>JADRCH010000111.1:798411-911494 GCA_019843965.1 Rhynchomys soricoides
CTCCTTATGTTAAGGGAGGCTATGGTACCTCCTTATGTTAAGGGAGGGCTTAGAAAGCAGCATGAAAGAAGAATATGTATTTTAAAGAGTACAGTATTTTTAGTACATTGATAACCATATTTCTATCAGTAAATATGCTAAAACATTAGTGATTTTTTTCCTCCATCATCAAATGGGGGAGCAGCTTTCCTGATTTTGGTTCTTCATACATTTTATACTTTACCCCTGTGATACCCCATATCACTGGACTGAGGAAGCAGCATGGCTGTGGGCAAGTGAGCTGGCTGAGCTGCACGTTCCCTCTGTTTCCTGTTGTTGCAGAAGCAGTTATGGCAGTGGATTGATGGGTCTACAAACCTGTACAGACCCTGGAGTCCCAGGACAAAGAATGAAGCTGGTCACTGTGCTGAGATGAACCCCAAGGATAGTAAGTTCCCTGCACACCTTCCCTCCATCCAAGCTGCAGCTCCATCCTTTAAACTATTAGGAGCAAACAGGGTGTTCTTGTCCTCTTTCCCAACGCCCTCTCATCACTACCCTACAGGACAGTGGCCTCGACACTGTCAACCCTCATTCCTCTGTACCCACTCTGCAGTCTCTGCCCAATCAATATACTAGTGAAGGAACTTTTTAGCAGTAAGAGATGGAGGCATGAGAGGACACACTATGATAAAGGCCATCAGAGGCAAAAAGCTGAAGAAGGGAATCTCTTAGGCCAGAAAATCCCACACTGCTGCTATGAAAGGCAAGTTAGCCAGAACGTAGGCAAACCCATAGGTACAAGCTACTAAAACAAGGCTGCCCACCCAAGTTACAGGGAAACTGTGAATACTTAGCACTATCCAAACCCACGATGAGCTACCCTAGGAAACAATGAGAAGCCTACCACCAAAGAAAATGTGGGGACTTGGATTTTCAGTGTAGTAAAAACAGAGTTAGAAGAGAGACTCAAAGCCCCCAAAGATCATCTGAAGAACATTCCAAAAGAACACATTCCAGGGACTGTTAGACCTATGGTATGAGACACTCCATATCTGCCTTTTAGCCCAACCAGCTTTGGGAAGAGGTTGACCAGATGTTTCCCTAGGTCCCTCTTATCCTCATGGCTCAGAGCTTCTCACTGGACAAAGCTCTCCAGCCCTTTCCTGTCAGCAGAATCCCACACAGTAGGAGCCTGTAGCCACTCTGTGAGAACTAGGAGCCTGCATCTTTTTAGTCCATTCCTTCCATCTTGTTTCACTTCAGCTCACAGCAATCAGAACACAGGCTGTAGACACAAAGCAACCCAAAGATGGGGGCTGGGGAGATTGGGAGTGAGGGGGAGGTGCTGGAAATTACTGTAAGAATTGATGTGGAAAGTTGAGTCCAAAGCAATCAGAGGCAGAATTTTTTGGCTCAGGAGACCCTTTCTCTAAGGCCTTTGACATATTAGACAAGACCCCACCCACATAATGTAGAGTGATCTACTTTAGTAAATGTCATTGATTTGAGTGTCAACAATATCTACAAAATACCTGCAGAGGAACATCTAGACAGGCAGACAGCTAACAATTGCTAGACATCTGGACTAAACAATACCATATCCTACCCATGCTGACAAAAGAAATAACCACCATTGGCCCTTGCCCAGGACTCAAAAAAAAAAAAAAAAAACAAACCAACAACAAAAAAACCCAAACCCATACACACACACACACACACACACACACACACACACAAAGAGAGAGAGAGAGAGAGAGAGAGAGAGAGAGAGAGAGAGAGAATGTGAATTCTGGTAAGCTCAGTACTCAACTAGTTTGGTTTAAATGTCTATTTTCTTACAGATTTTTTAACTTTGAACAAAAATGGATGCTCCAAGCGCCAACACTTCCTGTGCAAGTACAGGCCATAGAGCAAGAATCAAGCGTATACCAGCCTTGCACAAATTCCTCTTCCCTCTCACCTGATGGCTGATCTAATCATTATCCCAGAGAGTAAACACAGCAGCAAACATTGATGAGGCCTCTAGTGCACTACTATCAAGCTCTGCTTAGCATGGTGGGACAGTGGCTTCCGGTCTAAGAGTTTAGAATGGTGGGACAGTGGCTTCTGGTCTTGGTATTCACTCTACAATCCTTTCTGGTCCTCCTCTTCCCTCTCATTGTCTTAAAGAATGCTATAAATATATGTTCTTGACCACTGTGTCTCTGTCAAATCAGTAGTTTTGGAGCCAAGAAAGAACCATGAGTGAGCTTCTGTCCCCTTCAGCTTCGGTAACCTCTGACTTCCCTCTGTCATCCACACACGTCCCGTTACTTCTTGCTGTTCCTCCATTTGTATTGGATGTTCATCAGTTGAGTCCCTGCCTGTCTGAAATGGATCCCTGCCTCCTCTGTCTCCGGCAGCATTTGGTTTGAGCAGAAGAATTAATGGTGTGACTACTAGGCTCAGAGAAAGGTTGAGTGAGTGAGAGACGTTTAATTATGAGTTCCTCTGGACCTATGGTGGGAGTTGACCGTCACAAATGGTACAGTGGACTGACCTGGAGACCCTGGGGCTTGCCTCTTCTCTGCCATTAACAAGCTCCATGGCCTTGCTCAGTTCTTGTACTCAGAATTTGGGATTCCTTATAGCATGCTTGTACCAATAACAAGGAGGTAATCAAACCATAAACATATTCATCCCCGCTCCCAGGTCAGGAGTCTGCATGGCAGTAGGAGAAGTAAATAGATAGGACTTACTGGCTGTTAAGAAGGGTTACTTTGGTGTGATCATGACCATGTTTATCAGAAGGGAAAGTACCTAAGAAGTAAGTCTTTGTGGTCTGGCCATGCTGTCAGATTAGATGGATGGCCACTTGCTTTATCCTACTGACATGGCCAAGAAGTAAACACAGTTTACTGCCCTGATCTGAGGATGCTCTTTTATATCCAGAGCCATCTGAGGGCTGGCTGAAGGGAAACTGAAGAAAGGTTTAGTGAGGAAAGGGTAATAGGGGAACCCTTCCTTTTGTTCTCAGCAGATCAAGATTTCTCCTGCCTCTGTCTTCCCACACTCTTTAGAGGCTGTAAGATTATAATTTGCCACAGTATCTGAGCAATTATGACAGCTCATGAGACTTCCATAGAATTAACATATCTGAACTTAATCCTCAAATCCCTGAGAAAAGAGACAGCTAGCCTGGAGAAGAGCATTGGTTCTTGGTCCCAGCATGCATTCCAAGAGATCTGTGGAATGGCACTCCTACGTGAATTCCTAAGGATTACTAAAATTTTGTATGTATAAGGGCAGGGCAGCCCAGCTTTAGAGTCACCTGTGGACCAGCCTCCCTTCTAACCAACGAGAGCCTTTTGTCCATGCAGAAAGATGCCTATCATATGTGCCCAAGGGCATGCTGGTTCCTGGTATTGCAGCAATTTCAGGGAGGGTGCTTTGTTGTCGTTCCACAAACACTGTCCCACAATGGCGGCGATTCCCCTTGCAGAACTAATTCAAACCAATTTTAAGAGCTTTTCACGTATTTATAGAATATAGTTTTACCAGTTACTGTCTGAATTTTTATTTTGTTCCTCTCTCTTTTGCAGTCATGGGGAAGTAAATGAATTAGGAGGGAAGTGGCATGGGTTCTTTTCCAGAAACAGTAAGGCCTTTTCTTAGTGTCTGTGACTTCTTTACATTCTAGTTCTCACTGCAACGGTGCAGGGTCTGCTGCTTAGGTTCTGTGTGACTCCTATCAGCCCGAACTCTCAATTTAGCTATCCTTGCTACCCAGGAATCTCATGCTTTTACTTCTGGGGCAGTGATTTGTCCATATCCCTTTTTGGAGTGGGTGGTTGTCATTTCAGTGAAAATGACCTTCTGTATCTGCCTGTGCATGAGCCTAGCTCCTAAGAGATGGTCCAGACACAAGACAATGAAGGAAATACTGTGTGTTAGCATTCTGTTGCTGTGACAGAAACACAGAGAAAACCAACTTGAAATGCAGAAAGATTTGATTTGGTTCATGACTTTGGTCTGTGGTCACTTGGTCATAGCTCTACTATGCTGCCCAGTTGAGGTGCAGGGCCCACTCTCCCAACTGCTCTAGTTGGTGAGGGGCAGGACCAGCTCTCAGGCTCTCTTGACCTCAGGGCCAGCTCTCCTTGATGCAGGTGGCAAGGGGCAAGACAGGGGGAGAGCATCACCCCTGAACCCATACCACCTTACCTCAGAGGAGTGGTGGGGCCAGTTCTCCCACGACCTTGGGCAGGCTCACTCCCGCCCCCACCCCCCACACAACCCCCCAACACAAGCAAGCCAAGGCCAGCTCTACTGTGTTGCCCAGGCAAGGTACATGGTCTGCTCTCTAGAGTTTGGCAGCCAGTGAGGATCAGGGCCAGCTCTGCACAGCCCTTGGACATCTATATGGTTCCAAGTGGCTGTCTGGAAGTCTGCATGGTCTTTAGTGGTAATATTAGCCACAGACATCAACACAGACCTCTGCTGTGGCATGGCCACAGACCCTAACATGATCTTCAGCAGCAGAATAGGCCTGGACCTCACCATGGCCTCCGGTGGCAGGGCAGGCTACTCACATCAGGCTGTTCCTCCCTACCCCTCACATCTCCAGTTCTACCTCTGTTCACAATGCTCATACTGTTCAGCTTCTCTTTCTCTCCTGTCTGTCCACCACACACTTGTCCATTGTAGTGGCTTCTGTTGCAGGTGGCCATGCAGCCGGCAGGCCTCTGGGTGTCCTGTACTTGCCTGCACTGTGTGGTATGGAGGTAGGCAGGCCTCTTTTGGGTTGGTTTGTTTAATGATCTGTATATGTATTTGTCTGTGCACATGTAGTTGCAGATGCTTGCAAAATCCAGAAGAGGTGTCAGATCCTCTCGAGCAAGAGTAAAAAGCAGTTGTTAGCAGCCTGACTTGGGTGTTAGGCTTGAGTCCTCTTTGAGAATAGTATACTCTCTCAACTATCAAGCCATCTCCCCGACGCCCCCATAAAACCCTCTCATTTGTTGTTGGTGATTTCTGGTGAGGTGACTCCCTTCCCCAGGAGCCTTTTCTGTGCCACTAGACTTTTGCTCTTAGTTTCTAGAGCACATGGCCTCTGTTCAAGTCTCATTGCCATTTTAACTATTTAACTCAATGTATGCTTGTCTTCCAGACTTCAATTCTTTACATGATGAGACCCTTGAACTAATGCTTCAAGGTCTATTTAAATGTGGACAAGTGAAGTGATTTGATGAAGGGAAATTAGGACTTTAACATTCAAATTCATTTCTTTCAACTAAGTAAGAGCCAAACAAAGTAGGTCTGCTGACCTTTGTCCATGGGGACAAGCTGATAACCCTAGAATGAACAACTCACTCTTTTGTTCAGCTTGTATCTGTATCATGTAGTTCCCTAAGTCAGGGTCAGCCTCTGAGGTCACTGGGACTGCTACAAAAAAATAACAGTGAAAATAAAAATAGAAGGATGTGCACAGTAGTGATGGGTCATGTGTCCTGATGGAGGACAAACCGGGCTGTTTGCAGTCAGGGGACAGACAAATATAAGTGTGTAAACAGGACTCAAAAGTAGAGTGTATGACCAAGATAAATATCCTGTCCTGCAGCCTGAGGGCCCCATGAAGGCAGCTGGAAACATTTAGGGACAAAGTTCAGACAAAAAGGAATCTGCAGGTGGAAGTCTAAATTTGTGAGTGGATTAGAATCAGAGCCTTTCTAGGTTCTGGAATACATCATTATAGAATAGCAAATGTCCTGTTGACTGATTGCTCCAATCAGTCAATATTTTAAAATGTTGCATTGTATTTATTTGCTTTGTAAGTGTATCCATGTGTATACAGGTGTGGAGGCCAGAGGTCAATGTCAGAGACCATCTTCAATCACCTTATTTTCTGATGCAGGGTGTCCACTGAGCCTAGAAGCTGCAGGTTTCACTAGAGAGGCTGACCAATAAGCTTTAGCAATTCTCCTGCTTCTGTCTCCTTGGTGGGACTACTGGCACACATGGCCATGCCTGGGATCTGAACTCAGGTCCTAAGGTTTGAATAGCAAGCACTCTATCAATCCAACCATCTCCCTATCTGTTAGGTCCCAAACTCCAAACCTCTAAGAACCACTGAAACAGGAGGATTACTGATATATTCAGCATTCCTCAGGAACCTGTGGAACTGGTCTCTGCCTGCCAGGAAGAGCTCCTTCCCTTATTTTCCCCTACCTCTGACAAATGAAGGATCTGGCTCCCTATTAGTACATACTCAGAACCCCATGCTAGCTCCCAAGCTGTTCTGGCTTGCCCATCTCCCTCCCTGCAGCTTCCTGCTCTCTTTATAACTGGCATGGTTCTCCCCAGCCTTTTTGCTATCCTCCATGTCCCTGAGAGGCAGCCATGGCAGCTTTGGACTCCCCTAAATGCCTCTGGCTACTCTCTGCCACAGAGAGATAGCCCTGCAGAAGTTTCATATGTAAACCTTCTTCCCACCCACAGAGTGGTCTAGTTTGTTGATTTTACTGTGCATTCACACGATTATCCTGAGTTTAGAATTAAACAATAAACAGGTCTAGAATTGGGTAACCCAGAAAGGTGTGATGTAGACATAGCATACATTTTCTTTGAGGTGTACATTAGTAATTAAAATGGAATCCTCACACACTTATGAGTAGGTGTTACAATAGTACAAGGTACTAACATATATTTGATAGCTGTGTGTAGTGATGTGCATTCAGTGGTGCATTAAAGAGGTAGAGGCAAGAGGATCTCTATGAATTTGGTACCTATCTGATCTACATTGCAAGTTCCAGGCAAGCCAGAGCTACAGTGTGAGACCCTGTCTCAAAAAGCAAAAACAAAACAAAACAATGATTAAATAAATAAATAGAAAGTAAACATTACAAGAGGAATTTCTTAAGTGAACAAGGAGGAAAATTAGAAAAATAATTTCTCACTCAGTCAAATGCATTGTGGATGCATGGTGTCCACTCTGTGCTCTGTTGTAATTGTCATCTGGAGGCTCACTGCCTCAGTCTGCTGACCTAGGCCTACTTCTGGAAGCCTCTGGCCTCCGTACAATCTTATCTAGGCCTAGAATGTTCTCAGCCTCTGAGACTTGCTATTGAATAAACTCACCCCTTCCTAGTTCTTTCTGAATTCTGGCTGGCTGGTTCAACTCAGCTGTTCTGGCTCAAACTCCTCTCCAAGCTGACTGATTCAACCTGGCTTCTCTCTAAACCTCTCCTGAATTGCTCTGCTTGGCTTCAAACTAACTCTGGCAATTTGTTCTAATTTTCTGGCTCCTTTTCATTCTCTGGCTCATTCTGTCTTCACTTGTGTCTCCTCAACCTATCTCTGTAAAACTCTCCCTGTAAAACTTCCTTCCTTCCTTTCTTTCCTCCCTCCCTGTCCCTTCTTTGCATTCTCTCTCTCTCTATCTCTCTCCCTCCTTCCCTCCCTCCCTCCCCCTTAAGTAGCCTCTCTTTGCTCTCTCTTCTCATAAGAGTTGGGCTTATCCTATTCTGTCAAATCTTTCTCTGATTTGTCACTTTGCCACTCAGTTAGACATCACTTTCAAACATGGGTGCTTCCTTCAACAAAATTTACCTTCATTGTTTTGGATTAAAGGGTATGTACTAAGGGTGTGTCTGTATTCCAACCAGAGAGATTAAAGGTGTGTGCTAAGGCTGAGCCACACCACAACTAGAAACAGGTTTTTATCAGTAAATTACACAATCTCAGGATTTACAGTGTGGTCAAATATCTGGCAACAGAAGAAATATAAGGAGACCTGACAGAATTCTAGAGAGAAAAAGGAAGTGTTTTATTTTGGATCTTGACCATCTCCCAAGGCCTGTGTGTTGGAGGCTAGATCCTCAGAGCAGTACTACAGAGAGGAGAGGTCTTCTGGTCACTGCCGTTGGCATTGGCTCACAGGAAATTCTAGGATCTTTGGATTGTCTTTAATATTAAAACATGTTTATTTTTTGTATGTTTTACCTATATATATATATTTCACATGGGTGCAGTAACTGCAAAGGCATCTGATCCCCCAGAACTGGACTGTTGTGGCTGCTATGTGGGTGCCAGGAATCATACTTGAGTCCTTTGCAAGAACAAGAGTACTCTTAACTGCGGAGCCATCAGACTTTAGTCTCTTGATGTTTTTTTTTTCTTTCTTCTGAACCACAAAAAGAGCAGTTTTGTTCTCCACTCACTCACACCCCAAAATGCCAAGACAAGCTCAAAGCAACCTCGTAAAATAAGGCCTCAGACTGTAAACTGAAATACCCATCCCTTTCCTTTATAAGTTTTTCATTTTAGAAGTTTGTTTTAGTGATAGAAAACTGACTAGCCAAGAAATTACGCCTGGGGCTGGGATGCATTTTAGTGGTAGAGTTTCCTTGGAATGCATGGGGGCTCTAAGACTAAGCACACAATAAGCAAAGTTGCATGAAGATCACAGCTAGAATAGAAGTAACTGAAGCCTGGCTGGAGAGATGGCTCGACAGCTCAGATGGCTTAGCTCTTGCTGAGGATCTGGGCTCAGTTTCCAGCACTCACAGAGCAGCTCACAATAGTCTACAACTCCAGTTCCAAGGGACCTGACATCCTCTTCTGACTTCCACAAGCACACAGGCAGGAATGTAGACAAAAAATAAAAATAAATCTAAAAAACAACAACAAAGAGAAATAAATGGAGAAACTTATTTCATCTTTAAAATTTTTATTTTAAATTCTCTCTCTCTCTCTCTCTCTCTCTCTCTCTCTCTCTCTCTGTGTTTGTATGTATGTGTACATGTGAGTGCAGGTGCCTGTGGAGGCCAGTAGGGGGTGCTGTGTCTCTTGAAGCTGAAGTTACAGGCAGTTATGAATTATCACATTCAGGTTCACTGGAAGATTAAAAGTCCATGCTCCTAACTCCTGAGCCGAGAAAAACATTTCTAAGGAAACAGAAGATGACCCTGTTTCAAAAGAGAGAAAGAAAGAAAGTAAACATGATGGTATGATGGACTAGCTTGAGAGATCTTGGCTTACACAGGCTGACATAAAATCACAGATGAGTTAAATATCTCGATCCCATGGGCCATTCCTGAGAGAAGAAACAGTCCAATAATGAAATCCACGTGATTTAAACAGGAGATAAAGCAGAGAGCTTAGAGAAGACAGTATGACGAAAAACATTAATAGTGACAGTCATTAAAATTAAAGCACCCAGGCTCCATTGGCTGCAAAGCTAGAGCAGTATCCCTGAGCATCAGGGTAACAAAATGATATGAGACTCTTCTGAACCTCAACAGCAGTACAAATCCTAATGACACGAGAAGTGCAGAGGGAGAGGAAGTGGAAGCAGACGAATGTGCTCCTCATGCCGTAGTAAGGTGGTAAAAGGACGTCGGACAACTGAAACTTGTCATCCGCATCGCACATGTGATAGGGGTTCTTTTATGAAAGATTTGTTTTATTATTTGCTCATTTACGAGTGTCCATGGGTCTGTTGGTACATGTGCTTGCAGGTGCCCTCAGAGGCCAGAAGAGGGTGCTAGATCCCCCGGAGCTGGAGTTACAGCTGACTGTGAGCCACCCAACAAGGGTGGTGGGGATTGAACTCTGGTCCTCTGGGAGAGTAGCAAACTAGGAACCACTGAGCCATCTCTCCAGATGCTAGCTACTGTTCCCAAGATTAGCTTTGATGTTTTAAAAGTTAAAATGAAGTTTATTTGTGTAGAAGTGTAATCTCACAACAGATGTTTGGAGACCAGAGGACATTGTGGACTCAGTTCTCTTTTTGCATTATATGGGTTCCAGGGATCAAATTTAGGCCTCAGAGAAATGATGCTTGGCCAAGCACCTCTACTTGATGAGCCGTCTTGCTGATCCAAGATAGTTTGATGATACTCCTTCAGCTATGCGTTCTTTCCATTATAGAAGACATTTACTTAAAGATGGGATTCCTGTAGTTTTGCTCTATAGGATTATTTTCTACTAAAAAATTAAATTTGATGGTTTTATTTTTTTTACCTTTTATAACCCCACGGCTGTGAAATTATTTCTGTCACCCACCATCTGTATGCATACATAGAGATGTTTTAAATCATGTTTTCAAAGTCGGGTGTGGTAGTGTGTGCCTGCAATCTCAGCACTTGCAAGGCTGGGAGGAATATCTCCACTTCAACAGCAGTCCTGGCAACGGAAGACTTTATCCTTCTTTAGGGTATCTATATTAAAATGTATTGGGGTGTTATTAGGGGAAAGGTCTCTGGGGGTTTGGATAATGGCAACAGCTTGAACACTGTTATAAGTTAATCTCTTGGTCACATGCAATTCCCTTCACCACCAATTGTCATGCTGTGTAAAATATGTGGCATTCTGGTATCTGGAAATTTTATAAGAACAGAATATTTCTAGGTCAGTAATCCCCGAGTGAGGTGACACTTATCAGTTCTAAACACACAGTACAGTCTCCAAGACACTAAAGACCTTAGAAATGGACACCAAGTTAGGAATTCAACCAAGAGTTACCCAATCATGATTCAGAGTACAGTTTTAATGTCTCTATTAGGAATCGCATACTGGAGGCCATAGGTTGGCATTTAAACTTAAAATGAGAATAATTTCATAAATCCCTTTCTTTACCTGTACTCACAGGTGCCTTACCCATGTGCTATTATAGTAAGTAAACACTACTATGTACAAAGGGGGGGAAGATCAATGATCAAAGATCATAGTGTAGTTCTGGAAGACTCCACGCTCTCTCACTATACACAGTGTATAATAAACAGGGTGCGTTTTGAATGGCGGTAACATGCAAGGATCTGGTTGTAGAAATCGAAATGTAGTTTTAGCTACATTGGAATCTGTGAGGGGTTTAGCCTGTGAGGTCCAAGGACAAATTGTTAGCAATGCTTATATAGTCAACATCTGCACGCACAACATACAGCACACCATTAGGGACCAATGGGATTTATGGGGAATAAATAAAAAGTTATGGGGAATAAAAGGGGAATAAAAAGATTTTATCTTAAAAATCAAAAACAAAAACAAAATAAACAAAAGCCCCCAAAACCCTAAGAACAACTAAAGAAAGGAACCTGTGCTCACCAGTATTAACAATTTTATTTTTGCAATGGTAGGACTAACATAACCTTTCAAAAGTTACTTTCTTTATATATTTTTTTAAAAAACAGGCTTTTAAATTTAATTTAATTTTATGTTAGTTTTGAGACAGTGTATCACTCAGCACTCTCTTCAGGCCTTGAATTCACTGTGTGACTCAAGATGGCCTTGAATTCACTGTAATCGCCCAGCTTCAGTTTCCTAAGCACAAGATTACTGATGTGCACTACCATGTTTATAATTAAATATTTTAAAATGCATTTCTTGCCTCTACAAAACAATGGAACTGACATTTTATTTTTAAATTGTTACATTACAACTTTTTAAAAAACTATTTATGTATTTATTTTATATATATGAATACACTGTAGCTGTCTTCAGACACACCAGAAGAGGGCATTGGAGCCCATTACAGATGGTTGCGAGCCACCATGTGACTGCTGGGAATTGAACTGAGGACCTCTGGAAGAGCAGTCAGTGCTCTTAACCTCTGAGCCATCTCTTTAGCCCCTCAAACTTTTTTATCTATGAGAAATTATTGTGGTCTCCCAGTTGTGTAAGAAAATCATCTGGTGTGAATGTATGGAAATACTGAGAAGGCTGATTCCATGGCAGGCTTCAAATTGGCAGTTAAGGAGACTAGGCCTAAATCTCTGTTTCCAAGAACTGGTTAATTCCAGACAAGTTCAGACCCCAGAAGCTGCCCTATCACTTGGCCTGAAGCAAGGTCAATGGGTCAGCTGCAGTTTCCAGACTTCCTCAGCCAACAAACAGCTTCCAGACCTCCCCAGCAAGTTTCCAGCCCCCACACCCGGGTAATGAAATGTCCATAGAGATGGACCCAACAGATTATCATCTGTCACCTACCCTGGAATTCCCTAATGTGCTTAAAACCAGGCCTGCAAGCTCACTTGGGTGTCTCTCTATCTTGGTAATGGGAGACCCCAGCATGCTGGACTTCTGCAGAATAAAACTCTCTTTGCATTTAGATACGATTTGAGTGTGAGGTATCTTTCTTCAGTGAATATGGGTGTTAGCATTTTGTCTAGGTTCTGCCCCACAGTTACTTGGCACCAGCCAGGTGTGCTGGACTCACTATGAGAGACTGCTTACCCCATCCATCCCCCCTCCCTCCCCCTTCCTTCCCCCCACTCCATCTTGCTCTTGCTCTGTTCTCTAGTCCCACTCCTCCTCTCTCCCCATTCCCTTCCTCCCTCTTTCTCCACATGCTCATGGCCGGCCTCCTCTTCTTCTCTCTCTCTCTCTCTCTCTCTCTCTCTCTCTCTCTCTCTCTCCCCCTCTCCCTGCCTTTCTCTGCCTCTACTACCCTTTCAACTCCCCTCCCCATGCCCTGAATAAACTCTATTCTATACTATACCGTGGGCCTGCAGAGGCGCCCCTTCCCCCACACCTTACCACACATCCACCATACGTATGCATTCCTCCCCTCCTTACCTTTTTATAAAACCCAACAGTGGATCCTTACAATACCAAATCAAGACTATATTCTTTATGCATACACCAAGAAAAATGATATAATAAATAAAAATAAACTCGTTTCTAAAAAATCATCAAACTCACATAATTTTGACTTAACAGAGAATGTGGGTTTGCCAAAGCTAAAGCAGGCTTGCAAAGGGTGCCTGGGATGTCTGGCAGTGGTCCAGATTCTTTAGGAGTTCAACAAGGACTCTGTCTCAAGTACCAGTTAACTCTACTTCATCCAACCCACTGTGGGGCCTTCATCGTCTGAGAGCCCTGCAGCCATACTGGGCTCTATTCAGGACCAGGATGCCTACAAAGCAGGCCTGCGCTGGCTCGATCTTCCTCATAAGCGGTATACACCACTGAAGCAAATATGCCACTGAATTTTGTCATAAACTCAGAACAAAGCTTGAAAAATCCCAAGGCATTACTCAGGAAACAATGGGGATGGATGGGTGCTTCTCAACTTGATTAGATAGAGTGATGCCTAGAAGGTCTAGCCAAGCACACCTCTGGGTAAGTCTGTAAGGTTGAGTCCAGAGAGGAGGCAGGGGAAGACCTGCCCTGAGTGTGGGTGGCATAATCCCACAGGCTGGGGACCCTGATGGAAATACAGAGGAAGAAGGAGAGAGTTGGCCAGCACAGGCCTTTCTGAGCTAACTCCTGACTGTTCTCTGCCACACCTTCCTTGCATTGATGGACAGAAACCTCTGAAAACAGCAGAATCATCTCCCTGTCTGCATCTGGTTGTTCTGCTCAGGGCACTGCCATGAAAGTCCAGCACAGCAGTGGAGGTGTGGTTAGGTTGGTAAAGCAGCCTGCATATTCTCTTTCACATT
The DNA here is from genome assembly GCA_019843965.1 of Rhynchomys soricoides. Taxonomy (NCBI): domain Eukaryota; kingdom Metazoa; phylum Chordata; class Mammalia; order Rodentia; family Muridae; genus Rhynchomys; species Rhynchomys soricoides. The sequence continues at coordinate 811,815 of JADRCH010000111.1, forward strand.
ATGAGTTGTTTTTCTTTCCCTATCAAAGGTAGATAGCCAGGCAAAGGCCAACATTCCATAAATCCACCTTACCTGATAAGACTTTTGTTGACACGAAGCCCAGTGGCAAAACTTGAGAGTCTGCAACCCCCCACCCTCACTCCCACCCCTGTCTTCATTTCTTTTGCACCAATTTTTGAAATTTGATTTAATTTAGTCTGGAAAGACTGTGAGGTCAGAGCCTGAGCAGAAAGACAAAGACGGTCACCACCTGTCTTACAATCAAAACTAAGAGGTCCTCCTGCCCCATGGGCTTGCCTGCTTTGGGTGCAACTTTTTGTAAAAAGAAATCACCTTGCCCAGCTACTTTCTGTTTGCTTCTTTGTGCAACACTGAGACCATCCTCTTTTTGTTTTGAACAATGCAGTTAGACAAGAATAATAAGAAAAAAAGTGTATTAATCGTGTTGTCAAACATGTTTCTAATCCCAGATCTGCTGACTAATAGTGGTGTGGCTTTGAACAGCTTGTCCAATCTCTCTGAGGCTGTTTTCCCATTTGCAAAATAAAAACAAAGACTTCTTAAAAGAATACATGTAATGAAATCGTGGACAGATATTTAAACCAGAAGCACAGCGACATGTGTCCCTAAATAACTGGAGCCATGCCTGCTCAACAGAGAACAGATTTCAATAGCTGCTGTAATTATATTGTCACTGGGTATTAGCCCCGGGTTTAACTGCAAGCTTTGTGCTTGATTAAAATTCCTGAGGGTCTCAGTTACCAAAGTTGTCCCAGGACACAGGTAGGTCAGTCATATCTGAAGCTACAGAGCATTGGCTACCCACTAGAAAACATGAGGTGAACAAAATAAAAATAAACAAACAAATAGGGAGGGAAAGGCTTAAAACATCCTTGAATACATTTGATGAAATTGTGGACAAGTATTAAATCAACTTGTGGCTGATTCTGCAAAGCCCAGGGACGCAGCCCAGCAGAGTGGCTGTGCTTCCCCGAACCTTTGAGCATGGGAAGAGACTGTTGGAGTGTGAGCCAAACAAAGCATTGAAGATCTGCACCTGCACTCGCAGCCTTGACCTGACAGAGACCATGAAGATGCAGGCCTGCCCACACTCTGGAAGGCTGAACCACAGTGAGCTGGGAGCCACACAGGAGGCTCAGAGCCGCTGTGCTCAGCGATGAGACTAAGATGTAATGGGTTGTTCTGGAAAACCAGTCTTAAGAGGGGCAGATGCAAACGCAAGATGATCCGGCGCGGGGCAATGGAGTTTTCAGACTTTCAGTGTGAAGATGGAGCAGGAAAATAGTTATTGAAGGAAGGCATACGAAGCACCCCTAGCTGAGGAGCCGCGGGAGTGAAAGGCCTGCTGGGAAAGGGGAGTTGGTCTTCTTCCCTGCTGTAGGCAACCTCACAGCTGTGCTCACGCAAGCAATCCTAACTAAACCCAGTGCTTCATGAAAGAAAGACTTGTGAGAGGTGGATAAAAGAGAGAAATGGTGTGTCTGAAGACAGCTACATGTATTCATCACATATATAAAACAAATAAAATCTTTAAAAAGAGAGAGAAATGGGGTGCATGTACGGGAAAACATATATACGAAATTGTCAAAGATACATTTATTTATTAAACTTAACATTTTATAAAAAACTTGTATGTAAAAATCAACAAACACCAAAATTAACTAGACTCAAAGTCTCAATTAACCTCTATACAGTTAGCAAAGCCGTTCTGAAACGGCGTAGCTTGACATCAGATTTTCTAGTTTCACTACCAAATATATTTTCATGTACTCATCCAGCACACACACACACACACACACACACACACACACAAATCCATAACAAAGCTAAAACTAGGAGTGTCCATTACCTTCATTCAGTCCTTCCTCGTCACCAAATATTAAATAGTAAAATCTAAATTTTCTTTTGTTTTATTTTTTGGCCTGGCCATGGTGGTGTCTTACACTTGATCCTAGCACTTGGAAGGCAAAGGCAAGTGGATCTCAGTGCGTTTGAAGCCAGCCTGGTCTGAATAGGGCCAAGGTTTACACACTGACACCTTGTCTCAGAGAAAAGGAGGAAGAAGAGGAAAAGGAGGAGGAGGAGGAGGGGGAGGAGGAGGAAGAGGAGGCAACAGAAGAAGGGAAAGACAATAGAGGGAATTATGATCCCAACTTCATCTGAATGTCTTCAAAGACAAATCCTCATTGTGGGACCTGAGTACCAGCCTGGGTTGCCAAAGTGAGCCTGTGGCTCACACTAGGAACAATGATAGTTGACTGCTGGGTGTCAGGGAAAGCTCCATTCAGCTAAGGTGCCACCAGCCAAATTGCCAGAAGAACTGTCCCCACCATTCCTCCAGAGAATAAACCCACAAATTCTGATTGGACTGTGGACTGAACTGTTGGATGAAGCAAATATCAGAACACCAGGCTGGTAGGATTCCCTTCCAGACTGTCTGCAGCTGCAGGAAGCCAAGAAAACAAGCCCAGGAAAGTGCTGAGTGCTGCAGCTGTATTCTCACAGTGGGGGTGGTGTGGGGGTGGTGTGGGGGTGGTATGGGGGTGGTGTGGGGGTGGTGTGGGGGTGGTGTGGGGGTGGCTTCCACTCACAGCACCTGGAAGGATTGCCAGAATCCCTAAGTGATATCTTTGAGAGGAAAAAAACCCAAAAAACTTTACATGCCAAGTTACAGCCCAACAGACTTTTGAAGTGAGCCCAGAACAACATGCTGAGAACCTTGACCTAGTCCTGACACCGGAGAAGCCAGGTTCCACAAGATCAAGCTTCCCAGAAACCATTTGTAGGGAGACGTTAATGGACACACCTGTGCTCCCTGGACACCTGGGAGCCTATCCTAATTGTCCTCTTCTGGTCCCCACAGGCCCTGAATGTACGTGGTACACAGACATGCATAGGCTCACACATACAATAATAAATCTAAAATATAAATGAACAAGACCAAACCCCAGAATCACCCACAGAGGAGCTGCAGTAGTAAAATGCTTGCCCAGGACTTGAATTTGATTCTCAGAATCCACATTTTATAAACCGAGTGTCTTGGCCTGTTTGCAATCCGAGCTCTGGGTAAATGGGGGCAGGAAGTTTCCTGGGGCTTACTGGACATCCAGCTTAGCCCGCTTTGGTATGGTTCTAAGAGTGGGTGGTGGCTTGGTTTTTTTAAAGGGGGGAGGGAATCACCTGAAGAATGACACTTGAGATTGTCCTCTGACTTCCACTCTGTCATACATGTGAACATGCACACACATGCACCCCACATGAAAAGGTTCCACAAAGGGTGTATTTGTTTTCTCTTGCTACATTAAAAATTAAAAGTCCCAAACCTGCTTGCGACATGCAGCACAGGTTTGTTATCTCAGAGTTTCTGTGGGTCAAGAGGCACATACTTAGCTGGGGGCCCATAGGCTACAAATGCAGTGTCAGCGGGTCTGGGTTCTCAGCATCAATTTGCCAGAATTCATTTCCTTATGGTTGCAGGACTGAGGTCCTTGGCTGTTTCAAGAGTCCTATCCTGGTTCCTGAGGCCACCTGCTGTGTGACTTTCACAGGCATCTCAAGTGGGGCAATCTGCTTCTTCCCAGCCAATAGGAGAAACTCCCTGCAGTCTGCAGGCACAAAACTGGATCATAGGACTGACTGCTCACTACTTCAGCTGCATCTTCTGGCTAGAACTAAGCCCCAAGTTCTGTCCACACGGGGACTGACTGCAGGGTGGCACAAGTCACTGGGGATCACCCTTAAGGTGTGTCCTTCACACTTTAAAACACTTCGCTGGGTGTGGGTGTGGGTGCACGCACGCATGGCCTGAATGAAGGATTCTGGGAAAGTGAGAAGACTACATTGGTATGCGTTTTCTCCAGATCAGATTATGAAACAGAGCTTCAAGTGGGGCAGCTCTGTTTGGGATGTGTTCCTCAGAAACGGCTGCAGAGTGGCAGGGAGAGGGAAGTGAGATGGAGGAAGTGGCTGCTAGTAAAGAGTTAGTTACAAATTGTGGGCAATTTGAGTTTAATCAAAGCTCTCATACACAATACAGGCCCCTCACAGTACCACATGAGGAGTAAGGAGCTGGGAGCTTTGTGCACTAACAATAGGCATGAAACATAAGGAGGGCTGGGGCTGGAGAGATGGCTCAGTGGTTAAGAGCACTGGCTGCTCCTCCAGAGGTCCTGGGTTCAGTTCCCAGCAGGCACATGGTTGTTCACAGTGGTCTATAACTCCAGGTCCAAGGGATCTGGTACCCTTTTCTGACCTTGGGGCAGCTGGGGGTTTTGGGGGGGCACTGCGAGCACGTGGTACGCAGACATACATGCAGGCGAAATAGAGAGATGAGAGGGTAATTGCTCATGAAGGAAATTTGGGAAGGGCATAGTCTAATAAAATTTCTTTAACTTTTCAATGAGGCATGTAGGATACAAACAAGGCCACAAGTATCCCAAAATTTGGAGCAATATTGTCACGCCAAGTTTGCACCCTTGTTTGCACCAAGAATAAAGAAATTAAAGATTTATCAACTGAAATGTGGCACCAGGAACTCTTAGGCACTTACCCCTGTCCTAAGGATAAAAGCACACAATCCAGGGAAACAACGGCCCAGACCCAGAGCCCTGGCATAGCAGTTAAGGCAAGAGTTCAGTTAACAAGCATAGAATAGTATCCATGATTGATCCCCTGGATACATGATTTACAGGATGAATGGCAAGATCTGGTATGCCCCAGTAGAAGCAGATTCTGTTGAGAAGTTAGACTGGCTTGACCCCCATCCACCATATACAGGAACTTACATTGAAGGAATTAGGATGGCACAATGGAAAAAGAGTAAGATACCAGGGCCTTCCCTTTGGGGAGCTCATGAGGAGAACCGGTCCATGTTGTAAGACATAGGAACACAACTAGGAAATAGCTAAATGCTTCTTATGCTACAAGATACAAACACTGTATCATGTGCCTTGAGGAATGAAAATTTCTCTTATGGGTTTGTTTCTCAGGGCTCAATGTCTGGTACCTCCAGACCACAAAGGCTGAGAGCATGCAGGAGGAATCTTCAAAGGGGCACTTGGTGGGGTGGCCAGACCTTAGAAAACAATGGGAACTTAGATGCTTGTGGGAGCATGGGGGGGGGGGAGGGGAGGGGGAAGGATGAGGAATGGGGGAATGCAGCAGTGCTCTTACTTTTTCTGGTCCACTCTCTTCCCTTCCTCCTCAACACAGGAAGGAGAAAAGGGGTCAGAGAAGTGGCCCTGATTGAGAACTTGCTCTGGTTCTTGTGAGCTTTTGCTTTCCTTCCCATGCCGACAGGCTGTCTCCTGATTGGTCTTTATCTTCACTTTATTAGCATACACCCAGCCAAGCAGGGCCTGCCTAGGTCTTTATAAACCAGCAATTCTCAACCTTGTGGGTGCAACTCCTTTGGGGGGTTGAATGACCCTTTCACGGGGGTTGCCTAAGATCATCAGAAAACACAGATATTTACATTACGATTCATAATAGTAGCAAAGTTACAGTTATGAAATAGCAACCAAAGCTGTTCTATGGATGGGGGTCACCACAGCATGAGGAACCACATTAAAGGGCCACAGCATTAGAAAGATTGAGAACACTTTATAGTGTACACCCTGTGCACATCCTCTCCATCTTGTTGGAGAATTAAGCTTTTCTCGGACAGTGAAGACTGCTTCTGCCCTTAGGACCTGCAAGAGGTCCAGCCCCAGGTAGAGGCACTGGGTCCTGCCTCCATTTCTTAGGTATGCTGCTCCCACCTAAGGCAGAAAATTAATTTCTGCTTCGGGGACAACCACCATTCCTATCTCCAAGATCTGCCAGAGGCCCACTGTTCTCAGCAGAGGACTCCTACCTGCCTCAGGGCAGAGCTACAGTCCCTGCTTTCTAAGCCTGGTGGTTGGCAACCTGCTGCCCACAGACCTTTCTCCATGTTAGAATATTCTTGGTATTTGACAAAGAAACATATGAGTGAAGTGAGAGTAACTTGGCAGAACAGATTATTTTTGTAAAAAGCATGCACCGTGACTCAACGTGAACCAGCAAGCACAGTGGGGCAGGGAGTTCAGTTAGTTTTTGTTCTATCACAGATGGCTGCTGTGTCTTTCCCCCATTGACTTGTGTCTGACCGAAGTCTTTCAAGACTGGCTAATTTTAAAAGAATCATTGAAAAGGAAAGAGGAAGAGGCCAGCCACTCCAGGCCATCAAGTTCTAAGAACACAACAGGGCCTTCATGCAAATAAGTTTTACCAGGTGAGGAAGATTAAAAGATTTCCATAAAAGATTTACAAGGTAAGGGAAGTGAAATATTGGCCCTTAACCTTTGATAGGGAAGAAAAAATATTTCTCACATTCAGAAGACTAACCTTGGTTGCCATCCTGAGGCCTATCAAGGATTTAGAACTATGACATTGATAATAACATCTCTTGGTTGGCATCTGGCTGATACCAAGAGTTTGGCCCTTCTTATCAATTGACAGGTGGGACTTCATAAAACTAAAAATCATCTGCACAGCTAAAGATACAGTCAACTAGTGAAGAGGAAGGCTGCTGAACGGAAATTTGCCAGCTGTATGTCTGATGTAGGACTAATGTCTAGAATGTACAACAAACAAACAACACCCCCAAAAAACAAAACCTCAAAAATAGAGTTAAAAAGCAAACCATTCATTTGAAAACTGGGCTTGGAATCTAAACAGAGTTCTCAGAGGAAGAAATAAAAATGCCTAAGAAATATCTCAAAAAATGTTTATTGTCCCTGGCAAATAGGAAAATGCAAATCAAAATAACTTTGAGATCTCATTTCATCTGAGAAGAATGGCAAAGATCAGAAAACAACTGACAACAAATGCTGGAGACAGCTTGGGGAAAAGGACTCCCCCTGACTGTTGGTGGGACTGCAAACTGGTACAGCCAATCTGGAAATCAATGTGGAGCACCCTTCACAGGCTAAAAGTAAATCTACCTTGTGACTCTGCTACATTACTCCTAGGCATTTACCGAAGGACTGGACATCCCACTCCACAGATACCTGCTCAGACAAGTTCATTGCTACGTGTAGCTGCTTGTCTAATGCTAATTAGGTCCCTCAAAACTGTTTGCATGAGAGCGGCCATCTTCTGGGAACCTGCCTCCAGTTAATTCTGATTGGTAAATACAGTCGCCAGCAGCCTCCAGTTAATTCTGATTGGTAAATACAGACGCCAGCAGCCTCCAGTTAATTCTGATTGGTAAATACAGAAGCCAGCAGCCAATAGATGAGGAGAAGGGAAAGAGGAGCCATTTTTAGGCTTCCGGGACTAGGGGCTGCGGGAGAGAAGGAGAGGGAGAGAAGGAGAGGAGAGAAGCCATGTTGGAGAAGAGTGCAGGACAGAGAGGCAGAGTCACTATGTAAAGGGGCCAGCCGGGAGAACATGGCCCAGAGGGTTGCTCAATTGAGTCAGGAGCAACCAAGATGGAAGACAGAAATTAGTGGTAACTTGGAATTATTAGCAGGAGGTAGAGTCTAGCCGCATGGAGGCTAAGCACTTGCCCAGCTATTGTGCTGTACAAGGCATATTAAATATAAAGGCGGTGTGTGTCTTTCATTTGGGAACATAAACCATTGAGGTGGGAAGCAACCCCGCACCAGGATTTATTCAAATATTAATACTACAGCGGCTCTATTCACAATAGCTAGGAAATGGAAAAATAGTCTTTCAACTTGGGAAGAGTCCCTTAAATGGCTATCTAATATCAAGTGGTCAGCCCTGAAATCACATACATACAAATACTATTTTAGGGACTGAGCAGGCTCTATTTATGTATTTAGGAATACATATTTGTATATAACAACAGTTTTAAAAAATAGGTGTCAGGGTGCAGAGATGGCTCAGCAATTAAGAGCACGTGTTGCTCTTGCAGAGGACCTAGGTTCGATCCCCAGCACCCATATGGTAGCTCACAACCATCCATAATTCCAGTTCCAAGGGATCTGACTCTCTCTTCTGAGTGCCTCAAGAAGTAGGCATGCATGTGATACATATACATACATCCAGGCAAAACACTCACAAGTAAAATAAAAGTTAAATAGCAAAACCAAATAGAGGTTGTGATTTTGAGAGAGAGAGCAAACGAGGCATGGGTGGGAAGGGTCAGAAGGAGGGAAAGTAAAGGGCGAGAAGGAATAACATCATTATATTTTAATTTCAAAAATTATTTTTTATTATATATATTATTTTATAAAAAATGTTTTTTATAAAGTTGAGCCCGCTGTTCTCCGGTATCTGCCCACTTCATTCTTGGATAAGTGGCAAAGCAACACCTCCCACTATCCCCAAAGGGTCCCTGCCTCCTACACATCCTAAACCAGGCACACCCCATCTTTCTAGTCTGTATAGAATTCAATTTACTACCAAAGGAACAAACTGCTGAAGCTTCTTCAATTGACAATCTCCTCCCCATCTACTGCCCAAGCATTTTAAAACCGTATATTCATTATTGTTTAAATGAATCCAGAAATGGAAATGGATGAAATATCTGCTGTAGAAAAGCACGAGGAAAGGAAACTGTGGAGGTAAAATTAATCACAGAAACATCATTCGTTAATGATTTACCAGCTCTTATGTGAGCCGTAAAGAGATTGAGGATAGATGATTGAGGGTCATCATGAGGTGGTCTGGCACATGGATAACCGGGGTTATGATGAGGTGACCTGGCATATGGTATGCCTCTAATTGTAAATCAATGGCATGTCTGCCTCAGCCTCAGCCTCAATGGCAAGCCACTCCGGGATGCAGAACACAATCCGTGATAGGGATCCCAAGCCTGTGTTTCCTGAGTGTGAAACAGAAGGGGCTGGGACAGATGCTGTGGTTCCCAGTCTCCTGTGTACCCAGGAGTCACTGCGTATCTCTGGGAGTTGGGAAGGGTCAGAGGATTGTCCCTTCCCCTCAGGGTGTTTACATGCCAGACAAGAAGGGGAATGCGGGGGGGGGGGGGGGGGGGGGGGGGGGGGGGGGTGGAATCTGGTTTGGTTCTGAGTGAGAGAAAGGAGATTTAGGTGCCACTCTTTCTGGCAAGAGCCTCCCCCTTCAGCAGTCTGCAGTCCTTGATGAAGGAGATGGTCCTTGCTTGTCCAAACTGCTGTATTTGATGGCAGATGTAATGTATACAACTTACTCAAGGTGAACCAGGGACTAACATACTTTTTGCAGGAAGGAATGCCCAGGAAGGGAAGCTTATCGGCTAAACACTCAGGGCCTGTCTATATACCTGTTAGCACGGAAAACTCCAGGTTTTTATGCTATGTGACCAATTGTCTTGGCCCTCTCAGTGGACTGTCATGGCTACATGTTCTAGAGCAGATAGTTTGTCAAGGAGCTGGCTTCACACTTGCTGTTCTCAGTTCTGAGATTTCGCAGAGTTTGGGCCTTCTCAACCTTATCAGGTCTTCTGTCTGGTGGACAGGCCACTTGCCCCACATGGCAACTGGGAGGAATTAGGAATGAGCAGGAAGCTGTTGACTGAGTGGAAGGAGGAAGCCATGGTGACTATCATAGCTTGCATTAGGCTATTTTAATTCACTGTAGGTAGTTGGGAGTATACCAGAATACATGGCCCAGGGTGCATATGTCTTAGCATTGCTTCTGTTTCTAGTAATTCTTACTAGCATGGCTTTTTACAGTAACATTTAACAGGATTGTACCACAGTATTTTCTGTTGCTTAATTCAGTGAAACCTTCCTTGGCTTTCCTAGTCATCAGCAGGTAATTTGGTTTGAAGTAGCTATGCTAGTTTTGCAGAGCACCTTCCTCTGTTTCCTCAGTGTTCAGAAACTTGCTAGTGTTCTCTGTAATTCCCTGGCTCTGTTCCATTCCCCAAGAAAGGAAGATTGTTTTTGGCCTTCCCTTCCCCGTATCTGCTTTGCCCTTATTCAGTCCGCTTAGGTTTTTCTCCTCGCACTTGGTACTTAGTGTTCAGCCAGGCCTGGAAAGGGGCCATGGCTCTTCCCACAGCCAGCTTCACTTGCAAGCGTCTTATACGACCCTTCCCAATTCTATGTTCATGTTGATACCTACAACTGACTCTGATGAGGGTGTTTATACCATGAAACCAGTGAATGCTACCAATCAGGTTGTTAAGGTATAAACAGTACCTGGGTGATTGTGCCGTTCCAGCCCCAGGGAGTGGAGCTTACTCGAACTAGCACTTGTGGTCAGCGAGGCTTTCAGGTTCAGCTATTACTCCTGCTTCAGCCTGCCATACCAGTTCTCTCAAGGTTCTGGCAGGTGGTTTAGGAGTTTTCTATGCTCAGAGACTCCTCCTAACCCTTCTGTCCTCTGTTCTCACACTCTCAGAGGCCAACATGAATGTTCCACCTGCCGCGTGATCTTGCCCTCTTGCATTTGGGAGATCAAAGGCAAAAAGCCACGACTTCATTTTATTGCCAGTACTCATGAGCTTTTGATTTTCCTTTAACCATTTTTTTATGTGGGGATCAGGGATTCAAAAACTGTCACTACTGCTTCTCAAGAGGCTGCTGACTAGGTGGTGTATAGCATTCCACCTGGTTCCTCCTGCTGTGTGTTCAAACCATAGCAAACACTTTTGTGGAACGGTAAATAGAGCCAGAGATGTTCTTGGCCATGGCTGAGGTCTCCCCCTGTTAGAGGAAAGGTCTCACTAACTTCTATGGAAAGTGCTTCTCTTAGCTGCTAGCTACTGGGGTCCTACAGGCTGCTTCTTACAACCTATTGAACCTTTGCCTTGTTCTCTACCTCCACTGTTCCCCTACCTTTCTGGTCACTGTTTAACTTATCGGATAGGAAAGCAATAATAATAAAAATGTAAAAGCCGGTGTAAAACCTTGACCTTCAAGGGGGGAAAGCTACTTTCTATAGCTCCCTCTTGAAGTAAAGAAAGCTCCAGAACTCCTGGCCCCAGAATACCTCTCAAAATTCATGTCAGTTCCTTGCAAACAAAACAATGTTTCACAGGACAGGATGAAACAAAAAGAGTGAAGGTATCTTGAATATTATTATTTTGGAGAATATAATTTTGAAAAGGAATACAAACTACAATTAAATTATAAATAACTGCATTAGTTAGGGCTTTCTAGAAAAACAAAGAACTGGGCACGTATGTAGGCATGTGTGTGCATGAATGTGATTTTTCATAAGGTATTAGTTTACATGACTGTGGACACTGAGAAGTACCCAGATCTGTGAGTGGGAAGCTGAAGAGTCATGGGAGCCAGAGTAAAGCTCTAGTCCAAACTCCTGAGAACCAGGAGACTAATGACATGATTCCAGTCCAAAGGCTGGCAGGCTGGACACCCAGGAATTGCTGACTATTCAGTATGAGGCCAGAATGGAGGCTAATGCTCCCACCACTCCCCAGGCAGAAGGTATACCATCTTTCTTACTTACGGGAGGCTCCTAGTTTCTGTTTCTGTGGGTTTTTAACTGATTAGATGAGGTCCACCCTCTATAGCATTGTCCAGTCTATTGATTTAAGTGTTAAACTTAGCTGGAAATCCTCTCACAGAAATATCCAGATTGTCTTACCAAATGTTTGGGTGCTCAGTAACCCCACCAAGCTTATTTCTAAAATTAATCATTATAACTACTAAGACTGATTGAATACTTCTCAAGGGTTTTACTTTTAAATGATCTCCTCTAGGCCAGTTGTGCTACCCACCATTGGAGTAGATGGTTCAACCTACAGTGATCACTTCTAGAGGTCAAGGGAGAGAAAAGTGGGGGTTCTGATAAATTTTCTGGAAGTGTCCTGAATGGTGTCTCACACTCATTAATCTCAGCACTTGAAACGCTGAAGATTATGAGTTTAAAACTGGCAGAGGCTGCATACTTTGTCCTCACACAAGCAAACAGAAGTTTATCTCATTTAACCTTCTAATTTTATGGATTAGGGGGGTGAAGGAAATCGGCTGAGATGACATAGAGAGTAAATAGCACAAATCCAAATCCGTAATTTCTCCAGCCCTTCCCTCTATCCGTCTCTTCCTCCCTTCCTTTCTCTGTTTCTTTTTTTCCATTCTCTGTCTGTTTTTCTTTCTCCCATCTAGGGCCACTGCCTGAAGAAACTGGCAGATGGTTTTTGCAGCCGGAAGTAGCTCTTCACGCTGACATCTATACAACAGGCATTGGGATTGTATCTGTTGACTGGATGGGGGAAGAATGGAAGTTTTCAATGTGCAAAGAGGTAGGAGTGTCTCTAGCAAGCCTCACCCCAGCTCTACAGCAGGACTGGTGGTGGGTGGAGCTGGTACTGTTTAAAGAGCCACTTTGTGAATGTGGGCAAAGATGGAGTTGGACTAAGGGCTGGGGGCTGTGGGGGAAGGTGGCTATGCCTTGAGTTGGTGTGTTCTAGAAGTGGGGGCTGAGATGAATGTTCCGGAAGGGTGAGAGAGCTGTGGGAGCATGGGTGGCCTGGCATAGATAAGGGAAAGCACAGTGTGAGCAACTTGGTGGCAAGCAAACAAGTAAGGAAAACATGGTTTTTAGATAGAGTAGGAGAACCCCCGCCCAGGAGAAATGGGTGCCGGGGAAGTGACACATTTTCTAGCTGCTCTAGGTGCCGTGAGCATTGGGCTTTGCTGGCGTGTCTCTTCAACACTGGAACTCTGTTAAGAAACTACCTATGCAGATGCACAGGAAGGTGTTGATCATGATTGCCACTGAGCTGTGATGTCTTCTGTTTACTTATTTACATCATTTTAAAATTTGTATTCTCTTTGTCTCTCTTCCTCTTCCTCTCCTTCTCATGCCCCCCCCCCCCCGTGTGTGTGTGTGTGTGTGTGTGTGTGCGCGCGCGCGCGCGCGAGCACATGTTTGATGGTCAGAGGACAACTTGTTCCCTTCTTCCACCGAGTGGGTCATGACCTGGAACTCAGGTCCGGAAGCTTGGTGGCCGGCACCTTTACTGACTAAGCCATAACTCATAGACCCTTTATTTCTATCTTTCTGAGATGAGTTTCATCCTTAAGAGAAGAACAATTAAGTACAACTTTCTCGGGGAATGAATTTACGTTTGCTGACTAGAGTCTTTTTTAAGCCGGGTATTTACTGATAGTTTGTAAATACTAGAATTTTCACAGGAGTGGGAGTCCAAAGTCCTGGACCAGCACTGACCAGAATGTCCATGTGAGCAAGGCCTGCGTACTCCGTCCAAAGGCATGCATGTTGACTTTTCCTCTAGATCTGTGTCACTGTAACCAAACACAGCCTGATTTCAAAGAGAGGGGGAAAGCTACATTCAAGTTTACAAACGTTTTATGCATAAGTCTTATGTTGCCTTGATTCAACTTCCAGTTATTTTCTTGCTGTTTAAATTTTCCCATGGGTTAATAATAATGGTGAGAAATGCTGCTGAGTTTTAGAAATTGAGCTGTCTCTGGAAACTTCGCTGAATCAATAAAATGTTTTCTGAAGTATTTGATCACCTGTGTGTTTCCTGTGCCTCACACGTGCTCTTTAATTACTTCCCAAATCTGTTTCCTTCTTAGATCTTGGAGAACCTGAGAGTGTATTTATTGTTCCCTGCTTGTGTTTGTGTGTTTGGGGGAGTGTTCTGAAGCTGAGCTGGAGACCCTGTGTGTGTCAAGCCAGGGTTCAATCAAGGAGCTATTTTCTCAGCCCTGCCTCTTTCTCTCTGAGACAGGATCTCAGTGAGTCACCCAGACTGGCTTTGAACTTTCTATGTAGCACAGAAAGTCTTGGAACTTCCATTGTTCTGTCTCAGCCTCGTTCCTTCAATGTCTGGTTGAGCCCAGTGGCACAGCTCCCCTGAATTTTGTGTCTGATTGTTTTTCACACTAATGCATCACATTAAAGCTATTTTTAAAAACATTTAGTTTGTTAAGTGTGGTGTGTATGGTATACTCTGTGTGTGTGTGTATGTGTGTGTGTGTGTAGGTGTGTGTGTGAAGGTGTGTGTACACTTGCAATTCACAGCTCTAGGGTGAATGTCAGAGGATGGCTTGAAGGAGAAGGGTCTCTCTTTCCTGGAATTTAACTCATAGGCTTGACCTTAAACACCTTTACCTCCTGAGCCATCTTGCCAACCTCTAGATGAATCATCTTTAGCAGACAAGCGCTGTATTTTGGTTGCTCTTTCCCAGTCCCCTTCCCCCCGCCATTGTAAGAGTCTAGTGTTATTTAAAGGCTGATAACCTGAAATGTGTCTCAGTGTATTTCAGTATCAAACCTGGAAAGAACCTTCCTTACATAAAACATTTGGTCTGAACTTGGGGGGTAAACTGACTTGATTATTTTTTCTTTTGTGAAGTTACTTTTGTCTTAGTTATTGTTTCATTGCTGTGAAGAGACACTATGACCAAGGAAACTTATAGAAGAGAGCATTTATTGGGGAGGGGGGAGGGCTTGCTTATAGTTTCAGAGGAATAATCAGTGGTGGGAAGTGAGGTCTCAGGCAGACAGGCATAGCACTGGAGCAGGAGTTGAGGGCATATGTCTTACTGGCAAAATGGAGACAGAGAATTGGGCTGGGCCTACAGTGGCTTTTGAAACTTCAAAGCTCATTCCCATTAATACACCTCTTCCAATAAGGCTATACTTTCATATTCTTCCTAAACTCAATCCAATTGAGAACCAGACATTCAAATATATGCGCCCATGGGGGTCATTCTCATCTAGACCACCTCAGGGGCTCCATCTAGCCATTTTATACCCTCCAGCTCCTGACTTGGCCTTTGTCCTTCTGCCAGGGTTTCGGTGGTCCCTTGGGCTGTGCCCTGTTACTGGGTTTTGGTGATCCCTCTAGCTTTGTCTACTGGTGGGCTCTGGTTGTCCCTAAGAGTGTTGCCCTATTGTCTAGATTCTGCTAACCCCTCTTTTCTACTGGACTTTTCACACTGCTTCTGGGGTTTTGTCTCCTTCCTCCCAGGCTCTTACCCCATCAGCAGCTTGAAAAACCAAGAATCTGGAAGCTAAAAGATAGTGAAAGGAAATCCAGGCTCTGCTATCTTTTGAGCCAAAGGAGAGTTAAATGAGCTGCAGGGGTCACATCGTTTAGACTTCCTGGTCTCACTTGGATTTCCTTTACTTTTACCCTGATCGGCCCACCCAGGACTCAGTTTATTTAAAAATCCTAAACTTCAAACTCTGTGGCAAGAACTCCACCTGGACCTCTTTATCACCTCCACTTCCACTAACCTATCAGATCTCAGTTCACTTTTCTAGGCTAAAACCATCTACGGGACTGCAAGCAGACACCCATCCTTAAAGCAGACATTAGTTCAACTCTTGGTCCCATTCCAGAGGGCAGCTCTTGGTGCATTATCCCTCAGCTGACTCTACTTACAGGCTCAAGTTCCTATTTAAAGACAACCCTTTTCTAGTTGAACTGTAGCTTAATCCATCTAGACCCATCCAGCATGCCACCAGACTAACATGAATACCATCCTCTTGGTATGTGAATTCAGACAGATACCAGCCCCTGACTCAAGGATCACCAACTGACCAATTGGCACAGGATGAGGAGGGAGAGAGGCTTGACATTAGCCCCTAGGATGCTCCAATTTCAGCAGGAAGTAGCCAGAGTGGAAGTTGGTACCCATACATCCCTTGGGCCCCACTTCCCTCTAACTCATGTCCTGTGAAGTAACTCATAGAAGCTGCCCCAGTAGAGGGAATAACCCATACCCTATAGCTTACCTAGGTCCTTCAATAAACTGCTAAAGTTCAGAGACCCCTAATCTCTAATATCTATAAATCTAAGGACTTTCCCAGTTTCTTTGGGTTGATGTTGGATCCCTCTCTCAGCTTCCCTTGCTTTGAGTAGCTGGAATTATCATTACAGGACTGATCTCAAAAATACATCTTCATTAGTTCTGTCAACAGTCCTTTTATGGAGCTGCCCATTAGTCAGATATTATCGATATTTACACATTTGTTTTTCTAGCATCTTGGAAATGTCTTTTCAACATTATAGAAAAGTATTTCCCCCTTTTGCATTTGCCTATTGGTTTTGGGGGTCGGGGAGGGATGAGGTTAAGACAAGGTGTAGCTGATACTGCCCTTGACTTGTGATCCTCTATCTCCTCCTCCCGTGTGCTGGGCTCACAGGCTTGTGCCACCACACCTGCCTCTTAGCCTTTCTTTCAAAGCTCCCCAATCGAATATTACTGATAATTATTTTGATTGTGTTCGTGTTGTAATATTCCTCATATAGTGTATTCATATCAACGTTATGTCTGCATGCTTAGGATTTCTTTTCAGTAAAAGCTCTTTTTGTCTTATGGTCACACATATTGTGACCAGTTTAAATTCTTGCTTGCACCATCTGCCTCGTACATATTGGGCATGTTGCTAGTTTAGTGAGTGAATTTGGTTTTCCAGGGGTACTGCCTGCTCCATCTGGTGCTATGTGTTGGAAGTATCAATGGCCAGCTTGGTCAGTGCCCTTTAGGGCATATTTAAAGTGAGAGTCAAGGCTGAGCACACCACTGGAGAGCCACAGACCCTGTACAAGCCCATCTGCCATTCCTGCCTGCTGACTTCAGGAGCCACCTCTGATTCGGGGTTCCCAGAATGCTCCTGGGAAACAGCACTAGGAGAAAATACTGTTAGACCAGCCTTGGGGGATAGAAATGGAGGTCTCTGAGAGGGACTGCCAGGCTATGGTTGGTCTATCTGGAATTCTCACCAGCTAAGCTTTGACAAGTTTGACAAGACTTCTCTGCTGATCTCCCCTAAACTCCTGCCCCACCTCCACTGATGTGCCCAGTCCTCCCCATACCCTTCAGACCCCTCAAGGATTTCTGTTGGATTTTTTTCCAATACAAACTGTTAAAATTCATGTTTTTCCCTTTTCTCTAGTACTTTCCAGGTTGATGTGAGAGGAAGCATCCACAGCCTATGGCAGTGTTCTGCGTAGCCATGCAAAAAAGTTTTTGACATGATCAACTACAGTGCAAATATAAGTTATTATAACAAGCAGGACAAATACTGTGATCATTATCTATCAATAGAACTCCACGAATGCAAAGACAGAGAAGTAAGAACACAATCAAGACTAATCACCATGCAGATGAATGGGCTGTGATACTTTGCTTGCTAATAACATTAAGTGACTGTGAGAATAGATTTTTTTTTTCCCTTTTCAACCCGTTTAAAGGTTTGCAAAGATGGAGGCTCGACAACAGATGCCAGAGGAAGGATGCCATATAGCACCTGGTTTGTTTCATGAGAATCCTGGGCAACTGTGTCACTTCTATCAGGTATCTCCCCCCCCCCAAATATTGAGCCCTTCCCACGTGTGACTCCTCAGCACCTGTTCCTTCTGTCCTCTAGAGGATGCAGACCACAGGTGAGGGGAGGTACCCAAAAGTGGAACCGCAGTTCACAAACACCAAGAGCTGATTGTTTTTCTTCTGTGAGCTTTCTCAGACTCCCTGCCCTTTCCCCTACTTTCCTTTGGAACTCTGACCTACTAAGATAGGAATCTAAACACACTCCCCACAGTCTTCTCTCACCAAGCTCCTGAGGCTTGGGAATCAAAGGTCTGCCTTTCATTCCTGGCAACCACAAAAGACAAGGTCTGGCACACAAGAGATAGGAGGAAACAACACAATCAGAAACACTGCCTGCCTTTGCCTACCACAGCAGGAGCCATGCCAGGGAAACGAAAGCCTTCATGAGCCCTAGCCTTTGAGGTGTGGTTTTACCCACTCCCAGACACAGCCCCTTGTTACATGCCCACAAGCTAGGCCACTTAGTCTGTCAAGTCTCAATGTCAGCATCTCCCAAATGGGGCTAAGAATCCAAATCAGCCTCTGAACTGTTTGTAGGGATGGCTGGCATCTGAACTGACAGCCCACAAACATGCATGAGGATGAAACAGAGTTCATTCCTAAAAGTATAAAGACCCCTTAAGGTCTAGGCTTGCCATAAGAATACTGTGCTACCTCCAACCCCTTTTCCTGGTTCTTGTAATTCCGAAAGCCTTTGCCCTGTGGTCCTGTGGAAAGTACCACCCGAATTGTAGGACACTGCTTTGATTCACTAGTCCTGGCCTCGCTGAGTAAGTGTGTTTCATGGTCTGCATTGGAAGGATTATGACTGCCTGCTGAAGAAGGAACACTGGCCTTGCATGGGCTCATCTAGAAACCTGAGATTCTTACTTATAACCTTGCTCCTGAATCAACCCTGGGGGCAGGATTGCCTAAAACACAAACACTGTTTGTGCAAGACTTCATCTTTGATAATCAATTTCTCTTTTAATGTTTATCTAACACATAACAGATTTCCTTCATGGGTCTTATACCTTGCACACTCTGTAGGACTGGAGGATCCAAATCCCAAAGAAAAGTGAAAATGTCTGGTCTTCTTTATGAAGCAGTAAGAGTCTCTTTAAAAAGACATAAAAGCAGAAGAGAGAGTACAAAGAGAGTGGGGGAGAGGTTTTGGGAAAAGGAGAATGGAGGGGGGTCAAGATTATATGCCTCTGGGAATAGCCAGGAAACCCTCTGCTTTGAATAATTAACATGAATTAATATTGTAATAAAAAGTACGTAGGAAGTGTGGGCTTAGGACTGAGGAGATGGCTCTGAGGTAAGAGCTCTTGCTACATAAGCACAAAGATCTGAGTTCAAATCTCCTGCACCCTTGTTAAAGAGCATACCTATAACCCCGCTGCTGATAGGGAGCAAAGAGAGCAGGATTGCTGGAGCTTGCTGGTGGCCAGCTTAGCTCCAGGTTCAGTGAGAGACCCTGTGTCAAGGGACTACAGTGGGCACTGTTAGGTTAGGACGCTGGACATCTTCCTCTGTGAGTATTCCACATGTATACTCACGGGCACACACACCTGCACACACATGCATATATACCACATGCACACCACACATGCACATTTCACACCCCCAAAAGTGGGTTCGTTTAAGTATTGGGAAATGGAATCTTTTTAGGACAATTTGGGCAATTGGTAAACAAACTGGTTACTCAGTAGTACTTGAGAACAATTACTTGACTCAACATGGCTCCTTTCAGTTTCACCTGTCTTGCTGTGATTTCTCCCCCCTCACCCATTTTTACATAATACACTTCTGTACATTTTAATAATTTCACAGGACCAATCTAATAGGCGGAACTATATTAAATTGATGGGTGTGTCTCAAATAACTTATTCTGAGGAAGTGTGGTCACCCCAGACAGGACACTATTGACACACAGAATTCCACTCAAGTCTAACTTGGTGAACCAATGGCTTTGTTGACATTATCTACAGTCACAGGAGTAATTCAGAGGTGGCTACATCACCAAAAGGTCCACTCAGTATGAATGATAATAACCAAAGCTGCACCTCAAAGTTTGAGTAGCAATAACAGCTCATTAAGGGAAAAGGCTTTGGTCAAGAGGACAGACTCTCTGGGCTGGTTGGAGACCTACCATTCCAGTTGGGTGGGTCAATCCTGGCCAAGGAACCGCCGCTCAGGAAGGTAGTCCCACCTCAAACTATGTCAAAGTGATCGGTAGTGTAATTACTCCTTTAATGAAATGATGTATTCTTCCTTTCCAGAATTCCTAGCCTGTAGCTCAGTTGTTGACAGACTACAGCCATACTGTTTTGTAATATTACCTTCTTTTCTGAATTGTTCAGAAAAACGAACGTTCTCTTCCTCTTCCTGTCCCTTTTCTAAGCATGCTCTCCCCAACACCCCAGGCTTCACTCTTTCTTTAATACCCACTTGAAACCATGGCGACCTCCATGCGCCCTTACCTCAAGCAGCATGCCCCTCCCCTTCCTTTGCTCATTCTCCTCTGGGCTGCTGAGATTTACAGCTTGCTTATCCTGGTGTGTTTTTCATTTAAACTCTAATTGACTTGGTGTTACTTAGGGTTTTTGATTTTGGTGCTAAAACAAGAGAACAAAAGCAACTTGTGGAGGAGAGGTTTGTTTCTTGAAGACTACAGTCATTGAGGGAAGTCATGGCAAGGACTCAGGCAGGAACCTGGAAGCAGAAACTGGAGTAGAAGCCATCGAGGAATACTGTGTATTCACTTGCCCCTTGTGACTTAGTCTACTTTCTTATAGTAGTCTGGACCAACTGTCCAGTGGTGACACCGGCCCCAGTGAGCTGGGCCCTTCCAACATCAATATACTGGGAGCATTTTCTCAATTGAAGTTCCCTCATCCAAAATGATTCTAGATCGTGTCAAGTTGACATAAAACTACCCAGCATAACTCTCAAGCTTCCATTTGAGTCTGTTCTGGAACTATTTTATCGGTAAATCTAAGAAGCCCAAGAGGGGCCAGGACTTCCCTGCCATAACCTGGCACCTGCTCTTTTGGAGAGAAAAGGTATTTTCTCTTCACAGCAATTTCTCTGCTCTTAAAGCCTGAGGACTTTTATGGGTCTTGTAAATTTCTGAACTTTCTGAGCCTTGTGAGTTTTATCAGCTTCCTGTGTCTTCAAACCTCCCAAACCTCCTTCCAAGAGGAAATGTTTTGGTTATGGGGAAATGTTACACACATGTCTATTGTGTAGAGAGCCAGATTCCTGCATTCAAAGCTCACCACAGGAACGATATCCATACTACCTCCAAAACTTAAACATTACTTTTATTTGTCAATGCAGAAAAGAACAAAACACCCACTTTCACCTTTATTCTAGACTCAGCTATGAGTGAGTGACTAGGGCCCGGAAATGCAGATTTGGGTGGCCTCAAAATTGGGTGTTCCAATGTGATAACAGTTTTTTTCAATTTTCTTTTCTTTTTATTTTGTGTAAAAGTTTTGTGCCTGCATATATGTGTGTGCACTAGATGAGAGCCTTGTGTCCACAGAGGTCAGAAGAGGATGTCAGACCTGAAATTGGAATTATGGATGTGTGTGAGCCACTATGCAGGTGCTGGAAACTAAACGTGGGTCCTCTGCAAGAGCAGTAAGTGCTTTTAACCACCAAGCACCTCTCCAGCATCAAGAAATGAAAGAAAAAAAAGAGGGGAAAGGGGGAGAAGGGAAGGAAGGGAGGAGAAGAGGAAAGAACAAAACCTTTTCTATAGAAACAGAATAAATTAAATGAAGAATTGAAGCACTTTTAAAAATACACTGATAGAAATCCCGGTAAGCTGGTTACTACAGAGTGGGGTTCTCTGGTTTAGGCCTCGGATGCTGTTTGCTGATAGTTCTTACTCTCCTTTCACTGTCTCTGACTGTGTTGGTCTGCCTCTGTCTCTCTGTGTGTGCACAGTGCCTGTGTAGAGGGCAGAGGGCAACCTCAGGCCTCAATCCTCACCTTCCACCTTGTTTGAGACAAGGTCTGCCTTGACGCTGAGTGCTGCATATTCCAGACTTGCTTGCTGACAAGCTTCTGGAGAAGCTCCTGTCTCTTCCCTCTCCTCCCCAGGAGGGTGTGCTGGGATTACAGACACCCGCACAATTGCATCAGCTTTTATGTAGGTTCTGGGATCTGAACTCAGATTGTCAGGCTGTGTAGCAAGATCTTGATCCACTGAGTCATCTCCCCAGCCCCATTCTTAGCTTTCAGACTGGTGGAAGCTAGTGTGTGTAAGAATATATTTAAAGTTTTTGATAGTCCTGTGGATATTAGAACAGATATAGAGATGGGCAATAAACGGTTTTCAAAGAAACCAAACATAGCCTGAGATAATTTTTGTTTTGTTTTTGTTTTTTGTTTTTTGAGACAGAGTTACTGTCCTGGAACTCACTCTGTAGACCAGGCTGACCTTGAACTCAGAGATCTCTTGCCTCTGCCTCCCAAGTACTGGAATTAAAGATGTGTGCCATCGCTGACCAGAAGCCTGAGATAATTTGACCCACATCATTTTAATTCTCTGTAACTACAATGTTCAGTCGCTCGGACTTGTGGAATCTTTTTACTTTGGTCTTTTATTTTTTTGTTAGTATATTTTAATTATGCACAGTGGGTCTCATATATTACACAGATGTGATGTATTTTGGCCGTATTCACCCCACCCCATACCATCCTGTCCCTCTCCTATTATTAGCTCCTCCCTACCCCATGACCCAGTGGGTTTCTTCTTTGGGGTTGCTTACTCCCCACTAAAGAAAATGTATCTCCCTTCCCCACCAATCATTAGCTGCATAGAGGGGTAGGGCACGCACCCCCCTGCTTCCATATAAGCTTTGTACAGGTAACCCCCTTGTGTGAGTTCGAGAGTGTAAAGGTCGTGTCACGTCTGGAATCAGGACTTTCCACCTTTTCTTTTTTTAATCTTACAGTCTTCTTGCCCCTCCCCCACCACCTCCCAGCGCCGTGGAGGGCTAATATAGATGTCCCATTGTGTTTGAGAGCCAACAATCACTTATCCGTAGCCCTTAGGGAAGTTACGGGTTCCTGCAGTTCCTGCCCAATGCAAAAAGAAGCTTCTCTGACCAGCATTAATCTATGGGCATACGAGTAGTAGTTTAGAACAGTCTTGAAAACAAAACAAAGAAAAGATGACCTTTAGAATCTAGAGCACAGGTACAGACAGACAGTTCCCCTCTACCCAGGGAGTCTAGCTCTCTTGTCTGTAACAACCTTGGCTTTTCAGGCTCACTTTGAAAGCTCCACCTCCATCTTGCGGGGAAGACCATCGACAACTGACAACTGTTCTAGTATTTATCATGCCTCAGGTCTCCCTGCTCAGCTCAGATCACCAACCCCCTACATCCGGATAAACTTCTAACTCCGTATACACTCTGCCGTTCATTCACTCAGACCTGATGAACTTTTGACTGTGGCTGAACCTAGCTTTCAATCTACTGTATTCTGTTTGGTTTTGTTTGTTTTGAGACAAGGTTTGCCTATGTAGACTTGCCTGTCTTGGAAATCGCTTTGTAGACAAAGCTGGCTGGCCTCGAACTTAGAGATCCACTTGCTTCTGCTGGCATGAGCACCCACCACCCAGCTATCCACTTTATTCTTGCATCTGGGCTGGATGTTTGGCTTCAGATTTACAGACAAGCATCTCAGGTGAGAAAGGAGAGGCAGGGTCAGGACCGGAGCTGGCAGATTACCATTCAGGATGAGGTTTAGTAGGAGAGACAGTTACAGGACCAAGGGCATGGCTGAGAGAGAGACAGAGAGAGACAGACAGAGAGAGAGAGAGAGAGAGAGAGAGAGAGCACATTATATCAGAGACAACAAGATGGGGCCTTAAGGAGAGTGAGACATTTTCCTTTAAAAGAACTGGCTTAATGTATAAGCATAGAAGAGTTCGCCTAAAGTCAGAGGGATAATTGTCATGGACAGCATGGTAGAGGAACCTGAAGGAGGGAGGGGAGGAGGAAGGGGAGGAGGGAGGGGAGGAGGGAGGGGAGGAGGGAGGCTGGCCACAACTCAAACCCAGTTCTGAGTAAGCATGGGAGTTGTTTGTTGAAGAGGCAGAAATAAGGAAGAACACTGGTTTACAAACAAATTCCTGTTTTATTTGCAGGAGGCAGAGCTGAGCTGCATAGGCCTCTGTGGCTTGATATGTGTGTGTGTGTGTGTGTGTGTGTGTGTGTGTGTGTGTGAGAGAGAGAGAGAGAGAGAGAGAGAGAGAGAGAGATCTAAGCTCTCAAATCCTCATTCTCAGCTGAACACTTTGACTCTTATTTCCCAAGAATTCAATAACTACCCAAAAAGGCTGTTCCCCTCCCCCCAGGCCCCACCTTCTTGTTACTAGGAAGGAATGGCATCTGCTTTGGGCTCAGCCAGAGCAGCTTGAGCAGTGATTGTGTTGCCTCTTTCTGCACATGGCTGTTCTATGGCTCTCCCTCGTGTCCAGCTTCCCATGTCTACTGTGCTGCCTTAGTTTCCTGTTCCTGGACAACTAAAGCCCTCTTGGAAAACTCTCTTCACAAACTTGTTTTACTGAGTTTGCCACCTGATCTACATCCCCCTCTGTAGCAAACCATTGCCTGTTACAGCCTTTTTAGTCCTTTGCTCCCAGTGCTCCACTGAAATCTCTATCAAGGTCACCAGTGACGTCCTTATCAACAAATCCAATGGCAGGTCCTGAGCCCGCAGTGTCCCACAGCTGCAGGACAGAGAGCAAGGCCATCCTCCCTCCTTGTCGAGGCACTACCAAACCAGACTGTTCCATGTCCATCCTCTGGCCGCTTCTCAGTCTCCGACCTCTACATCTGAACTAATCCTGGCAGTGTTCTGTGTGCTTGGTGACACTGGAGCTGAATAGGAACCTTGGGCTTTTGCACAAACACACAGGATTCCAAACATATAATGTGTGGATTTGATAAAACTAGAGACTATAAACATCCCGTCTAATAAACTGGATTTTTGTGTTGTCAAAAGAATCAGCTCTCACATCAAAGGGATAACAGACATGTTTTATTCTGGACAAAATTTGAGTGACCATGACCTGAGAACATATGTTTAGGTCTCCTCAAATACAGGGTCCAACATGAAAGCAGTTTCATGGAGTTTTATGGTAACAGAACTAAGAAAGTTGCGGGAGGCTGTCATCAACACTCTAGGCCCTTTTATTAAGTTAGTACGTTCCGAAAGCTTTTCATCTGTCAGATTTTAAGTCTAGCTAGAATCAGAGTGTAAAAGAAGGGCAGGGACTGGCTTATTAGGGTGCTAGAGACCACCTAGGATAAATTATTATACAGATCTACTCAGATCAACAAAAGCTAATTTAAGATATATGCCTAACAACTCAGGTCTTTGCTAATTGCTCAACACCAAGCAGCTAGAAAATTTAGAAAACTAACCATGTATGTTTGATAAATAAGGTATATTTATATAGATTTTAGTTTTTAATCAAGATTTATAAACTCCTAAGGTCTACTCAGGTTCACAATAGTATTTGTCTAGAAGAACTGATACAATTCATTGCAGGAACAAGTCTTATTAAGCCTCCTATATATGTTTTCAAAGTAAGTCACTAGAAACACGCAGTTTGTCTACTCGGGTGTACTTTAGATAGATGGGTGTCCTCCAACACTTCAGAGATCTGCAGAATGCGGCATTTAAAATGTTCTCATGAAAAAGCTTCTTGTGATAGACAGACACATCATCGCTGGAACAGCAGCATCCAACTGCATGTTGAAACATGTTCAAACTTCGCTGAAGTTTCAAGCATCAGCCAGGCTATGAACACAGACTATCTTGGAACTCTCATTCCTGTGCATGTAATAAGTGAGGCACTCTCACAAGTGTTCCTGCAATAAAGACAGACCGCTGCCTTCAGCAACCTAAAGAGTTCCTTTACTTTTTTTTTAGGGACCTACCTAGACTCAGCCAACCTTTGACTTCAATGCAAGGAAGAATTTCAGGGCAAGTAAGTATGGAGTAGAATTGGGCTTTATTGGAAGACAACCGAGGAAGAGGATTGGGGAGATGGCTATGTTGGTAAAGCATAGATCAGAGTTCAAATCCCTGGCACCCACATAGAAATCTGGGTGTGGCGATGTGCATGTAATCACAGTGTTGAGGATAGAGGTAGGAGCATCCCTGAGGCTTGCTATCTAGCCTGCCTAGCTGAATCAGCAAGCCCCAACTCCAGCGAGAGACCCTGACTCAAATAAGATGGGGAGTGACTAGACAGGGAAAGGACTCCACTCGGTCTCCTTGCCTCTCCATGTACACCACCACACATACATATACACACGTACAAAAAATAGAGGCTTTTTTAAAAATATAGATTTTTCAGCACAAAAATTAAGGGAAAGATGTTTGGGAAGAAAATAAGATGTAGTAAAAATTATTTAAATCCTCACCCCAGGGTTCCTACTCTGCCTTGGTTATTGAGTTTTCAGATGAAAGACACACCCACTGCTTTTATAATTACAATAAGCCTTAAGCAGCACAAGGCTGGGCAGCTGCCTACCCTCCATGCTGTTAGAATCGATTTCCCTATCTATCCATACGGAGCTATTACTTACTGTTTCATCAAGGCTGCTCTTAGCTTCAATTGGGCAGTCCCCAGGACCACATTCTCCTCTCTCTTAACCCATGGCCACTTCCCCTTTCTCCTCGCCTGCCTGTTCTTCTTCCCAGTGGTCCTCTCTTACCCAAGCCCGTGAAACCTCAACCCCGCCCATTTCTCTTCCGCCCAGCTATTGGCTGTTGGCATCTTTATTTACCAATCACAACTTACTGGGGACAGGGCCACTTAGCTACTGTCTAGTTGGCCTCTCTCATCTCTGGGTCAACCAGTCCTAGGACCCCAAATTAGCATTAGAATACAAGCAGCATCAGGCCAACCTATTAATTTCTACTAAGACAAGACATGGCAGAGGCAATGGGCAATTTCTCTAAGAGATCATTGCAGCTCATGGTCTTTAAAAGAGCCATATATTCCATTTTGGTGGGGTTGATAAGGAAGTGAGGTGAGATCACAGGTCTGAGGGACAGATGACATGACTTCATTTGAACAGGCAATTCTCTAGCACTAAGGGATGCAGGAAGGTATCTTTGCTGCACACAGAGTTTATAATAGTCTTGTTTGAGATGCGCAGAGAATGTCTTAGGAAGGAAGTGAGGCCTTTCTGTTGACATAAAATGTCTCTACAGGGATGGGAGTGTCCTCTTGTTGGCAGCCTTAAATGCTACCATTTAGCTGCCAAAAAGCAAGTGGTGATGTGTTGGACAATTGATGCTAAGCTGGGGACAGACTTTAACCAGACTCAAGGGTGAGGGGCTCTTTTCCTTCCCATGCTCCTGTGGTTCCCCATGTCTTTCTGTCCTACCTCAACAAGCCCTAAGAATTCCAGCAGGTTAATTGGTGTCGTTGCTCTCTCTTTCTTTTATCCATGTAACAAGCCAGCTTTGTTTACTGGCTACTCGTGCTAAGCATTTGTGAGTGTTATCTCAGTATTAATAAGTATCTGAGGTTACCACTGTTGTGTCCAAGTTACCAAGGTGTCTGAGCAAGGTCAAGATTAGGACTGAGCTGGGAGGTCCTGAGAAATGCAAGAATTTGAACGTGATAACTTCTGTAGGATGCCAGGCTGAAGGTTCAAGTCTCCAAGAATGTTGAGGGAACAGAAGACAGAGGAAAACTTGGTGCATGTGTTTAGATACATCTGAGGGGAAGTGAAGCAAGACTTTCACAGTGCTGAAAGAAATGAGAGGGCGTTGAGTGGCCTGGACTGATGGCCTGGACTTTAAGACAACAAGTTTTTGTTTGCTTGTTTTGAGTTAGGGTTTCACATAGCCCTCACTGGTCTCAAACTTACCCCAGGATAGTCTTGGACCCCTGCTCCTCCTAACTTCACCCCGAGTGCTGGGGTGGCAGAGATGCAGCACCACATTTGGCTTCACAATAGGACGCTCCGAAAGGATGTAGAGCAGAAGATGAAGTGATACCTCAATACTCAAGGTATCAATGAAGAACCGAGGACATGCCTTGTTCCAAATACTGAAGAACCTTGGGTATGGGTGGCCTGAGGAGCAGGCTGGGGAAGGAAAAGATCAAAACCACCCTTTGAAAGAGCCATAAGAATGCTGACTGCTGGGCAGTGGTGGAGCATGCCTTTAATCCCAGCACTCAGGAGGCAGAGGCAGGCAGATTTCTGAGTTCAAGGCCAGCCTGGTCTACAGAGTGAGTTCCAGGACAGCCAGGACTATACAGAGAAACCCTGTCTCAAAACAAAACAAAACAAAACAAAACAAAACAGAATGCTGGCTGATTCATCCATTGCAATTCCCAGCTCCCAGACAATCAACAAGGGACATTCAGAGGAAAGGCAGCAATAAAGAATTCTCTTGATGACAGAACTCTGCAGAAGGCTCAGTGGAAGAGCAGGAGTGATAGGTGGAGAGTGAGTTAGAAGAGACAAGTGCCAAGATGAATGTGGGGAGAGGGCCATAGAAATGTTTGAGCCTGGCGATGTGGGGGGAGTAAGGGGGAGGAGCGCATCATCTAGCTGAGGGGGAGTGACTATAGGCTAGGGTTGTTGCCACTCATGTCCTTGAGACTGGCAAGCCGAGTTCTATAAACTTCTTTGTGGAACTGAAAACAGCCCTTGTCATTCCCCTGGAATCTAGATCCCAGGGGGAGTCTGTTAAGGGTTTTGAGAGCCACAGACAGTCTCTCAGTAGGGGCCTTGTCACAAAGAGGCCCCATGGCCAAAGCTGCAGTCTCCCTGGATTCAACGGTATGGAGACAAAAACCGTAAAGGTGATAGGGGGCTAGGGAGCCTTGGATTTGGGGGATATCTGGAGCTTATGGCTTCTGGGAAATAAATAAACCTAGTTCTTGTGACTCTTTCATAGAGTTGCATTAGACAGCGGGGTTAACTGCTTCAACAGCTGGGTGAATGCACGATCAATTGTCGTGAGACATAGAAGCTTGCTACATGAGGAGCACGAGGCAAAGACTCACTAGAATGCCAGATGGCAGGAACTTTTAAGAAGTAGCAGAGTAGCTGGACAGGTGGCTCAGTGGGTGAAGTGAAAGCGTGGCACCTGATTTTGGAACCCCACACCCCTGTGAAAGTCCGTACCTGTACCCCAGCTCTGGAACTGCAGAGGCAGGCAGATCCCAGTAGCCCTTTGGCCGGCACTCACGTAGGAGCATGACTGCATGCATACAGCCACAGGTGTGTGTGCATAGGAGCACACTTGCATGCATAGTCTGGAATCAAAAGACTCTGCAGCTTTGTAGACATGGATCTTTGAGGACAACTTACTCTGTCCTCCCTGTCTCTAAGGTCCTGCTTGTAATAAATCTCTCCTTCCTAGGAAAGCCTAAACTTCAAGACAATCCCCTTTTGAGGGATCCTGAACTTCTCTAGCAGCATCTGTTGCGTCCCTCTTGGAAGCTGTGTGGAGCGTTATGTGTAAGCATAGTGACAGAAACCAGCCAGCTCCACAGACCAAAGCCAGCCAGCCCCTCAGGTGTGTCAACACCTACACTCAACTGCTTGAAGAGCTGGTATTAAAAGATTATTCCAGTAATCACAGTGCTTATGGAGGATGAGAAAGGAAGACTGTTTTCAAGTTCAAAGCCAGCCTGGGGTACATAGGAAGACTAGGGGGCAGGGGACTCACTGATTTTGAAAGCTGCTTCTTATAAAAATGGTAAGAATAAAATCTGACAGCATAAAGTGGTTAGGGGATCACTCAACAGGGGAGTCAGGGTGCTGAGGAGACCAGTTGGGTAATTGTTGATTGCTGGATGTATTAGGAACTTGCAAGCTTGCATGGTTAGGCAAAAATAAAGCTGACAAGGAAGTCTCAGAACCAGCCAGTTAGATACCAGCCAGGAACAGTGCAGCTATGTACATGTTAGACATGATGTTTTCCTTTGGCTTGTTCTGAGACCTTTGGCCCAGTTTTTCCGAAGCAGGCAGAGGCCTCGATAAGCGGAGGCGGGGCTTCCGGAGGCTGAAGTCTTATAAAGCCCAACCCACAATCGCTGGGCATCTCTCCCAAGGGCTGTGGACTGCTGACTTTCTGTTGATACCTTAGAGATGCAGCGGCTTTTGGCTCCCGCAAGGCGGGTGCTTCAAGTGAAGAGAGCGATGCAGGAAACTTCACTCACGCCTGCTCACCTGCTCCCAGCAGTCCAGCAGAGGTGAGTCCCCTGCTCAGAGTGTCTACACAGATCACTCTCAGACAAACGCAGTGGGGACCAGTAAAATACAGGCAGCGGACCTGTTGGAGAACTCACTAGAACCTCAGTCAAAAGCTGGTGAGGCTTGTGCTCAGTTATAAACAAGTTAGCCTCATTTCTCGACAGTGACTGTCAACTGTGGAGCTGGAAGTGTCTAAGCCAAAGGCTCTCAACCTTCCTAATGCTGCAACCCTTTAACACAGTTCCTCATGCTGTGGTGACCCCCAACCATCAGATTATTTTTAATGCTGCTTCATACCTAATTTTGCTATTGTTATGAATCGTAATGTAAATATCTGATATGCAAGATGTATTTTTATTGTTATCAATTGGCCCAAAGGGGGCAGGACCCACAGGTTGAGAACACTTCTCAAAGCCTAAGCCTCGGATGCACCTTGTTTAGGAAAAGCAGCATCCTTTCCTCTGTGGCTACAGGAGGCAGCAGACCTCAGGATCCTGCAGCTGCAGTGGTCACTTAACTTCTCGCTTTAGTTCACTGTAGCAAGATCTAGAATGACCCAAAGAGAAGAAGTTGGGTTTCTCCGTGCTTCGGTTTTGTGGGATAAAATATAAAAATTGTGTGTATGTTTCTCCCTGTGTGTGTGGGGGGGGGTACTTGTGAAAGAAAAGCACATGTGCCTCCTTTCATCGTAAACAACCTTCAGTCTGGTCCAAGTGACTGTGGCTGCCCAGAGTTGACGGGACACATCTGGGCTTCATGCTTCAGGCTCCCAGCTACTCGGGTGTTATTTTCTCTTTTGCTCTTCCTCCACTGAGCTCAGAGTCCTGAGGCTTCCTTTTCACTTATATCCATGAATACTGAGTTTTTAGGGAAACTCTGGTCTGGTGTCATCCCTTGCCTGCTCTCCTGGAAGCCTGGTGTAGGTGTGGAGGGGAAAGGGGCAGTGCCCTTTAACCTTCCTGTTTCCCCATAATCCCACCGCCTTCTCTACTTTCCCATCCCTTGCAGAACCACTGAATTTCATTTGAAGGTTTCATCTTAGACTCTAGCTTGCTTCTTCTCTCTTTGTAAGGAAGTTATGGACATGGTTTACTTATTTCAGGGCTGGATAGGGATGACCATTCTTCAGGTTCCCCCCCCCCCCCTTTTAAGACAAGATCACTTTGTGTAGTCTTGGCTGACCTAGAACTCAGGTTGGCCTTGAACTCATAAAGATCCACCAGCCCCTGCCTCCAGAACACTGGGAATAATTCCAGTAGTGGTATGTACCACCACGTCTGGCACAAACCTTCCTTACGTTAACAGTAGGCCACTGCCCAAGAGGCAAGTCTCCATCCTCATCAACACTCTGACTTTTGGTTCATGCTCTGGAATTCTTATTCACATTTCCTGTCTGGTACCCTAATGGTTAACTCCAGTGCTTGCTGCCTGAACTACTAATGTTCTTTATAGGTCACCTTTGTGCTTAAGCAGTGGCTCTCAACCTTCCTGATGCTGCAACCCTTCAGTACAGCTCCCTCATGGCATGCTGATCCCCAACCATAAAATCACTTCTTTGCTACTTTGTAGCTGTAAGTTTTTGTTTTTTACTATTATGAACCATAATGTGAATATCTGATATACAACTCTTAAAGCCATCAAGACCCACAGGTTGAGAACTGCTGCTGTAGGGGTCTACCTCTGTAATGCAATCCACATCAGCTTTAAGTCCACCCCAGATCTGCTTCCCCACCCTCATATTAAGAATCTGAGACTCCGTGATTTAAGCTGGGAACCTTAAATCTCCCTGCTCCCTGTACACTCTCCTCTGTGAAGGTTCCCTAGCTTGCTCATGCACCCCCCACTGTGGCCCTTGCCCCTTCACCCCCTTCATCAACAGAAAATTGCTCATCTGTCAGTCAAGATTGATCTCAGGGGCTGGTGAGATGGCTCAATGGGTAAAGGTGCTTGCTGCCAAACCTGAGGACTTAAGTTCAATCCTCAGATTGTACACGGTAGAAGGAGAAAAATTCCTTCACATAACAGCACCTTTCTCTGCATGGTGCCCAGCATGGGAATGTTAACCTCGAACCCACGGGGAAGCAGGCAGGATGGTATGCAGTGAATAAGGGCATGGTGCAGTCTCTTGAACTTCACAGCAAGAACAAGCTGGTTTGAATCAAACGCAGCGATCATTCCTTAGAGGGAGCCCAGGATAATAAGGGCACTCACAACCAAGTGCCCAAGCGCCAACCAAGTCTGGGTGCTTCTGGAAGCCTCTGTGCAGTACTTGTCTTTAAGGCTCTGAAACCCACATCCAGAAAATCTCTACCAAGACAATAAGGAGAGTTACAGGCTCCTGACCTTCTCCCTGAATCTTGTCTTTCTGTATGGGAAGACAGGGAGGGAGTCAGTCCAGAGGAGGCAGAAAATGAACCTGCAAGGAAAGCTGCCACGCTGGCAGCTCCAAACACGAGCTAACCATTAGCTCATGCTCTTGGGGACTCTCTCCCATAAATATTTGAAAGTTCAAACTCCACTTATTTAGAAGGCACCAAATAAATAAGTTCCTGCCCTCTCTTATCAGAGGCTGATGAGCCCAAATCATTTTGCTTCAGTATCTTGTGATGATAGGATGCACTTTTGTCTCACAGGAGTCCTTAAAAGTGACTTTTTTGGTGGAGAATTGGGGGCCCTAGAGATACAAATCAGGAGAAGCACTCAATATGAGCCATAGCTTCTGTGGTACAGAGAGGGCTTGGAAAGCCAGGTGTCCTAGGCAACAACAAGACAGAGTATTTCTAAAACAAGAAGCGCTGGGGAGTTCCTGAGCCATCACTCCACCAGTGTTTATTGTGAAGAAAGGTTCAGACACCTGCCTATGAGTGCCTCTAGGAAGGGGACTTGCAGCTAGGAAGGGAAACTTTCACCATAGAAGTTGGAAGTCTGGCAGAGCAGTGGTGGCACATGCCTTTAATCCTAGCACTTGGGAGGCAAAGGCAGGTGGATTTCTGAGTTCAAGGCCAGCCTGGTCTACAGAGTGAGTTCCAGGACAGCCAGGGCTACACAGAGAAACCCTGTCTCGAAAAACAAAAAAAAAAAAAAGAAGAAGAAGAAGTTGGAAGTCTGAAGTGAAAGGAGGTGGAAAGAAATTAATTCTGTCTTCTCTTTTACCGACCCCGTTTTCTCCATTGAGAATAGCGCTTTCCTTCCTCTGTGCTCCCACAGGTTGACCTGCTCCCCTGCCCAAGGAGCTATAAAATGCTTGCTGCTTTATTCTATGGTGAGTCATCTCTGCATGAGGAGTGTCCAGTGAATATTGAGAGTCCCAAATCAGAAGAAAGCAGGCAGAATGGTAGATAGGGAAAACCTCCTTCAAAAGTAGAAAAATAACCTGGGTTTGTCGGTGCACATTTGCAATCTCAGCACTCAGGAGGCTAAGGCAGGAAGATTGTGAGTTCAAGGCCAGACCAGCTTGGGTTAACACAGTGAGCCTTTGTCTCGAAACAAGACATATAGCAACAAGTGGGAAATGGATTGGTTTGTTTTTGTGTAGTAAAAAGAAGGGAGAGGAGAAGATAAGAAGTCCACTGTAAAAACGAGTTGAGGTTTCTAAGTGATTCTGAGGGCTTAAGGCATATGTAGAAAGAAGGCATTCAGATAATAAAAAGGGGATGGGGCAGGTAAGAGCTGACCTGCAGTAAGGGCTTGCACCATTCTGAAGGGGGTGTTCTATTTTTAATGGACACACACAGTAACTGTTATAGGCTAACATATAAATGCACATATGCAGCAATCAGTGACCAGATCAGGGCAATTGGCTTATTAATCCTTACAGGCCTTTACCATCTCTGTGTTGGGGGCATTTAAAATCTCCCCTATTTGCGACTTTAAAATACTCAGTTAATTGTTGTCGATCACAATGATCCTGCTGTGTCGTAAGGCATTGGAAGTTACTTCTCCTAGCTGTGGATGTGGTTCAGTGTGATTGTCCCAAATGTCCTGAGTTCATGTCCTGCGTTCATCCTTAGCTGGATTTTGCCAGTACTGCTGTACTCTTTGCGTGTGGCTTTATCGATTCTCATCCCCGTCATCTCTGTATGAAAGGTTCTGCTTTTTAAAAAAAATCCTATGTGAATGCGAGCACGTGTGTGTAGGTTCGTGTGCCGTGGTGCACATGTCGGGGTCAGAGGACAACTTGCAGGGGTCTCCCCTTCTGCCATGTGTGTTACTGAGATTCAACATGGGTCATGAGGGTTGGCAGCCAGAGCACGGGTCATCAGGGTAAAAGTGCCTTTCCCCAGGGAGCCTCTCTTCAGCCTCCCTGCATTCGGTAGTTATGTACCTATAAACCCGCCCTAACTGTGGTGAAACCGCACCTCGTACCTCTACCTCTGCTCTGCACCCCCTTGCTGATGTGTGGCTTTTAGTGCTCTCAATTTGTACATCCACTCTTGAAAAAAAAATGTTGGGGGCTGGTTAAGAGCACTGACTGCTCTTCCAGAGGTCCTGAGTTCAATTCCCAGCAACCACAGGGTGGCTCACAACCATCTGCAATTGGGTTTGATGCCCTCTTCTGGTGTGTCTGAAGAGAGCAATGGTGTACTCACATACATAAAATAAATAAATAAATCTTTAAAAAAAGAAAAGAAATGTTGATTCAGGCGTGGCCTATTTTAACACAGAAGTATTTGAACTTTAGCTGCCAAGTTGTTTCAGTCCCTGCTATATTCTGAGAGTTGAGTCCTTCAAACGAACAGACTGGGATTATTTTCTCCCACTGGACTTTGTCTCTTTATTCTCATATCATTCCTGTTGCTGTTCAGAAGCATTTTCAGTGTTAAATAATCATTGCTTTTGGGGTTCCTAAAAAGTATTTGAAGGGCTAGTGAGATGGGTCAGCGGGTAAGGGTGCTTGCCGCTAAGTCTGACGACCTGAGTTCAATTCCCAGCTAAGTCTGACGACCTGAGTTCAACTCCCAGCACGCATATTGTGGAAGGAGAGGATGGACACCGGCAGTTACCCTTTGATGTTCATGGCACACTGTTGTCCTCACACCATACACATATAAGTAAATATGTAAGCAAATAAATAAACGGAAGTAAATATAAAAGATGGAAGCTGACGTGGAGTATCATGAACTCCAGGTTGACCTAAGCTCCACAGTGAATTCCAGTCCAGGATACATAGTGAAATCATGTCTCAATCAAATCAAACCAAATTAAGATGAATCTCTGCCAAGATTAGCATGTCTCCTGCATGTTAATCTTCTAGTAGACTCATGATCATAAGTCCTGCATTTGGGTTTCCCCATTATGCCTTAATTTCTGTAGAGTAAAAGCCAGGGTCCAGTTTCTACTGTATGTGGATATGTAGTTCTCAGCACCATGCTTTGCAAAGGTTCATTTCTTCAATGTGTTTTCTCTATACGTTTGAAATTTATAAGTAAATCAGCTTTATTAGGATTTATAAGTAAATTGACTGGCTATGATTGTGTGAGTTTATTTGAGTTCTGTATTCTGCTGTGTTGCTCTATGTGTCTGTTTTTTTATTTCAGAGCTGTGCTGTTTGAGTTATTATAGCTTTGTAGTGTGCTCATGCTTCCTTTGAGGAGGCTTCTGCTGTGTAGAGTAGGCTGACCTGGAATTTGCTAGGTAGCAGAGGCTAGTTTCCCCCGTACAACCTCCTGCCTCAGCCTTCCAAGGACTTGGGTTGTGGGTACCACCTGTGTGTTTGTACCCTCTGAAATCAGTATCCTAGCACAGCTAGCATCTTTGTTTGTTTTTATAAAATTTGCATTGGCTGTTCAGTATCACAAATTCCAAGGCTGCTTTCTTCCTCCTTTTGTGAAGAATGTCATTGATATTATGATACATATTCTGCTGAATCTGTAGTAGGTCATATTGAGTACTAGGGGCATTCGTGTTTTGCTTTTCTCAAAAGTTGTGAATGTGTGAGTTTAAGTGCTCACATGTGTATGCATGTGTGTGCACACATGCACATGCATGCGCATGCATGTGTGTGCAATCACCGGGTGTCATCCTTAATCTCTCTCCACCCTATATATTGAGACCAAAGCTTTCACTGAACATGGAGCTTTCTGATTGGCTAGACTAGCTGGGTGGCGAGCCCCAGTGCTGCTCCTATACCCGACATATCAGGATTTCTCTTGATTAATTAAGCTAAAGGCCTATCAATTTGCTTTTTCATTTCAAATATTACTTCTGTTTCATTGTTCCTTTTATTGTTTTATTCTCTACTCTGTTTATTTCTGCTCTGCTGTTTGTTCTTTCTTTCCCTCCAGTACCTTTGACTTGGTTTTGTTCTAGGTCCTTGAGTTGCATCATTAAGTTGCTTATTCATAGCCTGTTGGATGTAGGCATGTTGCCATAAGCTCCCTTTTAAGTGTCGTTTTTGCTATATCTCATAGGTTTTATATGTAACCATCTCATTGATTGTTGTCCAGAAACAGTAGCTGTTAGGTGGGAATATGCTGTCAACCTCTGTTCAATTTGCTTGGTCTATAGTGCAGATGAACTGTATCGTTTACTTGTTGACTTTCTGTCTCAATGATGGAAGTGATGGGGGGGGTAAAGTACCCAGCTATTACTGTATTAGGATGTTTTCCCAGCATATCTATACTCTTTCTTTACATAGTTCATATTCCCACATTGATATATATGTGTTTATAATTATTTCCTTTTGTTGACTTGGTCCATTTAGCATTAGACAACAACTTTCTGCATCTCTTTCTACAGACTTTATTTAAAGTGGTATAACTACTCCTGCTTGCTTTGGGGTTCTACTTCTGTATCTTTTCCATCCCATCACTGTTGGTTTATGTGTGTCTTCAGTGGTGAAATGAGTTTGTTTTAGAGAGTGTATCACCAGGATTTGGTTTTAGTGCATCAATGGCTTAATCAAGCCATTAATTAGCTTTTAATTGAGAGATTGAATATGTCTGTCTTTCTATTACGTGTTTTGCCGGTCAGTCATTTATAAGACCTGTGTTCTTTCCTTTTTTAGTTTATGGCTGCAATTTGATGGTTTTCTATTCAGATAGGATTCCCTTTCTTCTCTTTTGTGCATCTGCTAGAGCGCTATTAAGTTCTACATTTCCAGATGTTTTCATTATGTAGTTATTCTCTGTCACCTCACTGTAGAATTCCTATGCACATTTTTTAGATGTAATCTGTTGATGATGAATTCCTTGCTTTTTCTTATCTTGGAAAGACATTATTGGTTTGTCATCTCTGAAGGTAGCTTTTCTGGGTACAATATTTTTGATTGGCAATTCTCTTCTTTCAGAATGCAGACTATATCACCCTGTTCTCTACTGTCCTATATAGTTTCTGCTGGAAACTCTGCCATTGATCTAATGAAGATTTCCTTATCAATGATATGTTTCTTTTGTTGTTTTTGGAATTTCTAGCTTGAATTTTAAATTAATTAATTAATTAATTGTGTGCATATATATGTGTATGTATAAGTATGTGTCTGTGCCACAGTGTGTGGGCAGAGGTCAGAAAACAGTATGTGGGAGTTGTTTTTCCTTCCACTATGTAGATCTTAGGTATTGAATTCAGGTCATTGGGTTGACAGCATGTACCCCTACTTGCTGTGCCATCTCACCAGGCCTGTGAGTGTGTCAAGAGAGTCTTTCTTGGTTGGATCTGTTGGAATTCACTGAGCTTCTTGGACATAGATATCTATATCTTTCCCAAGAAATTTAAAGGTTTTTGGCAGCTATGTTGTCGACATGTTTTCTATGCTTTTATCATCTGTTCTTCTGAAGCACACATAAAGTGAAACCTTAACTCAATCGCACTTCAGCTCAGTCATGTACAGCTGGAGGGGATCAGTTTCTCCCTCCTAGTTTAATAGACTGTTGTTGTTGGATTTTTGTGTTTTGTTTTGTTTGTTTTTTTATTTTTACAGGAAAAAGCTTTCTCCACATAATGTGTCACACAGTATTGATTGGATAGATTGCATTGGGTTGGTGTTCTATTGTAGCCCTTCTGTAGATTCTCCAGCTCTCATCAATGTTGGTGGTGCCTTAGCAGCATAGGATACAGGAATTACAGGATTACACACAGATTTTCGTGCCTCTCTGTTAGGCAAGGCACAATTGCTAGCATTCTGGGTACAGTGGTTTGAGGATGAAAGTGCTTATCAGTTTCTATAGATAATATGGAAACAGGGACACCCATGGGCCAAGGTAGGCATGGTACACCATGCTCCTCAGTAGAGAGGATACTATCTGTATCTGAAGCTTTCATGGGGGCTGAGATATAAGCAAGTATAGATGTGTACCTACAAGAGATGGAAAGTCGTGGATGACACTGTAGGCCCAAGAACAAGCTGTTACTTTGCCTCTCAGAGACTTGGTTGGGTGACTTTCTGAGGTAAGCTAATCACCTAATTCTTGAGGTTGCAGAAGGGTGTTCAGGGCCACATAGAGTCTTAGGGATGGCTTCTGTGAACTAAGCTACTCAGGATAAAAGGCTTAATCGGCAAGCCATGCGGGTATGACTGCTTATTATCTGCTTATCATGTGTTTCCTGGGAAGTAGAAAATAGGTCTTCTTCAGACCAAATTGTTCAACATAGGCTGCCTATATGCTTTATAGGGGTGTAAGAAGGTAAGCAGAGACATCTATATATTTCACAGAAGTGGATTGGCTAAGCTGATAGAGGCAGTTACTTGGTTGCTTCGTGGACCCTAAGATGGGCAGAATCTCAAAATGGCCCTATGAAGCAGGAGTGGAGTGGGAAGGACACAGCATGGGTTAGGCTCCTCTTTAGGGCAACTTGGTGGTGTAGTAAATAGGTAGTTCCCCAAACCTGACTCAGGAGCTGTGAAGACTGTAGACATGCCAACAGTAAGCAGCATGGTGTAAGAGAGGACTACTGATTACCTTTCCCCACTGAGCAAACTCATCTTGATTCAGCTGGTCTTGAGAAATAGGCAGGAGGGTAGATGCTAGTCTCTTCTTTCTAAAATCATAACATGTTTCCATGTTCTACAATATTTTTTCCACATCCCACTTTACTCCAGTACTCGATGCAAACATGCTGGTGAAATAGCTGTTGTTTTCCTCATTACAGAGGAAAGAAAACCAGACACTGCTCATTGGCCATCTTCCCGACAGCACCTTCTTAGTAGAAATAGTAATTTATTTAGCTTATGATAAACTCTTCCTATTGTAATTTCTAGGGTCATCAATAAAAAGCAGAGAAGGAATAGGAATAGAGGCGTATATATTTAAACTAGTAAATATTTATTTAATGGAAAAGAATTCAGGAAAGAGGAAATAACATATGAGAGAACATATAAGCAAGTAAAAAATAGATGATAGTCTTCATCACAACTATATCAGTAATTACAATAACTATAAACAGACTAAATACTTCTATTAAAACACCGCTATTGTCAGGCTTTTTAAATTTTTTCAAAGGTTCTACTAAATGAAATGTATAAATGATAGTTCACACCTGGTGTCTTAGTGTTATATTTCTGCAAAGAGACACCATGACAAACTCTTATAAAATAGAGCACTTAATTTGGGTTGGATTACAGTTTCAGAGTTTTAGTCTATCATCATGGTGGAGATCATGGCAGAACATAGGCAGACATGGTGCTGGAGATGTAGCTGAGAGTTTTACGTCTGGATCTGCAGGTATCAGGAAAAGAGAGACACTGGGACTGGTTGGGCTTTTGAAATCCCAAAGCCCACCCCCAGTGACATATTTTCTTCAACAAGGTCACATCTATTTCACCAAAGCCACACCTTCTAATCCCTCTCAAGCAGTGCCACTCCCTAACAACCACGCATTCAAATATGTGAGTCTATGGGGGCCATTCTTATTCAAGCCACCACCCCTGCAATCCCAATGCTCAGGAGTGAAGTCAGGAGAATTCAGAATTCAAAGCTACCCCAGGGTAAAATAAGAAATCCTGACTCACAAAACCCCAAATCCAAAACAACAATAAAAGACACACAGATAAACAAAATAAGACAAGGAATTAAAATAATAAGCAGAAAAAAGGTGTAAAGAGTTTCCTTTTGCTATGACAAGATACCATAACAGAAGCAATTTAAGACAAGAAACATTTATTTTAGTTCCTATTTCTAGATTTCAGTTTTCTGTGGTGGGGAAGTCATTGTGACAGGAGCTTGAGGCAGTCAGGAGTCAGAGGACAATGAGTAGTCACGCTCAGCTAGCTTCTTACTCTTATACAATGCAGGACCAAGCCCATGGAAAAGTACACCACTCCCCCAAGATGGTCCTCCCTATCTCAATTACACCTATCAGGATAATTCCTTCTGGACATGCATACCCAGAAGCTAACCTAACCTCAAAGATCTCTCACAGGTGTGCCCAGAGGCTTGTCTCCCAGGTGATTCCAGACCCTAGCAAATTGACAATCAGTACTAATATCACATTTGAAAATCTGGACAGACTACCATACAATTCATGTATAGTTATGTTATTAGGAAAAATATGCTCTATGATGAGCAAAAGGGTAAAAAGTTCAATCCTACAGATGTAACTACTAAACTTTTCCTCACTTGATAATACACCTTCAAAACATACTAAAACATATATAATAATTGACACTTTATTGTTTTGTTTTTTGTTTTTTGAAGTAACTGTCAAAAGACCATTAGTAGATTTACAACTGTTATTTTACACAGGTTTTCTACAATCCCTCCTGCTCCCCTGGCCAAAACAGATACATGGCCAAAAGATGTGGGCATCCTTGCCCTGGAGGTATACTTTCCAGCCCAATATGTGGACCAAACTGACCTGGAGAAGTTCAACAATGTGGAAGCAGGGAAGTATACAGTGGGCTTGGGCCAGACCCGTATGGGCTTCTGTTCAGTCCAGGAGGACATCAACTCCCTGTGCCTGACAGTGGTGCAGAGGCTGATGGAACGCACAAAGCTGCCGTTTGATGCTGTGGGCCGCCTGGAAGTGGGCACTGAAACCATCATTGACAAGTCCAAGGCTGTCAAAACAGTGCTCATGGAACTCTTCCAGGATTCAGGCAACACTGACATTGAGGGCATAGATACCACCAATGCCTGCTATGGTGGCACTGCCTCCCTCTTCAATGCTGCCAACTGGATGGAGTCCAGCTACTGGGACGGTATGTGTTTCCAGGACATGACAGAAGTACGGTTCTTAGAGTAGAGGCTGAAGACTGTGCTTTGCTTCTCAGCTCTTTATACTAGGAAGGGAAAGGCATTTATTCACACAACTGCTACTATAACCCAACAAAAATAGTGACAATAGCCATGACAATAGCACAGCTTTATGCAGCTACTCAGGAAGCATGTTCATGTAGCTGTTCATTTATTCTGCACAATATCCTGTGGTGTGAGTTCTGTGCCTGATTGTAGATGAGAAGGTGAAATAGTTAATATCTTGCTGCTTTAGTTACTCATCTTACAGCTGTGACAAAACCACTGGCAAGAGCAACTAAAAGAAGGAAGGGTTCTTGTTGGCTCACAGTTTGAGGGTTCACAGTTCATCATGGTGGAAGCCATGGCTGCAGGAGTTAGAGACAGCTGGTCACAGGGCATCCGCAGTCAGGAAGTAGTCTAGAACCCCAGCCTATGGGATGATGTCACACGGTTTTAGAGCGCTTCTTATACTTTAGTTAGCCTAAACAAGAAACTCCCCCATGACATGCCCAGAGGTTTGTTTCCATGGTGATAATACACCTCATCAAGGTGACAATTAAGAATAAATACCACACTGACATTGTAAGTGTAGAGGTAAAACTCCAAACCAAATCCAACATGTCTCTCTGTGCTTAGTTCTCTTAGTTACCTTCCTGGGTCTCTGAGACAGAGATATATGTACACAAGTTTCTGTGGTCAAAATGGACTAAGAGAAGCACAGGGTGCACCATGAACTGATTATCTTCTTCTCCAGTACCTGCTGCTGAAATGTTGACTCTTATGTTTAACATATTAACATTGCTTTGTATCGTTCTTATATCCTTCCCCAGGGCTGCATTGGTGGGATACCTCCTGTCCAGAGGGCAAGGAAAAATCCAAGAGAAAAAGTGTGAGAGTTACATACCTAATCTCACTCAGTAATGCAACTGTCTTAGCTAGTGATCTACTGCTGTGAAGAGACATCTTGATCATGGCAACTCTTATAAAGGAAAGCATTCAATTGGGGATGCTTTCACAGGTTTAGTCCAGAATCATCATGGCAGGAAGCATGTTAACATGCAGGCCGTTACAGTGCTGGAGAAGGAGCTGAAGGTTGGACATCCAGTTCCATAGGCATCAGGAAAAGAGAGATACTGGTCCTGGCTTGGGCTTTTGAAATCTCAAACCCCATGCCCAGTGACATACTTCCTCCAACAAAGCCACACCTCCTAATCCTTTCAAATAGTACCTCTCCCCAGTGACTAAGCATTCAAATTTATGAACCTATGGGGGATATTCTCATTAAACTGCTGTATTAATCGCCTGGAACCTCTGAATCCTTGTTTGCCTTCGGACCTTGGCTATCTGTATTTTCTGAGCTTGAAACTAGGCAAAAAAGCCTTTAAAACCACAGTGGATACCAATTACAAAATTAATTTTAAGGTTCTAATGTTGGCCATGGATCTTAGAGAGTATGTAGTCTAACATTCTTTGCTTTAAGTAAGGAAATCAAGACTGCAAAGATGGCTCAATGATTAAAGAACTTTCAGAGCAAGTCTGAGGACTGGAGCTTGGATCCCAGATTCCAAGCTAAAGCTGGGCAGGCAAGGAGACCCACCTGTAATCCCAATGCTGGGGGAGTGGAAATATTATTGACTAAATTCTTTCTGAAATTTTGTGACCTTGCTTAATATTATACATTTAAAGTCCATCTGTTTTCCCACAAATGTTTTAATTTCATTTTTCTTTAGAGCCGAGTGCTGTTCTGTTTTATATAGTCAAAGACTTCATTATCTGCTCAGCTATTGAGTGCAATTAAGATGATCCCAATTCTTCACTATAGGGAATACAGCAGCAATAAACACGAGGTGCAAATATTTCAGTGGTGGGATATGGGGGCTTCTGGGTGTGTGCCCAGGATGGAATAGCTGAGTCATATGTTAGTTCTGTTTTTAATTTTTGAGAAATCTCCAAACTTATTTATACAATGTGTATACAATGTCTGTATTAATTTGAATCAATTAATTTACCAACACTGAATAAGGGGTCCTCCTTCTCCACATCCTTTCCAGCATTTGTTGATAGATTTATTGATGATAGCCATCATGACTGAGGTGGCCTCAAAGCCATTTTAACTCACATTTAACTGATGGCTAAGAATATAGTAATTATTGGCTGCCTGTGTTTCTTTTTTATCTTGTTGAAAAGTGTCTGTTCAGCTCATTTGTTGATTGAAGATTTTGTTTTCCTCGTGTTTAATTTCTGCAATGCTTGGAAAATTCTGCATAGTGGTCTACTATCTGAAAATTTAATAAAGATTTTAAAGCTAATAAAGATTTTCTCCCAGGCTGTGTGAATATTTTCAGCCATTTTAAAAAAATTACACAGCTGTTTTAAAAATGAGACTCTTATAAATGAAGGAAAATAGGAAGGAAAATATCGTAAACACTTCTCAGCTTATCTTTTGATTTTGTCCCTGACAGAAGGTTTGGTTTTTACGGTTAAATTTAAAGCTGTTTTCCTAAATGACACTAAGTGCTGAAATTTTCACATTCAGAGTGAAAAATAGATATCTAATAATACAAAAGTGTCATTTGTTCTTCAACCCCACATGTACAACGTTGTTAGGGAAGCCCTAATATTTTTTTCTTGAGGTTGTTAATTACTGGGAGGAGGCCCTTGAACATTGAT
This sequence comes from Rhynchomys soricoides, assembly GCA_019843965.1. Lineage (NCBI taxonomy): Eukaryota > Metazoa > Chordata > Mammalia > Rodentia > Muridae > Rhynchomys > Rhynchomys soricoides. Next base: position 855,198 of record JADRCH010000111.1, read on the forward strand.
GACTGTGGTTTGGAATCCTGGCTCTCAAAACTTTATCTTACATTTGTTAGCTGTGTAATTTGGGACAAATATTTTAAGTTTTGGGGTCTCAGTTCCTTCCTGAGTTCTGTAAGGAGGGGATCACTAGGAGTGTAGCTCAGTGGGAGAATGCTTGCCAAGCTTGCTCAAGGACTGGTTCAATCCACAGCACTGCCAAAACACAGGGGAGAGGGGCTTACCAATATCTGCTATAGGGTACCATGGTTGGGATTCGGTCAGAACTGGGTTTGAATTTCAAAGTCCGTATCCACTAGGTCTGTGGTTCTCAACCTTCCTTTTGCTGCAATGCTTTAATACAGTTCCTCATGTTGTGGTGACCCCCAACCATAACGTTATTTTTGTTGCTACTTCATAACTGTAATTTTGCTACTGTTATGAGTGTAATGTAAGTGTGTGATATGCAGGATATTTGATTTTTGACTCCTGGTTGTTTGATCCCAAAGGGGTTGCAACCCATGGTTGAGAACCACTGCAGTAGGTGATGCTCTAGATAAGTTCCTCTGGAGGCAGCATCTTCATGATGAATGTTGGCATAGTTACCTACCTCTCTGGTGTGTTTAAGGATTATTTGAGAATAATGGGTGTTTAGTCTGTGTTTAAATGCTAATTTCTTTCCTGGTGCATTGTCCTTCTGTTGTTTAGAAGATATTTGAAGATGTGAGTGCTGTAAGTTGGTTGGTACAAACCTAGATTGTTTCCATAAGTACCAGTTAACAAAGTTTTAAGTAAATTTAGGACTGGAATTCAGGTCAGGCATGGCAGTACAAACCTACTATCACGTCTCTTGCTGATAAGGGAGGATTTTGAGTTGGAAGCCAATCTGAGCTATGTAATGAGACCCTGTCTCAAAACCACTAAAAACAGGCCTGGAGAATGCTTCAGCAATTAAGAGCACTTGCTCTTGCAGAGGACCTGTGTTCAGTTCCCAGCACTCACATGGTGGTTCTCAACCACTCGTAACTCCAGTTCCAGAGGATTGATCCCTTCTTTTGATCTTTGTGTGGACCAGGAACATAGATGGTGCAGATACATCCATGCAGTCAAAACACAAATACATGCATGCAGTCAAAACACTTATAATACAGAATAAAGTAAATCTAACAAGTAAAATTTAAGCCCTAAAAACGGAAACAAAGAAAGTTTTGAAAAAAATTAAGTAATCCTGGGGATTGGCTATATGGCTTAGTGGGTAGAGGTGCTTGCCACCAAGCCTGATGATCTCAGCTCTATCACCAGAACCCATGTGATAGAGACCTGACTCCCACAAGTTGTTCTCTGACTTTCACATATGTTGCACTGTCTTGTGTGCCTGCAAGCATACATGCACCGGAAAAAAAAAAACCCATAAAAAATCAACCTAATTTATACATATGGTTCTGCGTGAGTGAACATTCCGTAGCTAGACTGTGGGAACCCCGAGCATTGAATTTATATTTCAACTACAAAGGGATCATGAGTTTCACTAGAGTTTATGTGTAATTTTTTATTTTATTTTTTTGGTCTGGTTCCATCTAGTTCCAGTATATAAAACTGTGCTTGGCACACAATAGGCCCTCACTCTACTCTGGATTTGGCAGTGATGTCATGACTAATTAATTGTCTTGTCTGTCTTGGCAGGTCGCTATGCCCTGGTGGTCTGTGGTGACATTGCAGTCTACCCAAGTGGTAATGCCCGCCCCACAGGTGGTGCCGGGGCTGTGGCAATGCTGATCGGGCCCAAGGCTCCTCTAGTCCTAGAACAAGGTTTGTAATAAACATTCCCAAGAGGCTGTGTGCTGTGCAGTCATGTCACAGATTGTGCCCCCAAACTGTTATCCACACTACTCAGGGCTGGGGATGGTGGTGCTTGCCTCTGAATGTCTGGCCTGGGGAGTAGCAGTTTAGGGGAAAAAGAGAAGCCAGAGCTGGTGGTTTCATCATGCACTGGGATAATGGTGCATGGAGTGGGTGTGGCAAATGCAGGTGAGAAACCTTAGGGAGTCAGGGTAGAGCTAACTGTGAAAGAAGAAACCTGGACACAAAGAGAGGATTGGAGAATTCTGCCTTCTAGTCTAGATTGTGAGAAGCCCACAAAGGTGTGGAGAGAGAAATATAAATCTCACTTCTGGAAAACCAATAATCTGGGGCTGGGTGGTGGTGGTACTCGGAAGGCAGAGGCAGGTGGATCTCTGTGAGTTTGAGGCCAGACTGGTCTACAGGGTGAGTTCCAGGACAGCCAGGACTGTTACATAGAGAAACCCTGTCTCTGTGTAACAAAAACAAAAAACAATACAACAACAATAATAGTATATTAATACTACTAATAAAAGAAAATAAATAACTAATATTTTTCAATTCCTTTTGACTATGGAAGGGTACTGAAAAGACTCTGGCTTGGGCATAGGTGACAGAGCAGAGCCAGGAGTCTCCCCTCAGTTCTGCGCGAGGCAGCCTGCATAACACAGTCTCTGGAACCTTCTGTGTGCCTTTTCAGGGCTGAGGGGAACCCACATGGAGAACGCATATGACTTCTACAAACCAAACTTGGCTTCAGAGTATCCACTGGTGGATGGCAAGCTGTCTATCCAGTGCTACCTGCGGGCCTTGGATCGATGCTATGCAGCCTACCGCAAGAAGATCCAGAATCAGTGGAAGCAAGGTCTGGGGCTGGGAGAACAGAAAGTGGGCTCTGTTCCCATGGCCAGGAGTCTTCCTTTCCTTTTCCCTGTAGAGAATACTTAGTAATGCCTGAGGAATGAACAAGAGAATGTGGAGTGGGATGAATGAGGGAGCCTTATGTGTGTGTGCTGGAGGTAGGAACCATCTCTCTGGGAAGCCGAGCCCTTTGGCATCATTATATCTGGAAGAGTGGACCTCAGTGGTGCATTGTCTTTTCTTGTCTAGCTGGAAACAACCAACCTTTCACCCTCGATGATGTGCAATATATGATCTTCCACACACCCTTTTGCAAGATGGTCCAGAGATCCCTGGCTCGGCTGATGTTCAATGACTTCCTGTCATCCAGCAGTGATAAACAGAACAACTTATACAAGGGCCTAGAGGCCTTCAGGTGGGTCTTCTTTAAGAGGAGGGAGGCTTAAGCTTGCGGAGGGCGGGCAAGGAGAGGGCTCCCTCACACCTTGGATGTAGACTTACCTTCTGGAAGCAATTGGCAACCCTCCAACACAGCAGAAAGGATGCTATGCCATTCTTTCAACAGAGGGATGGGGTGGACTGGCCAGACCTGCATGGGGCTCTCTGGGTACCAGGTAAGGAAAGGAAGGTAAAAAGAAACAATGAACGATAAGCAAAGTGTGTGATACGATTTTGATATGATATGATTTTGCTGGAGTCCTGCTCCAGATGTGGCATTGGCATAAATGAAGGAAATGACTACCAGCTTGCAGTGGTCCAGCCCTAGACCTTGCTTCCACTGCAGATGGCTCGAATAGCTTAAGCCTCATTGTATCTATTTCATTTCTAGGTTATAAAGCATAAAAGTTCAATTTTATTTCCTCAAACATAGTCCAAGAAGGTAGACAATAATTCTCTGAATGATTTTTCATAAGGTTCTTTCTCATGTACTTTATTTTCCCTAGGCAGATATTTAATCTTATGGCCTCATAATTAAGCTCATCTCTGTGACCACTGTCATTAGCATGCTATACCTCACATACCTAGCTGGTAGCCCTCACACCAAGTTTTACACTTTCTTATCTGAATCTATTCTGCCAGTATCCAAGTTTCTGTCCTGTACAACCATAGGTAAGATGAGGAGATTTAATCTGTTAGCACAGAGCTGGTTGACTCTTGGCCAGCCTCTTCTGTTCTCTGACGTGCTGGTACCTGCACAGTTGAGTTCCTTGATTATGTATTAATGTTTTCATGTTTATGTGTATTCCTTAACATCCCTAATCTATTCTTGCAAGGGCTGCTTTCTGAGTCAGAGTGCTTTTCTGAGAATAATTATGTGCCTCCAGAAACTGTATAATTTTTATTTTGTTCTTTTTAAAACTTTTTTTCCCTGGGTTTTTAATTGCTTCAGGTATCATCTCAAGTCCATCATATATTTTCAATAAATCCACCTTGGGATCATAAAGAGATTTCTACTTGCCATTGCCATACCTGTTACAGACAAAGCGAAAGACAAAGCTGTCAAGAGCATGCATAGCGTTGTCCTAGAGGAAAGGGATAATCTCATGGCCAGTCCCAGAAAAAACAGCCACAGCTGCAGATTCTGTCACATGGTCCTTGCTAGGTATACAGGGGTTTCTCCTTGGGGGCTTCCCATAAGGAGAGCCATTCACAAAGCACTTAGATGCCATTCCCTGGAGCAGAGCTGTGGTTTCCACTGTGGTTTGATTTTCAATTTTCCAATGGACTGTAAACTGTAGTTAGAAGCTACAACAAAAGTGTGTATAAATGCTTTCTCAGATTGATAGGACAGTCACTTTGAGCTCTTCAAACATCTGAGCATAGTAATTTTAAAAAATGCACCCCAGAATTTTCTCTCCAGAAGTTGTCTCCTGCTACATCCCCAGCCTTCTCTTGTCAACTCTCATGTGAACATCTTGCTCTGCCTCACAGGGGTCTAAAGCTGGAAGAAACCTACACCAACAAGGATGTAGACAAGGCTTTTTTGAAGGCCTCCCAGGACATGTTTAACAAGAAAACCAAGGCCTCCCTTTACCTCTCTACAAACAACGGGAACATGTACACCTCATCCCTCTATGGGTGCCTGGCCTCACTTCTCTCCCAGTGAGTACTGCCCCTGGCCTGCCTGCTGTTCCTCATCCATGAGATGACAATCCAACCATGTTTGGCTCCTTTTCTCATTTAAACTTTTGGTTTGTTGAGTGGTAGACTTTTCCAATAAAGGCAGAGAGAAAGGATAGATAGGAATATTACAACTTGTTTCAGAGGTGGTTGGGGACAGGTTTGCTGACTGTGTCAAACTTCCCCAGTGTGAGTATATACATTGGGAAATGTGCAGGGTCCACCCAGGCAGTGAGAAAACAGAACTTGTGGCCATATGTTCATCTTGTCCATTTAACATCTCCATATTTAATATAGCATGGGGGATTTTAGGGTCTCGCTTTAGATCCTATAATGGGGCCCAAACCTATTCACCACATATCTTGAAAAAATAACAACCCAAACCTGTATGATCCTTTCTTCATCTTTAAAATATTTACATAATAATGTGTAACGTGTGATTATACTGATTTGTGGGTTCTTCTTCCACCTGTCACCTCCTTTTTCTACCCTTTTAATCCTCTAACATTAGATAGGAGAGGAAACAGGATAGAAAGGAAAGTGGATGACATCCATCAGTAGACTACTTCCTGCTGATCAGGAGCACTGAGCTCCTCAGGGCAAGTTTGATCTTTATTGTCAGGATATCTAACTTCTTGTTTCCTCTGTGTGCATGACTACTTAACAAACTATGGCCAACAACAACCAACAGCAACCAACCAACAACCAACATCCCACCCTGCCTCTTAGGGCCCTAGCATTTGTATACCCTTTGAAAAGTCCCCAGAATTGCAAATGCCACACAATTGCAGAAACTGTTTGCCACTGGCAAAATCACACCCTTGCTAGAGCGTGAGGCAAATCATAGTCAGCTGCTGCAAACAATCTGAAGCTGCCCCATGTTCCACACCTGGGATTAAAATAAAAACATTTTCTTTTAATATTTCTGTGGTTTTTTAAAGAAACCAAAATGCCAAAATTGTCACTATATTTATATCTGCTTTTCTACTGTTGTTGTTGTTGTTGTTTAAATTTGATAATTTTACTGCAGCTCCTCCTGGACCACCATTTAGCTACCTCTTCTTTTTTTTTTAAGTAATCCATGAGTCCAATTAATACTTCCTCTATCACAAGAATATAGGGGCATTCACTGGAGCAGAGCATCCTACCATGGGCCACACCCCTAGAGAAAGCTGACTCCCCTCCCTCTGCAGCCATCAAGTACAAACAGTTTCCCACTTAAGGGCGAGGCATCAGAAGCCTTTCTCTACCCATGCAGAATGTTGATTGTCTTGACTTTAAGCAGGGATCCATGCTGCTGGAAGTTCATAAGTGCAAAGGCCCTGCCATGTCCAGGAGACACTATTTTGCAGCAGTCCACCTGGTTTTTGAATCTTACAATCTTTCTTCCCTCTTGTCTGTGATGTTCCCTGGGGGTGTATGATATAGATGTAGTCTCATCTGTGCAATAGTGACACAAATGTTATCGGAGTGATCATGTTTTTCTACTTGGATTTAAGGCCAGCTCTTTAGAAGGGAACTAATGCCTAGTATTGTAAACCCGATCAAGGATACATGGCTGGGTAGGTCATAGACCCTAGAGGAGAAACTGCTATTACCTTACTAAATAGACACAGTATCAAATTGCCTTCTAAATATCTATCCTTAGACTCATAGGTTAGTAGAGCTCACCCCTGATCAGAGAAGCTTTATCCCCCAGTGGATAGTGATCAATACAAAGATTAACCCCTGGTCGGGTACAGAGAATAATTGACTATGGAATGTTTTCATGAAAATTGCCTTAAAAATTATAGTGCTCAGAAAATGTTCAACTGCTAACTCTTTTACTGATTTTCCTGTTTTTAGTGTTTATAAGGAAATACTGTATATCATATAAAAAAAGACACTTCTAGGTTAACTTGATCAAATTACTGATGGGGATGCTCAGAAATTTGAGTCATAGGTAAAGGTGTCAGGCAAATAGTGGCTGAAGTAGAGGGACTGCAGAATTCAAGGCCAGCCTGGGCTACATAGGTATATTACATGCACATGGATACACTCACTCAAACACATGTACGCACATGAAAGCTGAACCGTTGTAGTTAACTTGGTAGCCCTGAGGGTGAGCCCATTGGTTTAACCTCCTGACTACACCTGAAAGCAACTGCCCTCAGTTCTACCTTTGTGTCTTGGGCTGTGTCTGCTCTCCTTTTGGCAGAACTTCTCACTTCTGGTCCCGTATCTGGATTCCACCTATCTTTGATTTCTACCAAAGGTCCCTCTTTGTGAAGAGTGCATGGGGCACATTTCTAGTTGCATAAGGTGGGCAAAGGAGAGATTAGACTAACACATAGGAGCTTTATCGGAAATACAGAATACAATGCTGATGTGGCTTTTTTCCCCCCACTGGCAGCCACTCTGCCCAAGAACTGGCTGGCTCCAGGATTGGAGCCTTCTCCTACGGCTCAGGCTTAGCAGCAAGTTTCTTTTCCTTCCGTGTGTCTAAGGATGCTTCCCCAGGTGAGTCTCATCTCATAGCAGACACTCTTGAACAAGGGCCATTTGGTGAAAGAAGCCACCTTGTGCTTCATCTTGGCTGAGGTTGCTGCCTAGACAGAGCTAAGTTGTGACTGAGAGCAAAGAAAACTCCTGCATTGTGGGGCCAGGGTATTATGGAACCAGGAGAAACCAGTTTTGAGCAGGAGTGGGATCAAGTCATGTCCAACCCCAGAAATCTTGTTTCAAGAGCAGTAGGAGTGAGGACCACTCCCTTCCCTGCCCCGGGCCTGCGTGTCCCAGAGCACAGAGTCCGGAGCTCCCACCTTTGCCCCACTAGAGGAGGTCACGTAGTTGTTGCTGGGTTCAACTCCCCTTCTCCTTACAAGGCCATGTCTAGCAAGCTGCTAGAATTCCTTTTCATGCAAATAAGGCGTTCCTAGCGCCTTAGCCCTGGCCAATGATGCACTCTAAAACCTCTACACACTTCTCAAAGGTTTAAATAGTCTTTGTTCCTCCCAATTAAACAAGCTGTTCAGTGAAGTCTGCCTCCTTTCTTAAAGCTCTCACCCAACACCTGAGGTCACCATTACCCACTGCCTTCCAGCCTTCCACTTTCTCCTCTTAGGATTCGCTGGTCATAGGGAAGGGTGAGAGAAATCGGAGCCCAAATGGCACTGAATCAGGTCATACATGTGAACACTTCCTCAGCCTAGCAAAGGTAGATACAGGGAAATCAGTTTAAAAAGGCAAGAGGTAATAGTTTGGTTCAGCTACCTAAAGAGAAGCTGACGGATCTGAGATATCCAGTAAGTATCTGTTGATTGCTGCAATAACTACTGTAATCAAGACCAGGCATCTAAGTACCATGTGGGGTCAGCCTCCAGACCCTGACTGCCTATTAACACCAGTGATAACGACCAAAGGAAGGCTTTAACAACCTTGCTTTTGCTTCCCAGGTTCCCCTCTGGAGAAGCTGGTGTCTAGTGTGTCAGACCTGCCCAAACGCCTAGACTCCCGGAGACGCATGTCCCCTGAGGAATTCACAGAAATAATGAATCAGAGAGAGCAATTTTACCACAAAGGTAAGAAAAGGGGCAGGAAGAGAGAAGAAAGCAATTTACCCTGGATTCCAAGCCCGTACCTTAGAGCCAGGGGTTCATCACACATCTGGAATGTAATGGGCTAAGGTCACAATTTTACGAGATGTGATTGAAAGAAGGTCCTATAAGACAAGAGCCTGACCAACTGAGCCATCTCCACAGTCCCTCATACAGTACAAGTTCTAACAGCCACGCAGGCCTCAGACCAAGACATCAGCTTCTCTGGTCCTTCTATGTGGTCCTATACAGTATATTACAGGTGATTTACAACCCCAGGCAGTGCAGCTGGAGTGCTTTACTTGAGTCTATAAGCATTCTTACTACAGTGTTCTTCTATGCGTGCCCATGTCACTCTTCATAAGTACTTTTTCTTTTTCTTTGTCCCACAGTGAACTTCTCTCCACCCGGCAACACAAGCAACCTCTTCCCAGGTACCTGGTACCTTGAACGAGTGGATGAGATGCATCGCAGGAAGTATGCCCGGTGTCCCGTCTAACGGAGGCGAGTGAATGTGTAGTGTTAGGTCAGGGTACAAAGGCCTGGGGTCGTCCTCTGAGTAGCAGATGCAGTTCTGAGTCTGTAATCATGTCAGATGAGGCCATGGCTTAGAAAATGCTCAGGGGAAGGAGTTACAAACTATGAGCTCCAGAGTAGGAGTGGGAGGGAGTCTCTGTCTTAGAGATCCGAGCTGTGAAAGTCAGACTTCTTTGTGTATTTAAGTCTCCCAGAAGCTTGAGAGAAGCTAAATCTGAACCCACAAGAGAAAGCAGACAGCAGCAGAAACTGTGTCATATTGTTCCAAAACAATGAGCTCGGTCACAAAGACCAACGGCTGCAGTGCTGCGCACTCGGGAGCTGGCGGAGATTCCTAAGGGTGCTGGGGGGTTTGAATGCCTTGGCTAGAGGGAGCTTTAGGGTGGGCAGTGGCCATGTGACAATTCTCATGTCACAAAATTCCTCTTGGGGAGAGGCAGTGAAGCTTGGGAAATTAGTCAGAATAGGGGTAGGGAGAGAAGAGGACTTGGGGGGAGGGGACACGGAAGGATTCCTTATGGCATTTCTTTAAGGAAAGTCAAGGGTTCAGAAGTGCAAGCTTGTAATTCCTGAGTGTGGCTGTCTGTTGTGGCACATCTGCCCCATAGATAAGCACAATGCAAGTGCAGGAAGCAAGTTTTTACTGTCCCCAAATCTCAGTAGAGTCCCCATGCTATTTTTAGTAAATGAATGAAGAAGGACAAAAAAGGTATATCAGAGGCAGGAGGGAGATGAACAGAAGGAAAGATGTCCACAAACAAAGGAGAGGCACAGGCAGAGTACAGCCAGGGCACTAACCACTGTCCCCGACCAATGGAACAACAGTCTCAGCTACCTGGCCTTCTTTGTGAGGCTGCTCACATGCTGGAGCCAAGATGTTAGGAATGAGGCAAAGCAATGAGATTCAGAATGAGGGTGAGAAGGTCCAGGTCAGTGGTGCACTGAGGAGGCTTGCTTGAAATATGGTTCCTTGGAGTAGGTTAGGGGCAAAGACGGGGCCTTTAAATCCATGGGGCTAGATGAATCACAGGATGCAGATAAATAATAGGTTGGGTGATAGCTCACATCTGTATTTACAGTACTTAGAAAGCTGAGGCAGGAGAATCAAATTTGGGGCCAGCCTGGGTTACAAAGTGAGTTCTAGACTAGCCAAGAGAACAGAGGGAGACCTTGTCTTAACAAAAACAAACACAAACAAAACAGACCAAAACCAGACAAGAAAGAAAATAGATTTTTGAAAGATGGTTTCCAGTTCCAACCCTTTGTTTCTTAAGAGCTGGACAGCATCATGACACAAAAAGGCAACAGGGTTCCTGAGCTAGTCTCACTGAATCAAGGCCACCAAGGCTGAAGGTGACACGGAATGTTTAGGTTGATGATGACAGTCGTCTATGGAGCCACTGTTCCAGCCAGCCCGCCCTGATCTCTCATCACCAGCAGAGCATGTGACAGGGTCCTGCCCATCTTGGCTCCTGTAACACTGGATAAAGGCTCCCCAGGCATGGGGACTCAGAGCTGGGAAGGCAGTGAGGATACCAAGATCTCATAGATCAGGGGGGCTTCTATGCATAGCTATGCCTCTGGCAAGGAGCAAGACCTGGGGGCTGGGGATCCCAGGGCAAGAGATGACTGAATCTTTCTCCTCTCTACAGATCCATGAAACATTCCCAGGGGAAAGAATGTGAGTAGAGCTGTCACCCAAACAGCATCTGCTTAAAATTCCAGTCACAGCAGTAAATAGTGAATAGACACAGTAGCCCCATAGGATCTGCGCTTCGGTGAAGGACTTCCCTCTGTGAATCCTGGGTGACTGTCCCTGTGCAATCAGCGCCACAGGCTCATACCACTGTGGACCAGAGCTCCCTCCCCTAGTGAAGAGGGAGATGAAAGAAAGGAGAGTCGCTGACAGCAGGGATACAGAGCTTTCCCCACAGCCAGACTGACCAGCCATTTGCTACAGCTTGTTGTCAGACTCTGGGCTATTATAGCTTATGCTTGTTTCTTAAAGTTTCCTGAGAATTTCTAAATTTTGTATCTTGTTCTAAAATAATATATGGCAATTAAGACAGGAGAAGAAATGATTTGTATTTTCTAGAAGGCAAGACCTACACAGAGGGCTGGGCACTCCCCTCATCGCCCTGTCTCTTCCCTTCAGGCTAATTCTCTACAATTCTAGCCAGTTCTGCCAAGCACTGTGGCAGATAAAGACAGCGGCACAGAGCACCCCACTGTTTACTTCTCGGTACTGCAGACACCATATCCAGGCTGGACCAGCAGCTGCTTGATGGATCAAACCCCCTGGCCATAGGTGGCCAGTATTGCTTAGACTAAATGTAAACCAAAATCTATAAGGTTGGCACAACTCAAATCTCAGCACTTGGGAAACTGAGGCAGGGCTGAGTTCAAGGCTAGCCTGGGTTATACTAGGAGACCCTACCAAAACAAAAGGTAGTGGTGGTGGCAGCGGCAGCGCATGCCTTTAATCCCAGCATGTGGGAGGTGGAGGCAGGCTGATACCTGTGAATTTGAGGCCGCCTGGTCTACAGAGCAAGTTCCAGGACAACCAAGGTTATAAAGAGAAACTGTCTCTAAAAACAACAACAACATCAGCAACGACAGAAACAACAAACCCAAAAGGATAAGGTGAAGTAGAATAGTCTCTACTTCAGGGAAAGAGAACCCAGCTTTTCCAGGGTCCTCATAAAACAGCAATGGTTTAGAAATGTGAGCATTGAGCACAAGAAAAAGGGAGGAGCGAGGGCAGGGGAGGGATAGGAAGGACAAGGGATTCTAGTCCTTCATTGTCTTATAGAAAAAGCTCTGGAGAGAGGTTCTGTGGAACCTTCAGGGAAGCCAGCTGTCGGGGGAACCTCAGAGACACACATGAAACGAGATGATGGCCATATCACACTTCCACCAGTAAACCCTGGGCAAGGCCCAGGTTGAGCAGCTAATCCAGCACCAGCCCCTCTTTAGCATGCACATGAGGTCCTTGATCTTTCCAGAATCTCTTGCAGGATTATGCTCCCTTCTTAGGTCACTATAGTGGTGTCTGTCTGTGTCAAAGAGAAGGCAGTGTTCCCCTGGTTCAAGACAGGGACACAGAACCCATGAAGAGCTCTCTGCAGGGTCTTCACAGGACCTCCTTTCCTGGTGTCCCATTGTTGGGCCCTGGCCTTCCTCTACCAGGAGTCCTATGGATATAACTAGGGATGATCTCAAAATAACACGGTGGAGCTGGGAAGATGGCTCAGTAAGCTAAGGCACCTGCAAGTAATCTTGACAACCTGAGTTCCATCCCTGGGACCTACATTGTAGGAGAGAACCAGTTCCTGCAAGTGTCCTCTTGTTACCAAACTTGGGGTCACTGTTTATAAGAAATCAAGTTCAGCCACCCATCCCCAAGAAGCCACCTGTGCACTTTGGCATGCATATGTTCTATCCCTCAATAAAATACATTTTAAAATTGTGGCAAGGTACTGGTCAAGTGAATGATTGCTGTCACCACACAGCAGCTGAAGGACCAACCTCAACTCACAAGCAGAACACACTGGTCAACACACACACACACACACACACACACACACACACACGCACACACGTCTCTTTCTCTTTTCCTCAGCCTCTATATAAGGCCTGAGGAGCTCTTCCTTTGGCCACTTTGGAATACTCTTCATTCCAACTGACTGTCCAGGAGTTAGCACTTAAGGCCAGTTCTATATCGCCATTCCAATATTTGCCCTGACTCACGGTCAACATACTTGAGAGTGAAACTCCATTCTAAAAGTTACAGGGGGTGGATGCCACAAGGTAGAATATCACAAATGGCACTGATTGGGGGCAAACACCTTTCTTCACGTCACAAAGTCTACCTAAAGTGATTCCCCAGACACCAGCATTCTCTGCTCAAATTACTTCTTCCTTAGACCCAAGAGAATCTTTATACTGTGTTTAACCACACTTACGAGATTGCTGGTGCTGGGTCCGGCATGGCTGCATAAGGGGAAGTGACACAGTTCCTGTCCCTGAGCATCGTCGGGCCATTGATCCCATGACCCCCACATGTGCTGATGGTTGCTGTTGCCCCAAAGTTGATCTGCTGTCTTTACTACTCTCAATATTTCTTTCTGGGGAATATACTTCCCCCATTACTCAGAGCTAATCACGGCATAGTAAATGAAACAGATTCGGTTCTCAAGAATGAGCAATGGAGATGGTCATGAGGCTGTGGAGGGCGAGGAATAGGCCCTCCACTTGGCCTTTAGGGCCATGGGAAAGGATCTAGACAACATAATCACAAGACCCTTTTTGGAAATGGTTCGTTGCCAGGCTTGACCTTGGTTTTGGAATCATGAGGAAGCACATGTGCCCTCTGGTTCAATGACTGCTGCATTGATTAGCCAGGGTGAACATGCAGACATCAAGGATAGAGAGTGAGAGTGATCTCAGGAGGAAAGGGTATGGATAGGAAAAGGAGGACTTCATACATGATAAACAGTATTAGAAGGATACGGAGGCTGTGGAATGGCCAGGATACACAGACGAAGCTTAGAGAAGTAAACGATGGTGTAGAAGCATACAGAAAGCTAGGATTCTGTTTTTCTAGCTCATTGAAGAATTAAAGAGAACAGTGCCTGGAAAGATATTAGAGAGGGCCGTTTTACTTACATAAATTCAAAACTTTGTAAGGAATCATTTTAGTTTCAGTACTTTTTCTATTCTTACGTGGAAGCGGTTACTAAAGACTGCTGTCTGCTGTACCAGAAAACTGGAAGAGCTCTGCCCAGCTCCTTGTGAAGAACCTATAAGGAAATGTGTGCTTGCTTTGTGCTTGGTTCTGCTCTAAGGACTGGGGCTGGGGCTACGGATCCAGGACTCAGAGAATTTATGTAAACCTAAGAATTCTTGGTAATTATTAACAATGGTCAAAGCCTTGATGATGTAGCTTTAGTAACTAAAAGACTATGCTCAGGCTCTCTCTGGTTATTCAAGCTTAGGTTGAAGAATAAAGAATACTGAGAACCATCAGGGAACAGAGAGAGCACCTGAACGAGCAACTTGCATCTACTACTGACTCCGAGTCATTACTGAATCAGCGCCGTCCCCATTCCTGCCTTTCTTAGGACCCTCCTCACGCTGAGGCTGGACCTCGGCAGGTGCAGGAGGTGTCCACTTTGAATTCTTCAAAAGCAAGTCATTGCTCAATCATAAAACTAATTCTAGATCAAGTGCAGCTAACTGGAGAGCGCTCCTTAGAATGAGTGGTACCTTAGGCTTGAGATCTTCCAATGGGGGGTGGTGGTCCATTCTGCCTTTTCAGTTTGAGGGAATGCTATATGATTGGCCAAGGGCCACTACTGCAAAGAAATGCCCCCATGATCTCCCACATGACCCTCATCTATGAAAGTATTTCCAAGCCAGGCCAGTGGAGCTGGAATTGTCCCAAGCACCTTAGCATGCACTGTGCTTTGTGTGGAAATGGAAGTCATTTTTTACCTGAATGTTTAACATCACAAATCACCCACCTCGGCCTGTTTTCCAACTACGGGTATGACCTCAGCAGAGGTCACATGAGCACAACTATTTCTTTCCTATATGAGAATGGGTGGCCTGTTGATCCAGATGCGGGACCTCCCTGGAATGTGTGCAGAAAGCTGCTTGCCTATTCTGAGAAGCCAGTGTGCTCACATAGCACCCTCGTATTTACTGAGGTCTCACTGCTGCACTTTGAGGCATCATTATATAATCTTGCCTAGCAAGTTACCCTTGATTAGTTAGTAAAGATGTCTACAGCTAATAGCTGGGCAGAAAAGAGATAGGGGGGGTCCTGGGTTCCTGGGCTTGGGGCCAGAGGGGACCCCAAGGAGAGAAGGGAAAAGGTGGAGAGCAGGAAGACACCACGGGTTAAGAGTCAAGAAAGCATGACTATGAGGGCTGGCCAGTTGGAGTTAAGAATATTCCCAGATGAAACATAGTAATAAATCGGAGTTATTGACAGGAAAGTAGATTCCAATAGTATTGAGGGTAGATATTTGCCCAGCTCTAGTGCTGATAGAGGCTTATTGTAAATAATAAAGGTTGAGTGTCTTTTATCTGGGTAGCTGAATGCTCAAAGGAGGGTAGAAGCCCCCAGTGGAGAGTAAATATTTTCAACAATCCCTCTTACACAAGAACCAGCAGAGCTCAAGGTCACACCACTGTCTTCCAGATCAGACCCTCTGGTCTAGGCCCATGGCTTTCAAGGTCTGCTAAGCAAGGCCAGGATCAGCTGTACTGAGACAGGAGCAGGCCTTTGCTGGAGTTCCATGCTTGCAGGAAGCCAAGGCTGTGGCTTAGCGCAGCAGGGAGGCTGGGAGTGAAATCTTCCCCACTACTGGGGCTAGAGCTCTCAACAGACAGTTTGAATGCAATTCATTCTGCCGCCTTCTGTGGAAGTCATTTAAAACGCTGTCCAACTCATTAAGTTTGCAGTGCGCAGCTGCCAAGTCAACATTGTTCTTCACCTTGCAAAGTCGGTCCAAAGTGACTTCCTAGACAACATCATCATCTGCTCAAATTACTTCCTCCCCAGACCCAGAATCTCTACACCACTGCAGCACATGACCTGTGTATTTAGCCATGTTCATAAGACTACTGGTAGAGGAAGGCCCACTTTGAATTCTCTGAAAGCAAATCACCAGTCAGGGCCCGGCCTACACTGTGCCAGGTTTTACTCTTAAATGTGCTCTCTTAACATGAAAGAGTTCCAAAATATTCTGAGCTACATTCTTGTGAAAACTCCTTTAGATAACCTTAGAACGGAAGAGAGGGGCTATCTTCAGGGCCTCCACAAGCTCCAACTTTCCTCTCCATGCCCTGCTGGTTACCAGCAAAACCTCTAGAGGCAGCCTGTGGGCGCCCTCTGCTGGCTTTTCTGGATAATGACCACACAGACACCATGTGGAATTAGATTTTTTACTAGATATTATAAGTTCAGGTAGATGCCTTGGTTTTGTGATCTCTTCTCCCTATAGGTCATGGTGAGCGAGTTTCTTCAGAAGATCATTAAGGGCTGGGGCTGCTGAGCCCCAGGGTCAGAAGCAGAACTGGAAAGCCTCAGATACATGCTGCTTCCATGCTTCCAGGCTGGGCAGCAGGGAGGAGAGGCCCATGACGTGCCAAGTCTCTCCATCAGATACCTTGGAGGTTTGGTAGGACAGCAGTTGTACACCCACCTCTGCCAGAAGGCCTGCGAGGAAAGGAAAGCCCTAGTTAGCACGGTGCTTGAGTAAAGGAGTGAGAGGGCAGGGTCCAGAGCATGGAGAAGTCAGGCTTCTGTGGCCAAAGCTGCATGGGGGAGGGAGAAAGAGGGGGATGGAGCTTAAATGGCAGGACAGGTGACTTTCCTCTGCTATGGACTTCTCAGCACTGAGCATCAGGTGAGGTAGAGGAGGAAAGCAGGGAACCTCTCTCTGGGCAGCTGGCAAAGATCACCAGATGAGACAACTCCCCCCACCTCCCCTCTGCCCAAGACCCAGAAGCCTCAGGTCCCAGGAGCCTGGGGCCACACCACAGAAGAGGTGCTCTGACACACTTTGCTGTGCAGCAGAATTTTCCCTGTCCAATTAATTTAAATTTTAATACAAGAAGCTTGTGATTGGACAGGGAAAAGGGAGACGAAGATAAGAGTTTCAGAGACAGGAGAGACACAGGAAGAAGAGGGGGGAGGAAGAACAGGATGATTCAGATTCCGAGTGGCTTTAAGTAGCCACAGGTAGCTATGAATATCTTATAAGGGACGGCTAATTACAGGACACTTTGTCTTATCTAAGTGGGCAATTTGTATCAATATTAATTGGCTCAGAGTGGGCCTTTTGTGGAGTGAGAATTTACTGATGTAATTCTGACTTATAAATTCTAAGCCTCAAGAGTTTTGATTTTATTGGGTTACTGAGATTTGGGACCGCTGACCACAGGGAGTGGACAGTTGAGAATGTGAGCAGAATCTGCCGCCAGACCGCTGGGCAGAGAGTAGCTGGGTATAGCGCAGGATGGTGCGACTTTTTAAATATTTCCCGAAACAGGGAGGGAGGGAAATATTTAAAAAGTGGCATTATCCCGTGCAACGCCGGCAAGGCAGGGTGTACTCATCTCGGCAGACTCTCTGGCCAGGAGCTCCCAAAACGTCTCCACCCGACTCAATAAGTTCCCTTGGTGGGTTGCTGCCATGCCAGCCCCATGCAATGACTGCCCATCTTACGGTTAGTTCTCACAAATTCCCTTAACCCAGCAAATCAAAACTCTAGAAGCTTATACTTAATCAGTCAGGTTTATATATCAATAAATTCTCAATTCACAAGATGCCCACACAATAATTTCAGAGCCAATTGATAATGATACAAGCTACCCACCTAGATAAGTTATCGCACTATTCTATCTCTGTATGATATTCACAGCTACCTGTGGCTTTTTGAAGCCACTCGGAATCTGGATCGTCTTCCTCCTTCTCCATCTTCCTCCTTCTCCCTCTCCTCCAAACTTTTCAGCTCCACCTTCCCTTCCACTGCCCATCACAGGCTTCTTGCTGTATTAATATTTAAAATAACTGGGGGAAGATTCTGCTACATTGCTGTGGCTAAGCTAACCACTAGGACCTACAGAAAGTCCAGTAGGAAGCTCCTGGGATAGACAGTGCTCAGAATATGGCAAACTTGTGCCATGGCTGGGTTTAACGGGCACTCTGCCCACCTCTGTCCCAACTGCTGTGATCTCAGGTAAGTCACTTTCCCTGCCTCAAGCCATTTCTTCCTAATGTTGTAGAAACAGTTCTGCAAGACCCTCTGTGAGGAACATATAGACATGCCTGGGGTAGGAAAAGACCCAAAGGAAGCATCTCTCTAGGATCCAATCCCAGGGAAGCCCCCCCCCCCCCACCTTAGAAGCCCGGTCAGCCTACCCACAAAAGCATTCTCACCGATCATAGTGGGCAGCATGACAGGGTTGGAGGGCTGAGCCCGGAACATGAGCAGGGGCTGGCCCCTGCGTAGTGGCACCCCTGGCCTGAAGACAGCTCCGTTGAGCACCTGCAACATTGGTGTGGTACCCTGGACCAAGCCCACAGCTTGGTAGGGGGCACCTGCCAGGGCCACAGTCAGGAGGCATTCCCCACTGCCCTGCTCCCCTGGGACCACAGGATTGTGGGAGGTGGTGACCTGCAGAGAGAAGACAGAGGCACAGATAAACTCTCTCCCTCAGCCTAATTACCTGTGTGCGTGTGTGTGTGTATGACAGACAGACAGAGAGAGAGAGAGAGAGAGAGAGAGAGAGAGAGAGAGAGATATCTAGCTTGGCCCACCAGTTCAGTGAGTTAGGGCTAGGGACAAATGGTGTGAGCATTATGTCCCCAGACATTAGCTTCTCGGGATACTTAATATGCCCCATAAAGGGAGGACCAGGGGTCTGCTTGGCTGGCCAGGAAGAGTGAGAAGTGAGAAGCAAGGACCAAGCACTGGGTATCTGAGCAGCCTGGCCCTTTCTGCTCCAGCTTCTTAGTCAGTGGCCCTCTAGGATGCAGGAGAAGAGGGAAGTGTCGTAATCGTGGGAGAACTCTGTTCTTAATGGCTTCAGCCAGCTTCAGTCTGAAATGGGAATGAGAGAGGAAGCCATTGACAGGAAGCTGAGGGTGGTGGAGGAGCATGTTCCCAGGGTTTAGAAGCATCTGCCAGCTGCATTCAGACCAGCCCTGCTCAGTTATTTTTCTTCAGTTGTGAAATGCCATGCACACCCCCATACCCCATTCAGAGCATTTTTGCACTATACACACAGTATTTTTGTGAGTATAAGCTCACTCCAAAATGCTCAGACATATGTTCTTTCCCTTAACAGATGAAGGAATTAAGGCTAGCTCTCATCAGTAGGCAGGGTGGACGGCAAGAAGCAACCCAAGTGAAACTGTGAACAGGCTTTTAAGATGCAGGGTGGAGTGAGGCACAGGGCACATGCCTATAATCCTGGCACTGGGGAGTTGGTAGCAGGAGGACCAGGAGTTCAAGGACAACCTGGGTTCTGTGAGAATATCTTTAAAGAAAAAAAAACAAATTAAAAAAAAAAAAAAAGAGGGGTGGCAGAACAGTGTTCAGAGCAAAGGGGGCGCACATTGAGGCCAGCCTCTTTGACCAGTAGCTTAGCGTTCACCAAGTTCACGTCTGCCTGCTTGGATGCTTCTCTCAGAAGGCCGACAATGACTGCAGGGCTCAGACAGTTTCCAGCATTCTTCAGCGATGTTCCTGGGGACACACAGAGTTGCCCTGAAGACCATTGTTCACTCGGTACCGTAGGAGGGGGCAGGGAGTCACAGGCACTTAACTCTCAGCTACAAGGCTCTTGTTGCCCTGGGAACTCCAACTGCACACTGCACTGGGCACTGTGACTGCTTCCAAGTGCTGAAAGCCAGCTGGGACATATCTGGGTCCAAGCCCAGAAACCTAGGGAGCTTTAACCAATTGGAGAAACCCCCCTCTAAAATGCAGACCAACTCAACTGGCCACCATGGCCTGCCTGTTCCCAGAAGATAATTCGAAACCTGTGTGATGTCATGAGTGATCAGCACTCAAGATCTTTGCAAACACTCAGATAGGTGGCATTAAAATAACTACATACCCACAGCCCCTGGCATGCTTCCTCGGGGCCTGGGTACTCAGGCAAGTGGACATGGCACCCCCTGTCTCTGACTGTCCCTGGTAATCCCAATGTTTGGGGTTATTCCTACCCAACTTCACATTTTCTCCCCAAGTGTCAGGTGCCAAATAGGTGATGGGGAAAGACAGCCCTGTACAGGATGAAGGGACCACCCAACTCCATCTGCAGAATGGTGGACCCACTACCAAGAAAGCAGAGTTGCATGAAACTAGAGGTCAGAATCAGACCCAAACAATTTTGATGGCTAGTTTAGATTCTCTCTACAGATTCCAATGTCTTTTAATAAGAAACTCTCTGGTCTCCCTTGCATGGGAAACATGTATCCTAAAAACATTGCATAAATGTTATCTGTGACAATTAAATACGTTTTCCCGGGGAACTTATATCTCACTTACACCATAGTGGGTGAAATACACCCAGAGCAGAGCCCAAGTCCCCTGAATCTGCCTCTAGATCTGCAATGAGCATTGGACACACCCAGAAGAGAGAAGTCCACATCCTCCCTTTCCTGTCTCTAGGCAGTGCCTCTAGCTCATGCTGTCCACCTGGCCAGATCTAGGCTCACCTTGTGTAACCACCTGGATGGTCCCTTTAGGTGAGCCAGCCCAGGCATGCATCAGTGTGCCCAGTGCTTCTGCCAGACCAATCCAAGGCTTGGTGTGTGGAGAGAAGGCACTGGTAAGGGCCTGGGCATTTACCTGCAGAAAGAGGAGGAGTAAATCAGGGCACACCTGCTTGAATGAACAACTGAATCAGTGTTGTGTGGTCAAGAGTCAGATTGGCATGGAGAGGCAACTAAGGTGGTGGATGACAATGTCCACCAACCATCAAGCAGGGAACAGGGACTTGTTCCTGTAGGGAAGAACTGCAGAGCCCAAGGGGACACAGAAAGCTTCAACCATTCTACATGGCCAGAACAGGGGTAAGAAGCCTTGCATGCTTCATTGAGCAGCATTGGTACTAGTACCCTCTGTGGGAGGTTGGCTTCTTGTGTGATGGAGAGGGGCCTGGGCAGCACAGTAAAACATGGGAGTCACAGATGGCAGGGAGGCACAGTGATGCTTCTTGGGGACTGGATAGTCTAGCCTGGCGAAACGCCAGCCTTACCTAACTCCTGAGTGCTGAGATTATAAGAGTGAGTCACCACATCTGGCTCATTTTATTATCTATTTTGATTAAATGGCTGTTCACATATGCCTAGTTACCACAACTTATAAACAAATTCAGACAGTTCTGATTATACTATATTATGCTTCAAACAACTACCAATGCCAAGTATGTTGAGGCGTGCTGGGAAATTGAACATCCAGAGCCAAGTAGAACAGCCCTGGACATCCCAAGTATAGAGCCTCAGGGCACACACCTCCCTCCCTCTCCCCCTCCCCTTCCCCTCTCAGGGACCTCTATTAACAGAGCTTCTTTGTTCTGAGGTAAAATTCCTATTCCTTTTGGTGGTTGCAGATGCTCTGGCTCCCAGTCCGGTGTTAATGATTTCTTTTCTACTTAAAAAGATTCCATCCAAGGATTTAATTAGGAACCTGGGTTTTAAATCTGGGTATGGTGGCTCCTGCATGTGATCTCAAGCAGTAACGAGGCCAAGGTAGGAGGTTCTCTCAGTGCCCCAGGCCAGCTGTAGATAGAGAGTAAAACCCCGTCTCTAAACACAAACCAAATCCCCACCCCACTGGCAAAGAAACAAGAACTCAGGTTTGATGAAGAAAACCAAATAAGCGGCCATGAGATGAGAAAAAACAAAACAACAGTGCTTCTATTGTTCCTCTCAGTTATCTCTAGACAAGCCTTTAGTGCCACTTTAAAAAGCTGCAGGAGACAAAGGAAGGGAGACTAGGGGGTGGACTCGACAGAGCAGATGTGCTTGGCTTACAGACCTCAGCACATCTCACTTTTGTCCAGTGTGCAGGGCCCACAGAGCCCAGCCCGGGGATGTGCTCACTGACCACAGGTCTATGAAATAAAAGGATGTGCAGTGGTCAGTCTTGAAAAAATAGGGAAATGCCAGGGTAGAGTTGGGCGCCTCTGGAAACCAGCCTGGTCCACCTGGTCCCAATGCTCGTCTGTGCTATGGTCAGAGATCTGGAGAAGATGCAGGAGTCATTAGGGACAGATGTCCTCATGTAATAAACACAGCTCTTTCCAAAGACTATCAGCAGCTTGGGGTGGTTTGTTAAGAGATTTCATGTTCTATGTAAGATGGCAGCACTCTGCCTTTGTACTCCATGGAGCTTGCATGAAGAAGTTCCTGTCAGAAAGTCATGGGAACTCACTACCACCTCAGGGCAGGTGGCTAACTCAAAGGGAGAATGTAGAAGCCTGCCTTTGAAAAAGCTGAGAAGGCCAGGCTCTATCAGGTTGCCCCAACTGGGGGACATTCATTAGCAGGGCATCAGCCGAGTCAGGAGAGGGGCTGTTTCATTCAGCCTTCTATTCTCTGGTTGGACAACTTAGCCAGGAGCCCAATCAAGGTAAGGTCATCTGCTCAAAAACTCACTGGGAGGCCAGATGAACAGGAAATTGTGCTCTGGTCTCAAGAAGCCAACACAGTGTGGACAGATCATACAGGGCAGACAGGTCATAGAGTCACTAAAGGCCCTGCAGGCCCTCATACCACAAGTGGCCCTCAAGGAGGCCCCTAATCACCACACCAAATGGTATCCTGACTGTCTCAAGACAGAGAACTGCCTATTTAGCTGCCTAAATAGGAAGGAGGGCTGAGTGAAACCCAACCAGTGACTATTTCCAGGCTGTGAGTCAACTAGGAAGGCCATGGGTCCTCTCACACACCCAGTCAGATCCACTGATTTTTGCAGAGTATTAAGTGCTTGCTTGGTGGTCATTCACATAGGCTTCAGGGAAACTTAAATCAGCCTTTTCTGTCTTCATAGAATTTAGAATTCAGCTTTAACAAGATAATAAACCCATTGTATTGTTATATAAGATGTGGTGAATGTGACAGGGAACATCTTTAATCCCAGCACTTGGGAGATAGAAGGATCTGAGTCTGAGGCCAGGGCTACATAGTGAGACCTTGACTCAAAAAACAAAAACAACAACAACAAAAAAACCCAACCCAAACCAAAACCAATCAACCAACCAAACATACACAATCATGGGTAGCAAAAAACTGAGGCAGAGCTCCAAAGGTTCAGGAAGTGTTGAAGGATGTAGCCAAGACATTCCTGGCCCTAGGAAGGATTGGGGCCAGAATGTGGGGGTGTTTGGTATTCACAAGACTAAGGAAGGGGGCAACTAACAGGGAAGGTTCACAGAAAAAGCAGGGTAAGTTCTGACTGAGGACATGATGCAAAGAATGTCTAGTATACACCCGCCTCCCCCATTTCTCTCTCTCTCTCTCTCTCTCTCTCTCTCTCTCTCTCTCTCTCTCTCTCTCTCACACACACACACACACACACACACACTGGGCCTCACTCCGTCACCCTAGCAACACCTCCCCATTCCCAAAGCATGTGCACAACAAAGGAGCCTTTTTTCTGGTGGCTGAGCCTGGGAAGGGTCACAATCTTTGCAGCAAGGCTACAATATAACAGCTCAGAACCGGACTCCCAGCTCCAATGTCTTAGCTATTAAGACTATAGAAGGGCAGCTCTGTCCATCTATCCCAAGGGCCAACACAAGTACAGGCTCCAACTGTTCAGTTCCCAGGACTGAGCTTGTCCACCCCTAGCTGCTGTGTCTGTATCTTTTCTCTCTTCCCAGACTCCAGGCCCCAGTCTCATGTCGAGATACTTACGACCCCTGTTAGAGATTTCCCCTTCACCATGTCCACAAACTGGACTGCGATTTCCTTCCCACAGCGGCTCTGGGCCTCCTTGGTGCTGGCGCCCAGGTGGGGACAGCTGATGACATTCTCATGGTCCACTAAGGCCCGGTTGCTTGGTGGCTCCTGCCCAGAGAGATATCTCTAAGTTAGTTATGGACTGGCTATATACCCTCTGCTGTTGTTCCCTTGGCTGGGAATATCCCAGTGCTGTGGGGCCAGTGACTTGCCATGGCCTCATAGCTAGAACCCGCATTTAAGCCAAGGTCCATGCTCTTTCCCCTTAGGCCACACCAAGGAACCTGGATGCGGAGATAACATCTCTGAGGAGAGGGGCCAACAGGACTTGTGGAAGTGCATACTCAGCACTCTGTATGCTGAGGCTGAACCTTTGAACATGCTGGGAGAAGAGTACACTCTGGGGACTTTGGGAGAATACTGTCATTATTCCTGGGCTTCTGATCTTCCCTGAGAAGGGAAGAAGAAAAGAGGAAAGCTAATAGGTACTAGGCAGGCCATCTCCTTGGCCATATGGCTAACTTTAGTCAAGTATCAGGAGTGACACACTTACTCCCTGTCTTCCCCAAGGCAATAGCCTGACCAGGAACGGGTACTATTTAAGTTTAACCAGGAATGGATTCTATCTAGGACACTCATTTTACAGAAAACAGCACAGTGGAAAGGCCTCTTCAAAACCACAGGTGGGTTCTTGGCAGCACAGCTTTCTGAGTACAGGAAACAGTAAACTTCAAGATGTTGCACTTTCTTGCCCGAGGCCTCTCTGCTCCTCACCTTTCCCCTCTGACCTGACACAGAGGCTGCAAGCACTTACTTCTGTAAACACATCCAGTGCAGCCCCAGCACACTGACCAGACTGCAGGGCACGAAGCAGGGCACCTTCATCCACAATGCCTCCTCGAGCACAGTTCACCACTCGCACGCCTTTCTTGCACTGGGCAAAGGTGCTGTCATTCAGCAAGCCTGGAAGAAAGAGGAGACACTGCCTATTATGATGGCTTCTGAGCCCCTCTCTTAGCACAGGTCCCGTAAGTCACGTCTCCCCAGAGGCCTCTTTCTGCTGGATAGCCACCTTGTTCTCTTGTCTGTCTTCCTAGATTCTCTGGGATAATAGACCTTGTACTGGATGTGGGTTGGAGTAAAGAAGTTTTAGAGATGATGGTGCTTTGAGTGGGTCCAAGAATCAAGTGCCCTGCAGGCTCCTATGAAGCCTCTACCTGGGATGCCAGTTGTATTCCCCAGTCTATTTAGACACCTGTGCTTTGCCAGCGAGCTCACCCCTCCTCCGTCTGAGGCATGGACTTGTGACAAAGTGTCACCATGCTCAGCAGGACCCAGGCAGCTCCCTCCTACACCTGCTTGATGGGGTCTGCAGAAAGCCCACACTGACAGCCTACCTGTGGTGGAGGGCAGGAGTGGGGTATGAACAGTTATGAAATCACAGAGAGGCCAGATTTCCTCCAGAGGCAGCTGCTGAACACCAAAGGAAGCCGCAACTTCAGGAGAAATGATGGGGTCGTAGCCTACAGTCTGGTTAGAAGCGAGAGAAAGAAGAGGTATCTTAAGACCAATATCATCATTATCAGTAACTGCACCATTAGTACCTGGTGACACACTAAGCCTAACTGAATCCCCTAGTGTAATTCTCAGAACAGTACAGTATATTTGGGGCTACTCTCCTGATGGCCATAGGGCAATAGAAGAAGGCTTGTAGAATCAGGATAGGGCACAGCCAGAGCAAAGGGGAGGCTGCCTGTCACCAAGCTCCAACCCCTCAAGCAGATGCAAGAGCAGCTCAGGTGTAGCTGGACCAAGTGGATCTCAAAAGCCCTGAGACAGGAGCGCTGGTGACGGAGGGCACTCCCATGGGGAACATGATGCCCCAGGAAACAGAAGACAGGCTGGTAGATGCAGCTATAAGGTCCAGGACAGACTGGAGAGGGGACAGCATCTATGGGATCAGAAAATAAACTAAGTTGTGCCATTAGAAAGAAGGGTGAGATACTACATAGGGTTGATGTCACCAGGGGGAAGAGCCTCCTCTCTGAAGTTGGTTTAGTGAGGTTTAAATGGGAGAGATGACCTCCGCCACCCACTGCTCTAGCATTCACTAGTGTAAATGCATTCCGAAAGAAAGGAAACTCCCTTTAACCCTTTAAGGATGCACTTGGAGTGGACTAGGGTATAAGTAAGAACGGAGGGAATGAGGCCTCATCCTTGAGCAGTTGCTGCCTCTGCAGAGAGGAGTGGTACCCATCCCCTTCCTGTGCTTCTATGTAGAGAGATCATCTTGTGTATTGTACGGATACCTCACCTGTTAATAAAAAAAGCCTATGGCCTATGGCTTAGCAAGAAATAGAGGTGGGACATGGAGAAGAGAAAGAAGAAGGAAGGAGGGGGGTTCAGGTAGGGAAGCCCAATGGACACATGGTACCCAGGCACAGGTAACCAGCCACATGGCAAAATGTAGGTTAAAATAAATGGGTATCTTTAGTTATGATCTAGTCAGAGTAGAGCCTAGCTATATGGCCAAGGTATTTGCAAATATGAGTCTGAGTCTTATTTCTAGGAGGTAGAACCTGGACATAACTTCAACACTTGTAGTCCTCTACTACATGGTGTGTGAATCACTTAAAATTAGGGACTATAAACCTCCCTTACAATAATACAAAGACTTCTTTTTATACATCCAGCTTCTGGGGAAGAAAAAAACGCTTATGGTTATGAATAAGACAATACATTGGGGCCATAGTTTGCATCACTAGCCTTGTTCATAAGTAAAGCCAAGGAGCTCCCTTCCCCCATCCCAGCCACCAGCGAAGGCTAGAGAAAACTGTAAGGGCCATAGCACAGAGCATGAAGGGCTTGTGGGTTTGGAGGGCCTATTCAGACATAATCATCATCCACTGATGGAGCCTGCTCATTTCTGTCCTGAGAAGGAAACGCTCAGGGGGAGAGATACAATCCCGGGCCTCATCACAATTTGTCTTTGTCCTCGGGAGCCAATGCTGACCAGAACAATGGCCTCGTTCATCTCTAATCCAGATGTATTTGTCTCCTCATATGCAGCGAGGAGTGGGAAAGAACACCAGATATCACAAAGCCACGTGTGACTGTGGAGCTTCCAGTGGTCTGTTCCACTCATGGGGACCAGGGCAGAGCTCTGTGCTGAAGGCCAGGCCACTGTGCCTGCTGTGTCAGCAGGTACCTGGGGTTGAGGGGAGGGGGCTGGGAAAGGAGAGGCCAGAGGACATGGGCTTGATAAGAGAGGAAGAGTTTTCCTCACTTGCCTGAGGGTGACTGCCAGAAATGAGTCTAGCTGGGAGAAGTCTGGCTCCTCTTTTTCACTAGTGATAACTAGGGCATAAAGGAGCTAAACTGGCCTGGAGTTGTCGCACTAGAGGACTGTGCTGGCAAAAGCCATTAGAGTAATATCAGACTGATAAGCCTGCCTGGCTCCTACATGTCCAGAAAAGGCTCAGACATCCTAATGTACAGAAGCTGGGGAGCGTGCTGATTGGTTGTTTGTTTTGTTTTTGTCAACCCGATACAAACCTAGAGACAGTTGGAAAGAGGTGATCTTAACTGAGAAAAGTTCCTCTATAAGGTTTATCTTAGGCAAGAGTGTACGATATTGTCTTGATTAATGTCTGCTATGGGAGAGGCCAGTTCACTGTGGGTGTGCCACCCCTGGGAAGGTGGTCCTGGGTGGTATAAGAAAGTAGCCAGAGCAAGCCAGTAAGCTGTACTCCTGGGTTGCCTCCATGTCAGTTCTTGCCTTGGGATCCCGCTTCCAGGTTCCTGCCCCAACTTCCCCGTTAAATGAAATGCCCGCCCCCTCAAGTTGCTTTTGGCCAAGGTATTTTATCAGAGCAGTAGAAAGGTAAGTAACTAAGACATGTTTCCTCAAGGGTCCCAGGACCACCTTGCTGGTGTCACAGAAGGCAGAGCTGGGAGGCTCCTCTTCTGGCTCCAGAGCTCTGCTCCTCAACAGAGGATGGATGGAGAAATGAGGCCTTGAAGTTTGAGGGGCTCCAAGGTAGAGCTGGTCAGAACATGTCTTTCCCCTTCCTCATAGCTGTGTTTTGAGCATGGGAACACCTTCTGCCACCTTAATGGATATTACACACAAGCTTTCCCTGACCCCTCCTCTACCCCGTCCTCCCCTACCAGCTCCATCTCTTCCCGAAATCCTCCTCACTCCTGCCTGTGTCTATCCCATAGCAACTTTGCTGAACCTGGGGCTCGGTATGAAGGGCACTCACTGATTCAGGGCAGTAAAAAATTCTAGGTGCTGGGCCGGTGAGATGGTGTGGTGGCTAAGGCCACTTGCCACCAAGGCAGACCACCAGAGTTTGATCCCCAGCACCCACATGGTGGAGAGACAGAACCACCTCCCTCAGACTGCCCTCTAACTTCTACACACATGGCACATTACAGTCTACATTTGAAATAAAATGGTAGTGTTTTTTTCTGGGATAAGAGCAGCCCAAGCTAGAAACTGTCTGCTGTTTGTGCAGTGGAGCGGTGGTCACTTAGGGATTTAATGTAGGCCATGTGTGGAAACAGCATGACCCTGGAAGCCAGGACACCCTGAGTGGAATAAGAACTCTCACTTCTGGTCATCTTATTGTCTTAAGTCTGTCTGTGACTTTGCTTAGCCTGTTTCTTGTGAACATGGCAACTGACATAGCAGACCTTAGAGAACAGGCTGGCCCGGGAAGACCAGTGACAGCCGGGGCCTCAGGTGCTAAGGTCAAGATTCATCACAGCACTGGCCACAAAAACGTAAGAGATGCGGATGAGTTCCCATGGGGTCACTGGTAAGGAAGCACAGGGCTCAGTGCCAAGCTGGCCTGAACCTGGTCACACACCCTAAGGGATATACCAGCATGAACAAGTTGTGTCAGTAACTATAGTCTGTTATTTAGCTACACAGTAAGGAAAAGTTCCAGGTGACAGCAGAGTGGAGTCCATTCCTCTTTAATGCTGCTAAAGTCATCGCTTTTTCCACTAGACACAGCACTATTAGCCATTATGCGTTGGTTTTGCAGATTCTTTTTCCCCCCAAATGTTTCAAAAGCCCAGACCTGTTGAGTTGCTTTTTAGACCCTCATACAGACAGTAGGATATATTCTAACTAAACTTCCTGTCAGGATGCCCAGCCATTCCAGCCTTCCCATTCCTTCCAGGACTTAATTCTTTATACTTGAGGCAGGATCTCAGTATGTAGACCAGGCTAACCTTGAATTCCTTACCTTCCCTCAGTTCCCTGAATGACAGACCTGATCCACCTGGCCTAATTCTAACTACCTCTCTTTGCTTTCTGGCATCCACAAATAATGTACGGTACAGGCTGTTGGGTGGTGGACAGGGCAGAGCTCTGAGCCATCATGAACAGCTTTCCTCCAGCCTGAGAGGTCCCCACCTGGACCTTACACTAACCCTTCTAACAGGGTCAGCAAGCGCAGGGGATGCAGTTTATCCCCGTGGGAATTACAGAAGGGCCGTTGCTGAAACTTCAACGTCTATCACTGGTGGAATGGCCAATGAAAAAGCAGTAATCCATGCCAAAGCATTCCA
The DNA here is from genome assembly GCA_019843965.1 of Rhynchomys soricoides. NCBI lineage: Eukaryota > Metazoa > Chordata > Mammalia > Rodentia > Muridae > Rhynchomys > Rhynchomys soricoides. Next base: position 884,178 of record JADRCH010000111.1, read on the forward strand.
CATCACATACAAGTTTAACATAGTAGGTCCAGTTATATTTTTACCTTAACACCATATGCAACACTGTGTCCTACATAGGCCTGCAACCTTCTCTGGGCATAGTGCACATTGCACGCACATGCAGTCTGGGGGATGTATGCCAAAGCAGTGCTACTAAGAGGAGGCTCGTTCGTGCAGGGAGGCTGATCCAGGAGACACAATCATTTATTACATAATTAAAAAATTACTTTAAGCTGGCCATTCTGGAACATGTCTGTAATCTCAGCACTTAGAAGCCAAGGAAAAAGGGTCATAAGCTCAAGGCTACCCTGGGAAATTGAGCCAGACCCTATCTCAAGACAAAATAACGAGAGGGACTGATGATGTAGTTCAGTGTTCTAGAGACTCATCAGCTTGTGTGAGGCTTTGGGTTCAAGACCCACTGTTGGTATTTCTTCTAGGCTCTGCCCCACAGTTACCTGGCAATAGCCAAGTATGTCTGACTCACTATGAAAGGGGCTCTTCACTCTCTTGCTCTTCTTACTCTCTTCTCCTCTTCCCTCTCTGTCCCTTCTCTCCCCTTTCCCCTCCTCATGTTCATGTCCGGTCTCTACTCTTCACTCTCCCCTCCCCTCTGTCTCTACTCCCCCCTCAACTCCTTTCCCCTTGCCATACATAAACTCTATTTTATGCTATACCATCAGGTAGCTGGTACCTCAGGGGTAAGGAATACCTCAGCATAGGCCCGCAGAGGCACCCCCTTCCTCCGAGCCAAACATATCCCTGGCTTCTTTTTCCTTTTATAAAACACAACACCCACAAAACAAATCAAACAACAAACCCCCCACATTTAAAAAGTCTAAAGGTAAAGAGATGTTTATAAATCTCCATGTTCTATCACATTAATTATTATTTTAAAGGGAACCACACTAGTTTGAAAATGAGCTTAATAAGAATTAATCATAGGGCTACTTAGTGAGATGGCTGAGCAGGCGTAGGCACTTACAACCAAGGCGGATGACCTAAGTTGGATCCCTAGGACACCCACACAATGGAAGGAGAGAACCAAGTTTCACAGTCTCTCTGACCTCCATAAATGTGCGTTCTTGTGCACTCACGTGCGTACACACACAAAAATTGAATATAATTTCTTAATGTGACCATTGTTTCCAAATCTAGATACTTAGAACTATGTTATCTTGTTGTCCGTGGATTCAAGGACACAGGGAGGTGCTTGGATGGTGGAGAATCTCTATATCCCAAGATGACATTCACTAAAACCCAGGAACATTGCAGGGTGGTCAGCTGAGTGGGGGATCACTGAAGGGGCTTGGCCAGGGAGGGCATCACAAGCTGTGTTTTAGAAGCTCATAAAGAATGTTTCGAAACCAAGGCAGGTAGGAGTGACCAAAAACAGCCCTAAGTAAAGGTAACAATACCATCAAAACCCTGGTAGTAGTTAAACATGGCTATATATGCTATGCATTCCTATCATCCCAGAACTCAGGAGGTTGAGGCAGGAGGATTATAAGTTTGAGGCTAGCCCGAACTACATTGTTAAACTTTATCCTAAACACATTCAGTATGTTGCACACAACACACTCAAAGCTACAGACCAGCACTGAGATGAGCAGGCTCTTGACACCTGTCTGAGAAGTATTTATTACTTCTTGACATTGATGTTCAAGGCCACACATAGGTAGGGGAGCAGCTGGGCAGCACCATATGGCTTCCCTCTCACCACCATTACTCTGGAAAGAAAACAGGGCTCATTGGTTGGATTCAGTAACTGCCAAGGTCTCCCAGTGTTAATGTTCAAAAGCTAGAAGAATCTAGATATTGATGCTACAAGGACAATAGGAACAATGGGTGATTGAGAGCCTTACTGCCTGTCCCAAGGCTCTGTAAGTCAACAACATGCTCAGCTGAATTGGTTCCATGTACTTAGGATTGCTTAAGCATGGACCTTAGTTTTTAGATCAGAATTCATCATGGGATGATCTGATTATTGTCAAAACAATTTGCTTAATATGATTAACCAAAGCCTTCTGGCTGCTGTGTGACCATAATCCCTGTAATTCCCTCAACAATCACATTAAATATGGAATGTCTACTGGCATCCACTCAGCTGCCTTCAGCTCTCATCACAGATGAGCACTGGTCACATCCATCCAACATCCAGCCAGGAGCTTCCTGGCTCCCAAAGTTGGAAAAGAGAGGGTTGAAGTGACTTCTGAGACAGATATGAAGCTGTCTAGTAATTTCTCATATCAGGGCAGCAAACAAGCATCTATTTTAAAGAAAGGATTTTGTTATATAACCCAGGCTGAGTTTGAACTCATGAACCATCTGCCAAAGTCTCCCAAATATTGAGATTATAAACATGGGACACTATGCCCGTCTATCAGCACCTTTAAACTTTGCTGAGGGAAACAGGGATGACAGAAAGCATTTCTTGGCTGTAAATATGTTTTTAAATTATCAGAGAGAGGAGACAGAACAACTAAGAGGCCCTTGTCACATCACAAGAAAGGATGTATATCATAGAAGAAATTGGCTGGCCCAATGAGACTCAGGACTATTGATACCCAGGAGTTGTATCCCCAGCTTTTGAGTTCAAATGTCCTAAAGGAGAGATGAAAGCTCCTTTTCTCTCTGGCTTTACTGCTTGTTTAATAAGAGGCTCTAGAGATCCACGTACAGCAAAGCCTTCAGCTTCTTCCATGCCTAGCCATCTCTTCCAATACTGCTTCAGAAAGAACCATGCCCAAAGTGTCCGGAAACCTCTTACCTTCATTCCAAAGGACTGCATTCGGGTGGCCACTTCTCTTCCGATTCTGCCTAGGCCAAGAATTCCCAGTGTCTTCCCGTTCAGTTCTGTCCCCATGAACTGCAACCAGAAAGGCAAAAGGAAAAGATGACCAAGTCAGGATCAAGAGTGGGGTGGGTGTTGGGTGTTGAGCCCACATGGGCGAGGCAAGGCAACAGCTCACCTTCTTCCGGTCCCACTTGCCGTCTTTCATCGAAGCTGTCGCCTGGGGAATCTGTCTGCAAGAACATGGCAGGTTCAGTGGGTCACCCTACAGCCCAGGAAGAAGGTGCATGGATAGCTCAGTGCAGCCACCATCTATCCCTGTCATTTTCCTGGGAACCACACACAACTTGGGTGTGGGGGCTCAGGTGCAGGGCCGCTATGTGTAAGGGAAGGCTGGGACAGCAAGAACATTGGTAGGACATGACTCGGGAACCATAGGACATCTGTCTCTAGCCAGGAGGCTGGGGGAAAATCTGATGTACTCCACCACCAAGGTACCAAGAAGTGTGAGTGGGTTTGGCAAGTTTTCTGCTGTAAGCAGTAGCCAGTTTTCCAAAGCTTACATACAGGGACAGATGCTTCAAAGACTCCTGTTTGGTTCCTCTTCTGGACCACTCTTGATGACTTCTCTTGTTATCAAGGGGCAGTTGGTTAACCTTTCTTCTTAAACCCCAAGAGAGCTAATCTGAGGCAGGTGAGTACCATACCAATACAGCCCAGACCTTTCCCCTCAGCCCTGAATGATCCTAACACTTCTGACACGTCCACCACCTACCTGTCCTACCTATTTCTGGCCCACACTCGCCCACACACCACAGACCGTCTCTTTCTACTGACTCCTGTGGAAGTCTGAGTTGCCATGTTTTGTTTTCTGGATCAAAATGAGGCAGTTAGGGCAAAGTTAGGATTTAAGGTAAGACACAGGCTATAGGACATGGCCCCAAGACCACCTCTGGGAACAATGAAGAGCTGAGGAGTGGCTCATGCTGTACACCTTCTGTATGCTGGACTCTGAAAAGTGCTCGGGTCCACATCACTCATCTGAATGAAGGAACTCATCTTGCCTGCTGTAGGCACTCAGGCTAAACCACTCATCCAGGCCCGGAAGAGCTGCCTGAGAAGCCACCCACTAGTGTTCTGAGTCAGGTACTTCCTTCCTAGTGAGGTACACATGTCGTGATTTACACTCATCTTGGATGAGAGGTATCAGTAAGGGATCCTGGGAGAGGGGGCTTCATCAAATTACAGTACTCTGCCTGCTCCTTTAGATAAGTTGACCCTGGCACTGGAGGGAAACTTCCCCATTCTCAAACATTTTCTTCAACCCCAGGGGTGGGAGAATCAGAAAGCGGTGTTGAGGGAGACTTCCTTTACTGACAGGCAAATGTATCACTGAATTTAACAGCACAAGTTAAACTCGGGTGCCGGGCTTGTACAGTCCTCCCAGGACAGGCACAGCCCAGACATCCTGGGAGACCACGGGGAACCTTCTAGCTGAGCCTCTTCTGCTGCATGTGCTGTGTTCTCTCCTCCTCTCCCCTCACTGACCAGTGCAATGTTTGCACTGCTAGGCAGGGATCTTGGGAGAAGGTAGAGCAAAGGTTAATTCTCCCAGCAGGGGTGAATAGATAAAAAAAGATAACTTTTTAATCACCACAGGTTTCAGGCCCCAGGCAAGAGTGCTGGCTGTCTAGATCTTCAAAAGGGATTCAGACAGCTTCAGCCACCCTTTTACTAGAAAGCCTACTGTATCACAGAAACACACACACACACACAATGCCTATTAAGTGTGTCATATCTGCCAAACGACTGCCTAGCTTGTTAGGATGCATTCATATTATGTATTATGTGCTCCATTCACTTGATCATTAGACTATCCCCAAGGAGCCCATATATCCCAGAAGAGCTCCCTTAGATAGGAACCCACAGGTAGGCACGAGAATGATAGGTGTTTAGCTCATGCGTTACAATACAAGCCTAGAGGGTGGTTCTCAACCTTCCTAATGCTGAGACCCTTTAGTACAGTTCCTCATGTTGTGGTGACCTCTAACCATAAAATTTCTGCTACTACTTCATAACGGTAATTGTGATACTGTTATGAACTGTATTGCAAATATTTTTGGAGATAGAAATTTGTCAAAGGAGTTGCTACCCACAGGTTGAGAACCACTGACCTAGAAGAGTAATGTTGGGTAGATGCTAGGGACCATGGCCCAGATGCCTCAATCAGAGTCAAGGGTTAAAAAAACCCAGAAAATCTCAATGCTTAACAAGTTAGCAGAGGTACCTGGAAACACATGGTTCTTGAAGTTGCAGGGTAGAGAGCATCCTCAAAGGTTTGGGGACTAGAGAAGGCACAGCACCCAATGGGTGTGAGAAGAGATAGTGTATAGGAGGAAGGAGTGTATACTCTCTGTGAGCTTGCTGTTATCATCTGTGATGGTTTGGATATGCTTGGCCCCGGGAATGGCACTCTTAGGAGGTGTGGCCTTGTTGGAGTAGGTGTGCCACTGTGGGCTTAAGACCCTCATCTTAGCTGCCTGGAGGTCAGTCTTCCACTAGCAGCCTTCAGATGACGATGTAGAACTCTCAGCTCCTCCTGCACCATGCCTGCCTGGATGCTGCCATGCTCCCACCTTGATGATAATAGACTGAACCTCTGAACCTGTAAGTCAGCCCCAATTAAATGTTGTCCTTTATAAGACTTGCCTTGGTCATGGTGTCTGCTCACAGCAGTAAACCCTAACTAAGACACCATCCATCCTCCCATGTAAACTTCCAAGCCACCAGAGAAGGTACATTGTGTCCGTGTGCTTAGCACCCTGTAAAACTCCAGACTGAGACACCTGTACCTCTTTTCTAGGTCTGTTTGTTTGCTAAATGGTAATCATTGACCTACCGGAATGTGGCTGCGTCTTCTGAGAAGTCAGGGACTTACCTGGCCAGGCACATAATCATCCCACAGGTAAGTTCTGCAGCACTGAGGCTGTTTCCATTGGGGGTACTAAAAATCCAAAAGAAGAGATGTCAGTGGGTCCAGGAAAACTCGTCTTCTACACTTCCAGCCCCAAGCTCCCATTCTGGCTTCTGATACTCTGCTGCCCTAAGAACCAGGCTACCTTGGCTTCCTATTCTAAGGCAGAGCCCCTCCCTCAGGCAAGCACAAGGCAGGGAAGTACCTGATGGTAAGATGGAAGAGTAATTTGGCCCAGTTCTTTCATTTCAGGGCCTATCCATCTACACTCTCTTCCGATCCTTCCTCAACTGAGCCTCTGAGTAAAGTCAACAACACTCAGGTCAGCCTGCTGCTGAGTAACCCTCCTGGTGGCTCATATAAGGAATGAAGCTCATGTTTTTATCTCTACCTGTCTGGTTTCTTCTTTTTACTCAACAAATTTTGAACCGAGAAAAAGCCCAACTCCTCAAAATACAACCACAAACAAAACAAACAACAAACAAAAAACCAGATTTCTGGCCTGGCTCATCTGACAGAATAGAGAGTAACATTGGCAACTCCAAAAGCTTCACACACACTTGCTAAACATTCTGCTTCCTCCACAGGGCATGCTCATCTATAGAAATGAAGGTTACAAGAATTACAAGACTCTCTGAAATATAAAAGGTCTGTAAGAGTTTGTCTTTGTGTAGGACAAGAGAATTTCCAGCTCTTTCCTCAGCAAGCAGCTATGGTGTGGGCAGAGGCGGGGCTGGCGGCCCCTGTGTCAGGACCGCAGAGTAGGGTGGATGGGTTATCCTTTAATGTTTCCACCATCACATACTGACCTCTGTCAGCCATTCTGTCAACCCCTACCCTCCTCGGGGGAGAGGAGGCAGGGCAGGACTCAGAGTCAGCAAAGTGGACTGGGATTGACTATACCACCAGGTTCTTAACTCAGGGTAGTGCAGCAGTAGCCTGCTGGCCATGATCTTTGTCCTCTGGGCTTCTATCAACACAGTGCTGACAGGGACCCTCTCCTCTGGGCCTAGAGTGCTAGAAGAGAAACTGGGATCTTCGCTTCAGACAGGTGCAGGGAAATGAAGAAAGAAACAAGATGGGAGGTCACTCCAACAAGAAAGTGTGTGCATCTGTACAGGGTGCAAGACCACTGAACCAGGAAAACAGCAAGAGCCAGGCTAGAGCAGGAAACAAGGGAAACCTCACCGATACTCTTCTGGTTCACACACTAGGCTGCAGATGTGTAAGCACTACAGGTGGGTGAGCTCCACACCCTGAGATTGCTGACAGCCTCAGCTTCACACACAGCCTGGAACAACCACACTGAACTAGTCACCACCACAGGGATCCCGTGCCTAGCTCAGACAGCCCTCAGAAAGGCCTTCTACCTGGCTCTCGTTTACCCGTTTCTTTCCCTCTTTGTATCGGGCCCCAAACCCACCCTCAGCTTCCACAACTTACTTCATGACTAGGATGCCCTTCCTCGTGGCAGCCTCCAGATCCACATTGTCCACGCCTGTACCAGCCCTGCCCACCACCTGGAGCTTCTCTGCTGCGTTGATGACATCAGCAGTGACCTTAGTAGCTGACCGGACGATAAGGCCTTCACAGTCCTGGGCAGAGGAAGACAATACTGGGTTCATATAGCTGTTGTATAATATATCTGAGGGGTCTGGTGCATTCCCGCTGGGCATGGATGCCCACTCACAGGCAGGTCTGGCTTCTTTGCACACTGTAGGGTAATGTAGACTAGAGCATTTGAGAGCAGTTGTAAAACATGTGTACCTGGTCAGTACACTCCAACTATAGCATCAGCTTGCTGGCTCTAGGCATCTGATTAATCCTTCCAGACATAGTGCCCCAATAAGGACCTAGAGCCAGAGGATAACCCATCATGACAGTACCTCAGTGTGACCAGATACATGCCCTAGTCAGCTCTGTACCCACAAACATTCCTGTATGCTGCCTTGCCTCATGGGTAAATTCCAAAGAAAGAACAGCAACTTCTGGATACTCATGGTTGGTCTGGGCTGCTTCCTCTAAGCTGCATCCCTTATCAGAGAGATTTAGGTTCCGGCCTCAGGTATGTGAGAAGGAAACAGGATAGGCAGGTATCACACTTGGCCCCACTTCCTCCATTGGACACTGAGCTGCTGAAGGGCAGAGGCGGGATCCAATTTCATTCCTTCAGCCCCTCGCCAGGCATGTGGAAGGAAGACAGTCTGAAAATGCTGGTGAATAAGTAAGCAAAATGGAAGGCAATGCCTGCTGAAAGGAAAATGGTTCTTGAGATGAGAACCCACAGGAAGGGAGAGAGGGGAGAGCAGTGAGCTGAAGAGTCTGGGCTCTAGGGTGAGGTCCACGCTGCCTTCACTGTGCACAACCCTGGGATGGAGGAACAGTGTGGAGTAGCTAAAAGCTAAGAGAACAGAGAGCTATTTTATCTCTGCTGGGATAAAAGTCTGTGAATGACAATTGAGCTGCTCAAAGGGTATTTAGGCTTGGGGGAGGGGTGGCTTAAATACTGGAGGGGGCTGGCTTGCTCAAGAGCAGTTGTAGAATCTGCAGCAATGACAGAATTCAAGGCCAGGCCAGGCCAGAAGAGACCTTGCCTTTGAAAAAAAGGAAGGAAGGAAGGAAGGAAAGAAAGAGAAAAACCCAACAAGAATGGTCTAGAATCAGTTCTCTGGAGCTGTTCAGGCATCCTCACTGGGTGGGGCTGTGCCTGCAGGGAGAGCTCCAGACTGGCCACCTGAAGGTGGCTGCAGTTTAGACAAAACAGAGTAGGAGACTCCACAAAAAAAAATTTTTGTCCACGTGTTTCAAGCTCATTTTTTGGTTTGTTTGTTTTTGTTTGTTTGTTTTCAAACAAGAAACGCATACCAGCCACGTGTACCCCCGATGGGCTGTACCCCCCTATGGGCTCGGTCAACCTTCACCACCACACCCTAGGGTTCCAGTTCTGGCTAGGTCACTGGCAGGGATAATGGCCAAGAAACCATCCAGATCTTAAAGTTCAGTGACAGATATACCAAAATCTGCCAACACTTTCCTCATTGGCACGCTAATACCAGCCAAGAGGTGAACTAAAGAAATGTAAAGCACCAGAGGAAAAATTGTATACTGGGTTTTCTTAAGCTCTTAGAATGACAAAGAGAGACACACATCCCAGAAACCATAAGAAAATGGCTACATTCTAAATTTAAACTTCTACCCAGAAAAAGGTCTTATAAAAGGAATTAAAGGCAAATGATCTTGATCTGGGAAGAAAATCCCATACATCACCAAAACCGAGCACTTTTCTCCAAAGTCTTTTAAAGAAAAAGAACTCAATAAAGCAAGCATGAACGTATCAGCCAGCAATGCACAGACCTGTGCAGAGACCCTTCAACCCCTGAATGTAAGGAGAGAGAGTGCAGTCGCCTGGATGCAGGGGCTCACTGGTAGAAAGAAGCCTTGCATGTGGGAGGATCTAAGGATTGCCACAAATTTGAGAAAGTGAGATGGCTCAGCTGGAAAAAAAAAAAAAAAATCAACAACAAAAACACTTGTTGCACAATCCCGAGATCCTGCACCTAGGATCCCTCAGAGGAAGGAAAAATTGACATCTGTAGGTTGTGCCCTGCCTCTCCCCTGCACCCCCAATCTCTCACACAGAGGGAGATAGGAAGAGAGGACCCATTTTCTCTCTTCTCTGATCCTAAGCCCAGGTCCTGCCCTGTTCCAGGTAACTTGCCCAATCATTGCTCTGGGGGATTCCCCACAGGAAACAGCAGCTGCGGAGGACCAGGGATTTCAACTGTCTGCTTCTCTCACAGTCCCAAGGACAACCCAGCAATAGAGCTGTTTTTCTCCCTGGCCGAGTCTGCTTTGAGGGGCCCTCACCCTGGACTATACTTCCCATCCACCAGCCTCAGGCAGCTTTTGATGCTGATGACTCTTTAGTGTCTCTAGTAAGACTGGCACAGACAAGCTTCCAAAGCTGGTATGTCCTAAGGGCCCAGGACCTGCATTAGAAACAACACTGGTCAGAGTTTGCTAGCTTCCAAGGCCTTCTACAACATAACTATCCGCCATTTCCTCAGCTTATTCACTACAAACTTATAAGGCCACCAGCTAACCTACCCTGTGCTGAGCCCTTAGACCCCTGCACTCCTAAACACAGCATTTGTCCTTCCCGCAGGACCATAGCTCATCCCTCAAAGACTCCTCCAGGGTAGGGTGCTCCTCCCCTGGGGTACTTATACAAACCACGGAATAACCCAAATGTTCACACCTAACAAAACTCCTAGTCCTGGGATTAGAGCTCTTTTCCATGCATGATGCATATCTGTACCCAGTACTCTATCCCAGTGCTCCAAAGAGGCAGAATTAAGTTCAAGGCTTTCAAAATTAAATCCTCCACCACCAGCTTCCCCCCACCTCCACCCCAGTGCCTGCTCTTTCTTCTCTAGCACTCACCAAGTGAAAATACAAGCACCTCGATACAAGCAAATACTAGACAAATTCTAGTGTCTTTGCCTAGAATTTCATCTGGAATACACACTCTCCATATAAGCCTATAAATTTTGCCATTCCCACTCCGAGGCTTCAGAGCTTGGAAACAGCAGGCCACTGATCTGCTTGATTTATGGCTGTTCCAGAAAAACTATGCTGACTCAGTAGAAACCTATCCCCACTCTTCTTGTTCTTCAAGTTCACACACGATTCCTTTCCCAAGAGGATGAGCTTGGCCTTGAGGGTAATTCTATTATTGCCAACACTTAGTGCAAGCTCTCCAGGTGATTCCCCTGTTGTAGGGAATGCATGTTTGCTCTAGCTGGCCTGGGACTCATAGAGATCTGTCTACCTGCTTCTGCCTTCTGGATTAAAGGCATGAGGCAACACCTTCTGCCCACCCACCCCCGCTAGTTTTTTGAGATGGTCTTGCAGTGTGGCAATCCTGACGTTCCAGCTTCCCAAGGAGCAGGATTATGTGGGCATGCTTCATCACATCCAGAGCATGCTGTGTTGTGCATGTGTGTACACACACACAAAACACTCCCCCACACACACACAGCCCTTGTCTCAAACAATAGTTGTGATAAAAGAAAAAGAAGCCCTCTAACTTGCTCTAGTTAGTGTCTTTGTACACTCATACATCCATGTGCCCTCACACCTACTCCAACACAGGAAACTGGAATCCCACACTTGAAGTAAGACTCTACCAATATGATTTCGTCTCTACTGTTTTCCATAACACTGATCATGACTTACGAAACTCAGTGCCCCAGTGTTCTGGACTTCATGATTGTCAGTCTGTCACTAGGGGAAGAGAGTAAATGGTAACATCTCCTTGGGTTTAGGGCAAACAGCCTGCCCAGAATGTGAAGCAGCAGAGGCTAGTTCCAGCAAGGGGGAACCCTTGCTTCTTACGGCAAAGATTAAAATGGGGGTGGGCAGGAAACACTCTGCCAGACTACTCTCAGACGGAGATAAAATGAGGAGGGAGGGTGGAAATGTGGGTCCTTCTACGGGTTATCCAAGATTAGTTAATTGGCATTCTGAACTGGGTGTTTTGCCAAGGCACATTGAAAGCTGAGAGCTCCCCAAGGGACTAGCCAGCCAAGTCAGCAGTACCTCCTCTTCTTTCCTGCCAAGTGTCTCCACCGCTTGAAAGTACCCTGCATTTTTAGCACTGGGCTCCCATGCCTACACTTCAGGCCCCCCTATCCTCGCCACTTTATTGGATATAACATTTCTCACAGCCCCTAGAAAGCAGCAAAGCCTGCAGCCACCGGTGGCCTGAAATCCACTCTACACCCTTCCTGCTCAGCCCACTGCTTAGATTTTAGAACTGAGGTCCTTGTCACAGGATGTGAGAAGGACCCAAGGGTTCCACTGGAACTATCCACTCTAAGAGTCACGGCCTGAGCCACCCACCCGTAAAGACCACAACAATCCCTTCTCTGTACTTCCATTCCCACAGGCTCCACTGTTTGTAGTCTCAGAACTGTCATCTGACCAGCTGTCTCCCTGTTGGGCCTGTTCCCCAAGAAACATACAACCTTCCCCTTCTTTCCTTTTCTTGTCATGCTTTATAGATAGGGTCTCATTGTGTAGCCCAGATTGGCCTCGAACTCACAGAGATGCTTCTAACTCAGCCTCCTTAGTGCTAGGCATAAGCTTTTCACTTTTCTTTTTCTTTTCCAGACAGAGTCTCTGTGTAGTCCTGGCTGTCCTCGAACTCACAGAGATCCATCTGCCACTGCTTCCTGAGTGCTGGGTATTAAAGGCATGTGCCATCTCCACCTGGCCCTTCCAAGCTTTTTAAAGACGGGTACCACCATAAAAAGTATGCGAATAGGGGCTGCTGGGCACGTGGATATGAGCTCCCTAGAGGAAAGGGGTTGGGGGCAGGGCAGGGTCTTGGAAGAAATAGACAAGCGAGCTCTGAGGCAGCCAGAACAAGCCCGCTTGGTCTCTGCGGTTTAAGGCCTCAGCCTGAGCAGGAGATGCACATTCCTCCTGGCTGCAGGCCCTAAGCCGAGCACGTGGAACTTTGGGGGTGGGGCAGGACAGCTGGGACAGAGACAGCTTACCTGGATGGATTAGATCTGCAGGAAGGGCAGGAAGTGGAGTGAAGTGCTCATAAAGCAGAAACCCCTTACACCTGAGCAAACTCACCCGATTTACAAAAGTTTTTCAAATAAGTGAGAGACTTTTAAGTTTTATAACGATTAGAGGTTTGCTCCGAAGACTTGATATTAGTAACTGTCCCTATAGCGCTTGGGGCAGGATTCTGAAGTAGTGAAGTCAGGCCTGATCGGCGATGAAGCCAATGGTGGAGGCTGACTCCAGGTGGCGGCCACGTGGGCGGCTCGGGGCTCTGGTTGCACCCCTGGCCCGCCCAGAATCCCGCGAGCGCTCCCCGGAGGAGGCCCAAGGCCCCGGAAAGAGCGCCAAGGTCTTGCATCAGACAAAAGGCGGTGCGAGTTTGCTGCCACAAGTGCCAAGGGACCTGCAGGGGCAGAGCTAGCGCCCCCTGACCCCACCCCAGGAGTCTGCACTGGTCAAGGATGGGTCCCCAGTGCACACTTCTCCACGTGTAGCAGCACCTCCAGCCCGGAGCTCGCAGCCTGGGCTGCCAGGCGAGAAAGCTCCGGAGAGGTTCTGGCATCCCGCAGTACCAGATGGAGCGGCTGCACTTTGCAGCTCCAGCGAGAAGCACGCGGTAGCAAACAGCACAAAAGTTTGCATTTTGCAGCAACAGGCCATCCGTTCCTCTCTGCCTTTCCTCCCTCCCACTGCTGGTCTTCAATCTCGGGAGGCTCCGGGACCAACTAATAAAATAGGGGAGGACAGCCTTGGCACCGCTGGGGTCAGCCGGTTTGGCCATAAAGATGCCCGGTGATTTCGCTAGTGTCCGGCTCGCCTTACCTGGAGTTCAGCTATCAGCTCCTCCTTGCTCAAGTTCTGCTTCTCCACCACCTGCAGCCCTCCATCTTGCAGGATCTTCCGGCAGCAGGGGTCCAAGCTGTCACTGATGAGTACTTTGCGCAGATTTGCGAAGGCCATTGCTGCAGCCAGGCCTTAGAATCAGTTGCTCTGGGTGGGCAGAAGCACTTAGTTCAGGAAACTGCAGGCAGGGCTGGCTCCGGTGACTGGGCAGGGTTCTCGATCTCCCGCTCCCCCTTTATCCTCCCCCTCTTCGCGTCAATGGTCTCCTTTTGATTGGTCAGAAATGCTTAAACTCTGCTGACTCCGCCTCCCCGGGGCAGAGCCTACCTTTTTTTTTTTTTTTAAATCCTACCCAGACTAATTTCTTCAGCAGTGAAGCCCTCACCTGCACCGGATGAGCTTAAACGCGCACGATTTATGCTGACTGGCTGATTCATATCTGAAATAAACAGAGAAATACGCTGTCTCCTCAAGGGAACTAAATCTCATAGATAGTAACTTCTTTCCTTTTAAGGACCATTCATTGGCTGGGTATTTATAGCTCCTAGTTGAGCTTAATTAGAATGAGTAAAACCACAGGTTCGATTCCCAGCAAAACACACACACACACACACACACACACACACACACGCGCGCGCGCGCGCGCGTGCGCGCTTAGGAGATTAAGGATCAAGGTGTGTGTGTGTGTGTGTGTGTGTGTGTGTGTGTACATAAGAACTGGTTCTTGCCTTCCACCAATTCCAGAGTGGTACCAGAGACAAGGCTGGGAAAGGCAAGAGTTACTTATTCCTTACCCCCCAAAAGACTTTAAGATTAAATCTAGATACAGTATAAGCCATGGATGTGGTTAGAAGACCACTTGAACCCAGGAGTTCCAGGTCAGCCCCAGTTGGAAGTGGGAGAGGGGGAAAGAAGTCTTGTCATTTATAAACAAAGTACAAGAGTGGGTAGTAGTTGTATTCTTTAGATGTCAGATGATTAATTTTTTTAGAAAGGATTAAATCTATTGGGTAAGTCAAGCCTTGAGTACACTACGTAAATAACACCCCTTACTGCTGTACCTCACAATCTTAACATCGAGTGTAAGGACGCGTATCTCTTTCAGAACTATACACTGACAATTCCCCTGCCTGTGCTATTACCTCCATCCACAAAACAGGAACCCTGACCTTCTTGGAAGAATTGGGAAGTAGTTCTGCCCTTTCCTCTAGACTTTCATTCTTTTCCCTTCTCTGGCCCCAGCCTCTTGGAAAAAGAGACACTTCAGCAGCTACAGCTGACCAGCTCAGCTGCCCATGGCTCTTGGGATAAGAGTAACAGGGTAAATAGGGACCAGAGGAGAGCAGTGGACTTAATTTTCTATTTGGAGCCCAGCTGTGAGCCCCAAACCTGCAGGGAGAGAAATAAAGCAGATAGTTTGGCGGGTAGAATATAAACGAGCCAGCTCAGTTTGATTTCCAGCTTCCAAATAAAAAAGAAACTGACTCTAAAAGTGCCTCTCCAAGCCTTTGCTTTCTTCCCTGTAATGTGAGCCCCACATGATGTGGGGATGAGATAGAGATCGTGGGAATTAGTGTACCCTGCACCTCTTCACTCTAAGCTAGTCAGCTGGCAAGTTGGCATGTATCTTTTGAGACACTGTGGAGAATGCTGGAATTGAAATTTTAATGGAGAAAAATCCCATGCCAAACCCGCACGGTGGCATCTATATGTGATCTCAGCACTTGGGACGGATGTAGACACAGGGAGATCAGGGCTGAATCAAAACCGATTCCAGGCTAGCCTAGGCTACCAGATATCTTGTCCTGAAACATACTGAAACAAGAGATGACTTCTTGTTGTCTGTGAGCCCTTGGGCTGGGGTTGGCAGCCCTGGTGATCTCTGTCCTGTTAGGAGAGGCTTCATTGATGTGTCTATGATCTTACAACCTGGCCCCAGGTCAAAGAGAGGGGTCCCCCACAGTGACCCCGCCCTCCCTCACTGAGTAGACTTTTCTGGGTTCCTGTACATTCTAATTGACTGTAGCATTGAGAGGTCAACTCAGGAACTTTGAGATATTCCACCAGAGTCCCTTCCCTCCCTCAGAGCACATGGAAGAAACAGGTTAGAAAGCACATAGGCTGGAAGGGAGGGGCTGATGAAGCCCCTGCTACTTCATTCCCTAAAGACCAATCAGTTTAAAAGTCACACTGTTCTGCCAATCACATTGTACCTAATGGCAGCTGCTCTAAAATCCTATATAAGGTCCCTGAACAGGCTCCATGAGGGCCCTCCTGTCTTGGTATGTAGAGCGACCTCACCATGCTGATGAATCAATAAATTTCTCTTGCATTTTACATTAATCTCCAACTCCGTGTGTCCATTCAGAGGGTCTTCGGTAAGTTAAGACTCCCCAGAGTCTTACAGCATCTAAGACCAGAGTCTTAGTGTTCATGGAATCCCCCTATCTATTCTCATTGAGAACTCAATCATATAAGACCTAGTGTGCTTCTTGCCACATTCCAGGATAGTGCCGCCGTCTTCGTCTTCGTCTTCGTCTTCTTCTCCTCCTCCTCCTCCTCCTCCTCCTCCTCCTCCTCCTCCTCCTCCTTCTTCTTCTTCTTCCCCTTCCCCATCACCCCCCCCTTCTCCTTCTTCCTTCAATACATGGTCTCTCTACATAGTTTTGACTGTCCTGAAACTGGCTCTGTAGACCAGGCTGGCCTTGAACTCCCTAGCAGTGGATTAAAGGTGCACACTACAACACCCAGCTCCTGATATATGTTCAAAGAAGCTTTTCAGTTAGCTTTGTGAGGAAAAGGAGGAAGGGGAAATTAATCTGACAGAACGGTGGGACAGGAGTGTCCTTGTCTCCTGACCTTAGGAGTGTTACTGGGACACTTCACTGGTTGAACTGAACCTTACTCCTTATTCTGTGGAGGATATAAGCTGTCAAGTCTGGATGGTGCAGTAACCTTACAACTGGATGCACTGACTATGTGGGGCTTTGTTGTCACTCCATGACAGAACTCATGCTCAGGGCCATCCTATTTTGCCCTTTTCCTTGGGATCCTTTGAAATGAAGAACTCGTCATGCTGCACATATTTATGAATGCTCTGGGTGGAATTAAGGGTTCCCTTTAGCTTTTACACTGAAGATATTTTAAAATAACGTTTTGCAATTCCAAGAGGATGCTTCTTGAAGTTTATATTCTGCCTGAATAAAAAAATTAAAAATAATAACCTGTGGGGATCAGTATAGTGGAGACTCTAAAGCCAAGCAATATGATAGAAAGGACAGGAAGGCATGTCGTCTGTAGGCTTTATGCTCAGGGAAGGCTTTCCTGAGACGATGGTATTTGGGCTGAGACTGGTAAGTTAGTTGCATAAAAAACCAAGGGGTGTGGGGATACAGCTCAGTGACAGTGTCAGCAATGGGGAATTGAAACCCAACCCTGTCACCAGCAACCTGAGGAGTTCACTTCCTTCCTACTTATGTACCTCCACTTAAGGCAGTGGTTCTCCACCTTCCTAATGCCACAACCCTCGTGTGCCTCATGTTGTGGTGACCTCCAACCATACAATTATGCAGTTGTTACTTTATAACTGTGATTTTGCTACTGTTGTGAATTGTAAGGTAAATAGCTGACAGGCAACCCCACGGTTGAGAACCACTGACTTAAGGAAATTTAACCCTTGACTATGCTACGGAAAAGAACTTAGGGAAGTGTTAAAGAGAAGCAAAGTTTATCAAGACAAGGGAGAGGACATGTCTAAGCGTGGCCATGGGGTGGGGGTGGGGTTAGGAATTACAGTCCATTATAATAAATGTCAGTACATACCTGAGATGGGGTTGTAGGCTCCCCAAACAATACCATATAGGTGTCCTTACAATGGCCATGCATATATAATCTTTCTAAGTTAAACTTCTCAAGGGTTGTCATTTATCCCAAGGTTTAAAGGGAACGCCAAGCTAAGGCTGCAGAGATGGCTCAGAGTTAAGAGTACTCTTGTTCTTCCAGAAAACCAGGTTCGATTCCCGGCACCCATATGGCAGCCTGCAACCATCTGTAACTCCAGTTCTAGGGGCCCAGTGTCCTTCTCTAGACACCACAGGCACTGAATAAACACACGTGGGTGCACAGACATACATCCAGGCAAGATGTATCATTCTTTTTAAACCTTGAAATAGTGTTTTTAAAAGATAAAAGTTAATTTTAAAATTTATAGTTTCAAAATTAAGTAAAACCATGAACTTGTTTACTTGTTTTTTTATTAAAAGATTCCTGGTCTGTTTGTTTGTTTGTTTGTTTTAAAGAAATGAAATTCTAATTATAAACCATCCTACACTGTTTAGGTTTGGTTTGGGGATAACAGAGGGGTACCAATAGTTAATTCAAGGATACAGCATTCTTTGTTGTACCCTTTCAAACCTTAGAAACATAATTTAACACTCATGTTAGAGGCGTCTTTAGGAAGACAAGCATCATCTCTGTAAGCAATTCCAATTATACCAGTTGTGTTCAGGTTTTTGATGACTAACCAGATTCTGGAGTTAGGGGCTTTGGTCCCTTAGGCTGCCCTGTTTTTCTGTCCTGCTTCAGTAAAGCATGCTTGGGTTCAAATTCCAGCATTGAAATAAAAGTAGAGAGTGAGTGAGGAGGGAGGGAGAGAGGGAGGGAGGGAGGGAGGGAGGGAGAGAGAGGGAGAGAGAGAGAGGTAATGTGTTAGTGTGTGTGTAAGAGAGCGTGTTTGTGAGTGTGTGTCTGTGAGTGTAAGAAGTGTATGTAGAAGAGAAGTGTAAGAAAGTGTGTGTCTGTGAGTGTGCATCTGTGTTCTTAGCTTAGGGGCTGGTAGAGACAAAGTGTCCTGTCAGGCTTAATTATAACAACTGTGAGTTTTATCTACTGGGAAAATGTTAGCTTAGATACAGAGTTTGGTAGTCAACACCTGTTCAAGGGCCGTGACGTAGCTTAACAGCCCCTCTCTCCATAATTACAGCCATGGTCAAGCAGTCAGCAAACTCTTCCTAGAAGTGTAATCCACACCTTTGCAACTGATTAGGGAACATATCAAAATGATCATTCACCATGATCAAGTAGGCTTCATCCCAGGGATGCAGGGACTGTTCAAAACCCAGAAATCCATCAATGTAATCCACTACATAAACAAACACAAAGAAAAAACTTACATGGTCATTTCATTAGATGCTGAAAAAGCATTTGACAAAATTCAACATCCCTTCATGATAAAAGTCTTGGAAAGATCAGGAATTCAAAGAGCATACCTAAATATAGTAAAAGCAATAAACCATCCAGTGGAAAAAAGACAGCATTTCAACAAATGGTGCTGGTTCAACTGGCGGTCTACATGTAGAAGAATTCAAATTGATCCATTCCTATCTCCCTGTGCAAAGCTCAAGTCCCAGTGGATCAAGGACCTCCACATTAAACCAGATACACTGAATCTAATAGAAGAGAAAGTGGGGAAAAGTCTCGAACACATGGGCACAGGGGAAAAGTTCCTGAACAGAACACCAATGGCTTGTGCTCTAAGATCAAGAATCAACAAATGGGACCTCTTAAAATCACAAAGCTTTGTAAGGCAAAGGACACTGTAAATAGGACAAAACGGCAACCTACAGATTGGGAAAAGATCTTTACCAATCCTACATCCGATAGAGGGATAATATGCAATATATACAAAGAACTCAAGAAGTTAGACTCCAGAGATCCAAATAACACTATCAAAAAATGGAGGACAGAGCTAAACAGAGAATTTTCAACTGAGGAAACTCATAGGGCTGAGAAGCACCTAAAGAAATGCTCAACATCATTAGTCATCAGGGAAATGCAAATCAAAACAACCCTGAGATTCCACCTCACTCAAGTCAGAATGGCTAAGATCAAAAACTCAGGTGACAGCAGATGTTGGTGAGTATGTGGAGAAAGAGGAACATTCCTCCATTGCTGTTGGGATTGCAAACTGGTACAACCACTCTGGAAATCAGTTTGGCAGACCCTCAGAAAAATGAACATACCTGAGAACCCAGCTATTCCACTCCTGGGCATATACCCAGAAGATGCTCCAACATGTAATAAAGACACATGCTCTATTATGTTCATAGCAGCCATATTTATAATAGCCAGAAGCTGGAAACAACCCAGATGTCCCTCAACAGAGGAATGGATTCAGAAAATGTGGTACATTTACACAATGGAATACTACTCAGCTATTAAAAACAATGACTTCATGAAATTTGCAGGCAAATGGATGGAACTTGAAAATATCATCCTGAGCAAGGTAACGCAATCACAAAAGAATGAACACGGTATTACTCACTGATAAGTGGTTATTAGCCCAAAAGTTCAGAATACCCAAGATTCACTTCACAGCAACTGTTGGGCTGAACGTGAGGTCCCAGATTGAGGAGTTGGAGAAGGAGCTGAAGGAGCTGAGGGAATTTGCAGTCCCATGGAGGGAGCAACAGTGTCAACTGGCCTATTCTCTGGATGTTCCTGGAGACTGGATCACCAACCAAAGAATACACCTGGAGGGACCCATGGTGCTGGCCACATATGTGGCAGAGGAGGGCCTTGTTAGCCATCAGGGGGAGGAGAGGTCCTTGGGCCTAAGGGTGTTACATGCTCCAGTATAGGGAAAAGAGTGGATGGGTGGGTGGGGGAATACCCCCATAGAGGCAGGGGGAGGTGGAGGGGATAGGGGGTTTCCAAAAGGGAGACCTGGCAAGGGGAAAACATTTGAAATTAAATAAAGAATCAAATAAATAAATAAATAAATAAATAAATAAATAATAAACAAAACAAAACAACCCCAAAAGTTCTCATGGTCTCTTCCTCAATGGAGACGCTATCAGGGCAAGTCAGATAAGTGTTCTGGGGTCATGCTCCCTTATGTATGCTAAGCTCAGTATTCGTTACTTTCTTGTTCCTTTAAGTCAGGGTTGTTATTTTTTTCTGACAAGCAGAGAGGAAACCAATTTGTGCAGCTGTGTGAGCAAGTTGGGCAAGATGCAGAACAGGAAGATCTGCATTGTTAAAGTCCCGTGGGAGCATGCAGGTGAGATCTAGAACATCCAGAACTGCATGCTTAATGAGAGCTTCCTTGAAGTGCATGCCTCTGCCATTCCCTGCAGGTCCAATCTCTTTTTCTTCCCTTTCCTTTCTTTTGCACTTATTTCTGTCTCTCCATACCCTGCTGCATCTCCTTTTCCTGCATAAACCCGGGACCCTGTTAATACCAGCACTTGGAAGGCTCAGGAAGGAGGATCAAGACCTTGAGGCTAGCCTGGGCTACAGAATGTGAGATTCTACCTCTAAGAAAAGCAAAATAAAATCCAACCCCCACCAAAAAGAATGATTGAATAAAGAAAGAAAAATAAGGTTCGAAGACATGATGTTTCATGCCTGAAATTCCAACGCTTGAGAGGACCAGAGTTCAAGGTCAGCCTTGCCTATATTCAAAGCTAGAAGCCAGCCTGAAATACATGAGACCCTGACTAAGGATTTTTTATTACCATATATTATTTTGCACAATTATTGGTTTCACCCCTATATTTTCGTACTTGTACGTAACATACTTTGATATTGTTCATCCTTACTACCTTCTCTCCCTCTCCCACTCTCTGCTTTCTCCCATTCAGTCTCCCTTCCCTTTTCCTTAGCCCAGTGAGTTTAATGTAGGTTGTTCACATGAGTACGCTGGGCATGGGCAACTGACCAGCCGCTACACACTGAAGAAAATGTCTCCCTCTCACCAGCAGCCATTAGTTGCCAATAGCTCCTCAATGAAGGGCAGGGTCTTGTGAGCCCCTCCCCTCCCCCTACCTGCTAACTGCCTATACATGCTCAGGGAGCCTTGTGAGTCTCGCCCCTACTCACTTGCTGAGAATTCAAGAGTGCAGTGGTCATGTCATCCAGGATGAAAGCACTCCACCACACTCCTGACGGTCCTCACTTATATCTTTCCAGCCCTCTTCTGCGATGTTCGCTGAACACTGGATAGGGTGGTATAGACTCCCATGCTTAGGTTGGAGCATTCAACCATTATCTATTCTCACCCCTCTGACCAGTTACAAGTTTCTGCACTAACTGATGCCCGTTGCAGACCACAGCACTAGTCTGTGGGCATGAACACAGTTATTTAGAAGGTAATTGATAGACACAGTATCCATTTTTTCAATACAATAAAGCAAAACTAAAGAAGCCTTAAAGGTCGCAAGAATGGGGGATAGAAATCATGATACCCAGAGGGAACTAAGAAAGAAGACAGCAGAACATCTAAGTGTAGAGAGGACAAGTCTGTAACCAGCAAATGTATCTCTTAAAAATCTAGACCACTTTTTCCTTTTCAAACACACAAAATGTGAAAGGAATTAGCTGAGTGTGGCAGCTTATGTCTGCAGCCATCCTGGGCCTCAGGATTCTAGTGTGAAAGATGGAGACCGCTTGGAGGCTGGCCTGGGCTGGAGGAAACCTAGCTCTTTGGGTACCATTATTCCTAGAAGGTTCCATAGAATGAAACAGTCATTGAAGAGAGAAAGAGGAACACTTCTAGAAGGTCTGAAGCCTGGAGCCTCAGAATCTCATCCGATGTACCGAAAGGGCATGCTGGTTAACCCCCATCCACTGATATCTATAGAGCCAGTACCCCATTTGTGCCACATTTACACTTTGGGAGACCTTGGTCTGGGGTTCCCGGAATGCCCAGGCGTTCTGTAATGCTGAGTTTTCTTTGTCGATTTCTCTGGATTAGAAGCACCTAGGAAACAGACCACTGTGCGGATTTATGAAAGTGTATTCAGAGAAGGCTCTCCCTGAAAGTAAGGGGACAGAGTCTCAGGTGCTGGGGTCTCTGTAAGAGAAAGGGACAAGGTGGGGAGATAGAGCGGTGGCTCGTCAGGTAAGAATTTACATTGCCGGCGCAGAGGACCTGAATTTCAGTCAATGCTCACACTGGGTCTAGTACAAGCACCACCCTCGGGCTCCAGGGGGTCCCACACTCTTTTCTGCCTTCGAGGGGGAAACTGCACTCACATGTACAAACTCAGACACAATGCATACATGTAATTACAAGATAAAATCTTTTTAAGGGGGAAGGTGAGCTGAGCATTGATTTCTCTTTGTTTCTTAACTGTCTGGACACAATGTAACCAGCTGCTCAGACTCCCTCTGCCATACTTTCTCTGGTAGACTGCATCTCTTCTTGGATCCTGCCTCAAACTGTCTCTTGTCAGGTATTTGACACAACATCAAGAAAATTAAGTCATCTAGGTCTGCTTTGGGAAGCGTGTGTTCAAGACCATTTTCTTTAAAGGAAGCATCAGATTTTCCTAGGGGCTTGTGACCAATGGCTTTAGAAAATTTCTCGTAACTGTCAGCGTATCTAAGTCAAGGGATCAAACACTTGTGTGTGTGTGTGTGTGTGTGTGTGTGTGTGTGTATGTGTGTACGTATGGTGTGTGTATGTGTACGTGTGTGGTGTGTATATGTGTATGTGTGTGTATGTGTGTATGTGTGCATATGTGTGTGGTGTGTGTGTGTGTGTGGGGGTGTGTATGTGTGTGGGGTGTGTGTATGTATGGTGTGTGTGTGTGTGTGTGTGTGTGTGTGTGTGGTGTGTATCAGGTTTGATTGTAGACCCTGGTGCACTATATACCCTGTCTGTGTTTTGTGCCTATGTAATAGAATAAGAGTCTGTTTGTCTACATCAAACATATTTTGACAGCCCAACGAGCTAAAGAACTGCTGTTTCAGCCCACGTTGCCCGATTAGAATCAGTTGAACAGCACAAATGAAATCTGCACGTTTAGAAAAAACGCTTCACTGTTGTGAAACTCAGATTGCAGAGGCTTGACGTGGCTCAAGTGCACAGGACAGCAGGCTGCCTTGGTCTACAGCAGGCTGCCTTGGTCTGCAGCAGGCTGCCTTGGTCTGCAGTGGAAAGCACAGGTGAGCTGTGTTGGGGGCAAGGAAGGGAGGGCACCACTTTAGAGCGCTGGAAATCATTCATCTTCAGAGAAGAAACATCTTGGTCTTTCTCTGAAGAGTTGATTGCTCTGAAACTTCAAAGAAAAAAACCACTCCTGTCCTGTGGTCCTTGTTGACCCATGATTATCAGCTGACCTTATTTAAAAAGTAGCCATGCATACACACATGTAGGCAGAGATCAGAGCCACAGTGTACGGCCGAGGGTGGAGAGAGCAGAGATCTTCGGTGAAGGCTCATTAACTTTTGACCAGAAACACAGAGGGATTTTTATTTTTGTTGTTGTTGTTGTTGT
This sequence comes from Rhynchomys soricoides, assembly GCA_019843965.1. Lineage (NCBI taxonomy): Eukaryota > Metazoa > Chordata > Mammalia > Rodentia > Muridae > Rhynchomys > Rhynchomys soricoides. The sequence goes on from JADRCH010000111.1 coordinate 907,650, forward strand.
TGTTGTTGTTATTGTTCATGTATTTCAAAGGTTGTTGGAGCCAACACTGTAAAATTAAAGAATATTGTGTAATAATAAAGATCTATTTTTCGTGTGTGTGTGTGTACGCACAAATGCATGTGGAAGCCAGTACTGCCATAGCATGTATATGCCACCATACCCAGCTATTTTCTTAAAAACAAAACAAAACAAAACAAAACAAAAGCCACATGAGTTCTAGATCAAATTCCTGTTCTAAGTTACTTTACTAACTGAGCCATATTCCTAGTCTTCTTATTTATTGAGATAGAGACCACATATTCTAGGCTGGCTTTGAGCCTACAACATGGCCAAGGATGACCTTGAACCTAAGAACCTTCAGCCTCCACCTCCTAAGTCTTGTAAGTACAGGCATACACCACCACAACCCAGTATATTTGATGTTGGGCACTGAACCTAGTCCAGTGGTAAGGATCAAACCATGGCTTCATGCACGGTAAACAAAACTGTTACCAATGAAGCCATATCACCATTGCTACTCCTCGGACCCTTCTTTCATGTTTTAGATTTACAGTGCGCATGTGGAGGTCAGAGGACAACCTGCAGTTGTTGCTCTCTCTCCACCACGTGGGTCCTGAGGACTGAACTCAGGTCTTCAGGCTTGACAGCAAGGGCCTCTACCCACTGAACTATCTTGCCACCCATTAATTTTCTGTTCTGTTCTCTCTCTCTCTCTCTCTCTCCCCGTCTTTTTGAAACAGGTCTCATTATATCAGCCTGGCTGTACTAGAGTTCACTATATAGACCAGGCTGGCCCAGAACTCACAGATCCACATGAGTGCTGGCACTAAAGGCATGGACCACCACAGCCAGCTTACATTTCATATTTGAGTCACCGTCTCACTGTGTAGCCTAAGGTGACCTTGGACTTTTAGTAATCCTGACTCTGTCTCTCAAATTCTGGGTTTACAGGCATGCAGCACTGTGCCCGGCTAAGAGTTCTATTTCTAAATCTATGCATAGCTATTGGGTCTCTCAGTGAAGGCTCTCTCCAATAGAAGGCAAACTGTTGTCTGATGTCCTGAGGTCCACTCTCTGGGGGCTTGGAACTGTGGAGTTGGGGGTCAGTGCTAAAGTGACATGGATAAGTTAAGTCATTTTATGTTCTTTTTAGGGAGAGGGCCTGTGTCCACTTCTTTATGAATCATTGATTAGGCTCAGGGAAAATCTTGTCAGGCTTCCTGCAAGAACTCTGGGAACCGGTTTCAGGTGCTTTGGAGCCTAGAATGGATTTTCCTGCTCAGTTCCAGCACTGCTGGCCTTTGCAGTCTGAAAGGCCTAGAAGTCTGTTTCTTAGCTTCTCACCCCACCTCCCCACCCACCCACCCCTCGACCTCTCTCCCATAGCAGTTCACAGTGGACTTCCATACTACCATCTGGTTCATATTACATCAGTGTTTACTCTTTCCACAGGATTTCTGGTTGTCTATCATGTGCTAACTGTCCAAAGTGCTGAGGAGCTGAAACAAAATCTGGTCCTCCAGGAAAGGATCTAAGCTGTCTGAGCACGTTTGGAAATTTGAAATGTGTCCACCAGGTGGCGCTCAAGAGAATTCAATCGGACTTTTTTTTTTTTTGGATAAGATTTATTGATTCCCTTCCTACATCTACCTCTGATAACTGTTTTATTTCCCTTCTGAGTGAGATTCAAGCATCCTCCCTTTGGACTTCCTTGTTATTTAGCTTCTTTGGCTCTGTGGATTGTTGCATGGTTATCCTGTACTTTATGACTAATAGCCACTTAAAAAAATGAGTTCACACCACAGATATCCTTTTTGGTGTCAGTTACCTCACTCACTCAGGATATTTTCTAACTTCACGGGGTGGGAGAGGGTCAGGTATAAGGAGAGATGGGGAGAGGGGGCCGGAAGACTGAAAAGAAATCGTTGGGGGTGGGGTGGAGGGCATAGCTCTAGAATGTGCCAGAGACCGGGGATGAGAGAGGTTCCAAGGGAATCTGTGAGGGTGACTATAGCTGAGACTCCTAGCAGTGGGGAACATGGAGCCTGAAGAGGTCACCTCCTAGAGCTAGGCAGGACTCCCAGAGGAAGGACTAGTACACCAACCCATCCACAAAACGTTCAACTCAAAATTTGTCCTGCCTATAAGAAATGCAGGGACAAAGATGGAGTAGAGACAAAGAGAATGGCCAACCAATAACTGGCCCAACTTGAGACCTATCTCATGCGTAAGAACGAATCCGGGACACTATTAATGATACTCTGTTATGCTTATAGACAGCAGTCTAGCATAACTGTCCTCTGAGAGGATCCACCCAGCAGCTGACCGAAACAGATGCAGAGACCCACAGCCACATATTAGAGGGAGTTGGGGGGTCTTGTGGAAGAGTTGGGGGAAGAACTGACAAACCCAGAAGGGACAGGGACTCCACAGAAGACCAACAGAGCCAACTAACCTGGGCCCTTGGAGGCTCCCAGCGATTGGACCACCAACGAAAGAGCATACACTGGCTGGATCTAGGTCCCCCACAAATAAGTTGCAAATGTTCAGCTTGGTCTTCATGCAGGTTCCCCCAACAACTGGAGCAGGGCTGTCCTTGACTCTGCCTGCCTGTGGATCCTGTTCTCCTGACTGTGCTGCCTTGTCTGGCCTCAGTGGAGAGGGTGTGCCCAGTCCTGCAGTGACTTGTGGTGCCAGGGTGGGTTGCTACCCAGAGGGGCCACCCTACTTCTCAGAGGAGAAGGGGAAGGAATGATGGGGATGTCATGTGAGGGGAGGACTGGGAGGAGAAGGGGGTTGTGATCGGGATGTAAAGTGAATAAATAAGTAAATTAATTAGTGGGGAAATGTGTATTTATTTTATGTGTAAGAAGAGGTGTCAGAACCCCTGTAACTGGAGTTACAGAGGGTTGTGAACCACCATGTGGAAGAGCAGACACACAGCACAGGGGCTTCTGCTTCCTGTGTACTTTTCTTTTCTATCAGTTGTTTTAACTGTTCACTTGCCAGGCCTCACTGAGATGCCCAAGACGGAAACACAAATCCCTCCCTGCCACCACGCTGCACACTCATTTGCCGGTTGTGAGTGGTACATTTTATAGAACGGAATGCACAAGGTGAGGTGTGTCCTCGGGAGGAAATTCCTGTTTGGATGGATGACTGGTTCCAGTTCATTACCACTCTGGCACCCTACAAGGACACACATCTCTCCTCTTCCAGCTGTGCTTTCCCGGCCTGCTTAGTCACTGTGTAATTTGATTGAATGTGTCTATTTTCCCTGTCATGATGGAGGGGCCATGATTGTAGTATACTGGGAAGATGGGATGTTAGCTGAGGAAACCTGTAGACAAGCAGGACGTGGCCATATGGACTGCAGGTGGGAGGCGTGCAGGGGCCACAGAAGCCCCTTGGAGGGAGTGTGATGACACCACGTGACCTGGATGCCAGATACTGAACTGCAGAATCTGGTGTTCACCCTGCTGGGTTTCAGTCTTTGCTCGATCTAGTCCTTCCTTGCTACTTTCCTGCTCCTCCCCTTTGGGATGTGATTTTTAAAATTATTATTATTATTATTATTATTATTATTATTATTATTATTATTATTATTTATTAGGGTGTGTGATATATGTGTGAGTGTGAATGTACATATGGTGCAATGTGGCCAGGGGGCCACTCTCAGGATCCATTCTCTCCTAACTTTCACCATGGGATCCAGGGATCCAACTCAGGCCATCAGATTTGTGGGCAAATGCTATTATCCACTGGTATCTGATGGATGGCTAGTATGTGATCTTGTAATCTTCTTCTTCTTCTTCTTCTTCTTCTTCTTCTTCTTCTTCTTCTTC
>JADRCH010000111.1:911504-987812 GCA_019843965.1 Rhynchomys soricoides
TCCTCCTCTTCCTCTTCCTCTTCCCCTTCCCCTTCCTCCTCCTCCTCCTCCTCTTCTTCTTCTTCTTCTTCATCTTTTTTTTCTTTTCCCTCCACCTCCTCTTTATTTTTCTTCTTTTTTTGGAACTAAAACGTCCTTCCCTGAGGGAGGAAGGAGACTCATGGGTCCCATACTCCCATATTTTATAAGCAATAAACACTTATGAGAAAGAAGAAGAAGGAGTCTTCAGTGACTGCCTGCACATGGAGCAGGGGACTCCAGGGATGTCATCTCTTTAGTGGTTGGCTTTTGAGTGGTGCAGCTCATTTTGAGTCATTGTTTGTCTGGTCTGTCCATGACATCTGGGGTGAATAGATGTTTCTTTATGTCTCCCTAGGAAAAATACTGTAACAATCACCACTCCTGGCTGCATTGCCTCAGCAGCTTACTGTAGTCAGAATTGTTTTGATTCATTTAGACAGGGAGCCTCATGACCATTCCTTGTTTTCCCCCATAAGGAATAGAAGTCAGTACCTGAGTCTCTTCCTCTTCTGTATTCAACTTACCTGTCAAATCAGAGGCTAGGGTGGAAGACGTCACGTATTTATGCTAATCTGCTGCAATCCCTTTTTTATTATAGGGACCTGTTCTTTCTGGGCAAGTAACTTTGCCTCAACTGGCTTCTCAGCCACAGCAGGGGAAGCTCAACTACTACCTGGAGTTATACTATGGAGATATGCCATGACACACCATGTGGTGACGTCAGCCACTTTGGGATTGGCCCCCTCTTCTGTGAATGCACCACCCTCAGACTGCTGAACAGGGGCAGTGAAACTTCTCCCAAACTCATCTGTATTCAGGAGCCAAGGGCAGTATTACTTTTCCTGGGGAGATGTAAGCAAACACTAGAAAGGGCAGCAAGAACAGACCAACTGCATCCAAGTGCAGCTTGACAAGGCAGGTAGATTACTGGACTGACTTACACAGCATGTAGCCCAGACTGGCCTTGAACTCACTCAGTAGAGGAAGATGACCCTTCCGGTCCTCTGAATCCCACCTCCTGAGTGATCACAGGTGAGCACCACCTTGCATGGCTTGGGAAAATTCTCATATAAATGTTTTATTTTCTTCTTTTCTGTTTTTGAATTTAAAAAATAATCTCATTTATTGCTATCATTGCTTGATGTGCGTATGGGCACATGTGTCACAACATGTGTGTGTGGGTCAGAGGACAGCTTTGTGGCATCATTTCTCTCCTTCCACTCTTACTTGGATCCAGGGATTGAACTCAGGTAGACAGGCTTGTGTGGCAAGCACTTTTAATCCCCTAGCCATCTGTCATCTGGTTAACTTTCTCTCTCTCTCTCTCCTCTTTCTCTTTCCCTCTCCATCTCTCTCTCCCTCTCCCCTCCCCTCCCTCCTCTCTCACCCCTCCTTCTCTCTATGTAGCTTACCATGCAGCCAAACTTAGGCCTCAAACTCATAACAATTCTCCTGCCTCCTGCCTCAGTCTTCTAAGTGCTGGAATCACAGACACATGCCCATCACACTCAATGGAAATGAATTATCTACAAGCCAGAGCTTTTACAAACGTTCAATTTCCCCAGAAGGAGAGAAGCCATTTGTTCGTGTTAGCTAGCCTTCTGCAGCTGTGACAGAGCCCTAAGAAAATCAACAGGACAGAGGAAACACTGACTTTGGCTCCTCCTTTCAGTCCACAGTCACGTGGCTCTGATGTTTCTGTAGAGAGGCAGGTGACTATGGTGGGAACACACTTGTTTGATTGGGATTAGGTGGCATACGAAGGGCTTTGGGTGTCTGGCATACAAAGGGTGTGTGTGTGAGTCTGGCATACAAAGGGTGTGTGTGTGAGTGTGGCATACACAGTGTGTGTGTGCGTGTGCATGTGCATGTGTGCATGCGTGTGTGTGCGTGTGCGTGTGTGTGTGTGTGTGTGTGTGTGTGACAATCCTATCACTCTCTTCAGGGGCACACCTAATGACCTCCTTTCTACAGTGAGGTTCTATCTCCTCAAGTTTTCACCATTTCCCAGTAGCACATCCAGAAGGGGACAAGGATTTCAACTGGACCCTGCTTCATGGACTTTGAAGAGCCAAGTTGTAACAGCACCGGAATTTTGATTTTGCGGAGCCCCATTGGTGATGTTCAAGAAAAAAAAATTAATAGTTAGGATACAGAAAAAATCTGCCTGATCTGAGAACAAAACTCAACTTTGGGGGTGAGGCTAGTGAGGAAGGTCAGCAGGTTAAAGGCTAGTGGCCAAGGCTGACTGAGTTCAATCCCCCCCCGCCCCCCAGTTGTTCTCTGACCTTCATACAGGTGCTTGTAGCACATGTGGACCTGAACACAGAAGAAATGTACTGAAGTCTACAAAACTCCATGTAGTGGAAAGTCCCAGGGCAGTACTTCACCTCAGAAGTCCTAACTGGAAATAACACAAACGACCACCTGAAATAGAACGGATGAGTACATTGTGCATGTTTCTGATGGGATCCATTCAGTGCTGAAAATATAAACCACAGCCAGATGCCATGACATAGACAACTCTCATACACTATTGTTGAGAGGAAAACAAAGAATCACATGGTTTGCCATTTATCTGAAGTTCAAGACCAGATAAGGCCAACTTCTGGGGAGTCTCTATGAAGAAGATGGTGGGCCTTGGGGGGTGGGGTGGGGGAGCATTCTGGGATAATGCTGAAGTTCTATTTCTTGATTTGGGTTTGGGGTTACCCAGGTATTTTATTGGAAAACCCACTGAGTCTAGACGCAGGCCAGGGCATTTTTATTTCAAGTATGTGTACCTGATAGCAACTTTGTTTTCATATAGCTTGGTGTGATTATAGTTTGTATGTCTCAAGCGTTGCAAGGCAGTTTTGTGTAATGATAGCCCAAGGTTATGTTTGTAATAATAAACCCCTTCTCCTGTCTTCATACCCATAACTGCCCGTCATTACTTTCCTTTAGTGCTTACTTCTCTAAGTAATTCCAGAAATTTCCCGAGAGGTGCAGCTTTAATGGAAACCCAGTTCTTTGGGTGATTTTCCTCTGAGATTCCGGGAAGTTGCACCATAGCTTCATAGCTAACCAGAGATGCTGTTGCTGCTCTCCTTCTCTGCCCACTGGTATGCTTATCGTCCCTAGTTACTGGCTTGCTTCTGCTGCTCTTCTCTGAACTCTCGATCTTCCTTGAGCCTTGGTGGTGGCATCCAGATGTCTCAGGAAGGGTGCCGGCAGATGTACCGGATGAGCCCTTAGTTACAATTCAAACCTTTCACCACACCCTCACCCTTCTGAGTCTCATGAGTGCTCTGCGCATAATGGCGGAACATATAAAGAGGAAAGAATACATGCTGGGCATTGTGTTGGGATCTCTGATCCACTGAGAGTGTCAATTCCTAACCACTAGACTCAGGGGAGAGGACCCTGACCCTTTGATATCACCAATGCACCGTTCTTCATTCCTGGTCATCTCTGAAGAGACAGGGTGAGTCTCTCTTATCCTGTGTCTCTCAGGTTTCTCCATTAGATGGCTCCACATGCTTCTGAACCCTGATTACAAAGTCTTGAACTTTCCAACCAGAGAGGCAGTCAACTCCTCCTAGTTTATTCAAGAGCCTGGTAGTTTTGAAATCAAGGTTCCACCCCTCTAGATCTCCTTGGTCTTGGGCAAATCAGGAAGATTTGTTAGTCTTACAACACAGCTTTTGGGTCTCAGGGTAGAGCCTCATTAGACATAACTGAGCATTTGCTTAGTTCTTGCAAATCTTCCAAGGCACTTGGGAGGCTAATATGCCCACAGCATATGCAAAGCCTTCAGAGGCTAATACCAACTGATCATGTCCATATGCAAGTCCCATGGCTAGAGCCTGACAAGAACACTGAGAAACTGAGAGTTCAAACAAACAAACATTGCCAGATATGGCAGCAGTGTAATATCTAGTGTTCAAGGAAACTGAGACAGGAGGATTGCTGCAAGTTCAGGACCAACATGGGCTTCATATCCATTACTATCCCAGAAGGGGCTACACAGCAAGCTCTTGTCTAAAAACAAGTAAGCAGACTTAGGCCCCCACTGTACAGTTAGCTGAATCTTTCAGACCCAGTCCTTCTTGGCCAGGTATCTAGAAAGGCAACTAACACATCCCAGCAGTTCCCATCCACTGCTTTTTCCAGATCAGCCCACTTGGTGAAAAGTCAGGCTCCTGGGGAAGTCAGCTGTGTGATGAAGGTCACCCCATATGGTCCTCAAAGGAGGACATAGACATGCTACAATCTGAGGTTCCTGGGTCTTTAACAAGACCAGTTCCCAGGTCAGTTGGAAGGCTCAGTGCATTTAGAGTAAAGTCAAACAAGATCGTTCTTATCGTAATGGCCCAGAGGATGAAATGCACAAGAGCTTGAGCTGATAAAACACAGTTACCTGGGAGACTTGTCACTTAAGCAAAGCTAAAGAACAACAAAATACATCCTGGTCAGCCCGTTTGTTTTCCATGATACATATGCTGGTTACTGTGCTGATATGTGGAAGCAGTCCTTAGGTGGGCTCAGGTGAAGAACAGTCTGAAGTGAAGGTGTCTTCACCAAGAATAAGATAATACATGTATAGTGGTGATATATGTGGTGGTTTCATGCCTGTATCCCAGGAGTTAGAAAGCTGGTGCTGGAGGGCCACAAGTTCAAGGCCAGCCTGAAATACATAGTGAGACCCTGTCTCAACAAACGGAGCATCCAAAAAGAAAAGGGAGGGGGGCAGGGTGAAGAGAGCAAGAGAGAATCTCCTAAAATACGGCTGTGTTAAATGTTCTCAAGTGAGCTCAAGTGCTGAAACCTGTGTTAACTTTTGGAGATGGAGTCTTGCTACATAGTCCAGGTTGGCCTTCAATTCGAGATATTTCTTCCATATCTTCCCAGGTAGCTGGGATCACAGGTGTGAACAACCATATCTAGCTGAAACTAGATTTCTGAATATGTTAATATAAGGTAGCTACGGATAGAACTGATAATTCCTGGCTATTTTCGGTAGGGGGCGCCCTGTCTCTACGATTCCCTTACATACTATACAGTTCCGACCCATATCCAGCAGGGGGACTCAAGCGCATCTCCTCCCCAAGACCCCACCCCCTGCTCGCCCAAGCCTGGAGGGACAGCGATTTTATGGCTGATACAGCTTCCTTTCTTCTCAACCCAGAACTGGACGTGCATCTCATTTGTGACTGTAACCAAGGAATGTTTCTTTTTCTTATATTGCTTGTAAAAGGCACCTTTAAGAAATGCCCAAACTCTTGGTTCCGAAATCCATCTAAAGGGAATAATATCGCTATAGCCAGCACAACAGAAAAAGGAGTGACAAAGCATCTATACATCAGTATCAATTACAGCCCTGTGGTGATGGGCACATGCCATTCAGAGAGGTGAAAGGAGTTGGCCAAAGTTGCAACGCTGTAAATATGGTCAAAGCCGGAGCCTGGGGATGTTATAGGCCTTGATGGCGAAAGTACTGCTAAATTATACGACCTTCGAAATAACTATTTTTAGCCCCACAGGTTAGTGTTGAGCCGGAGAAACTTCTATTTGCAGTGGGCAGTGGTTCCTGCAGAGGCTTTTAGCAGGTCAAGGTGCAGAGAATAAAAGGCTGTTGCAACTTGAGGTCCAAAAAGGACATCATGTTACCCCCTCCAAGGCTCAGGGAGCATGAGAAAGAAGGGGCACAGGGAATAAGAGTGAGTAGAAGGCGGGGGGGGGGGGGTGTGTGCTGTGGAATGCCGCCGTCTTCCTGGCTGTTGCACCATTAAACTCAAAGCTTTGATTATCTGTGCGGGATGTGTACATGACTGGGCCCACCGACATCTATCACGGAATGGGGAGGGGCGCACCAGTACCTGCCCCTCCCTGAAGATTTATATAGATGGTTAGTGGTTGCTGGGGGGAGAGAGCTTTTTTTTCCATCGGTGTAGCCACTGGTAAGGGGCCCAGGCCCCAGCAAATCTCTCACTCACGTTCCTGTAAATTCCTGATTAAACTCATCAAACTTATTGGGTCATAGCTCCCGCTCCTGACAAAGACGTGAAGAAGGACTGGACGGGAAGAGGGGAGCATAGGGGGAGGACAAGAGAGGGTAATGGGAAAGCATGTGATAAAAATATATGCATATACAAAAATACAACAATGAAACCCATTTTGGGCATAATCCTATATGTTAATAAAGTCATTAAAATTCTCAATTGCTAATTAGATTCTTTTTTTTTTTTTGAGACAGGGTTTTACTACATAGCTCTGCACTGCCAGGAACTTACTACACAGCCCAGTCTGGTCTTGAAGTCACAAAGATTCATCGGCCTCTGCCTCTGAGGTCCTGGAATTAAAGATGTGCACCACCAGGCCCTGCTTCAATTCTGTTTTATAATAACTGCTTTGTAAATATCATTTTGCTTAATCTTTTATTTATTTATTTTTAAAAGATTTTATTTATTTTATGTATATGAGTACATGTAGCTGTCTTCAGACACCACACCAGAAGAGGGCATCCGATCCCATTACAGATGGTTGTGAGCCACCATGTGGTTGCTGGGAATTGAACTCAGGGCCTCTGGAAGAGCAGCCAGTGCTCTTAACCGCTGAGCCATCTCTCCAGCCCCCATTTCTTTCTTTATTTATTTGAAACACTTATTTCCTCTCTTTCCTTAATTCTTCCTTCTTTTTTACATTCTGACTGTAGCATCCCCTCCCCCCACCCCTCTAGTCTGGCCCCTACCACCCCTCCCCCCATCCACTCCTCCATTTCTCTTCAGAAAAGGGCTCACTTAATCTTTTATAACAGAGATTGACAAACTATGACTCAAATATGAAATTCAGGAAGCTGATCTGTTCTGCAAATAAAGTTTTATTAGAACACAGCTATGCTCACTTGTTTACAGCTAGTAAATGTCAGAGCTGGGATTGGGTTTGAAGTCCCTTCTCCTTTCCAAAGCCCTTGGGTCTTTTCCTGTTTGGCTTGCACAACAGCCCCCAGATTTGTCAAGGCTGTACATAGGCCTGGGGTTGGCTCTGTTGTGCTTATTTATTGCAATGAAATCAAATGGCCATGCATTGTATTTAAGATCTGCACCATCCTATACTGGCTTGCCCTTCCTGACTCATCAGCCCAGCCTAGCTATGGTCAACCTGGTGCTCTCCCTATCTCCAACCACCCATCTCATGAGTCCACTACTGGAAGGTAAATACCCCCTCCAGTCTTCAGAACCTGTCTTTTCCACAGAGATCCGGGGGCTCCCAGTATTCTTTCCATGTCTAGTACAAAGTGCAATCAACTGCTTGCTCCTTTGGCTTTTCTAACGTGCACGTCTTATTTGCTACAGATTTTCTGATATTTCACATCAGCTGTGAATTCCCTGCCAGCGAGGACTATACACACCCATATTGTACACCAGTAGGCTTTGGTATCTGCACTGGGCTGTGTTACACCAGTTGATGAGATTGATGAGGCACTCCTCCCTGATTGCTCTTCCACACCATTTCAGGATCAAAGCGAAGTGCTCACGCCTGGACATGTGGTCAGATGCAAGGAAATAAGCCTCGGGCTTCTGCTTTTGACTTCGTAGCTTGCAAGCTTTAACAGCGTCAGAGTTTCCTTTCTTTTCCTCACTGTGAGCTGATGATGGCTCTCCCAGGATAGCATCTTAAGACATGTGTCAGACCTCTCTTGTGGTGATGATCACCTTAGGTTACTAACCCTGTCTGACCTCCAGTGCCCTCACAGAAGAGAAAGTAGGTGTGGGACTGCATTCTGCCTTGCCGCTAGGCATGGTCACTGGGGAGGTGAAACACAGGAAGCTTGACTGAACTTATCCTAAGCCTCTGTTGGGTGCTGGGCTTCAGGGAAGCAACCAAGCACCGCTGGGGGTGGGGGGTGGGGGGAATGGATGGGAGAACACAGGCTGAAGTTGGGGTTCTTTGAATGCCGCACAGAGGTGTCAGGAATGAAGGTCAAGAGTCCATGGGCCCTCAAAGAGGCAGTTGGGGGCCTATAGTGATAAGCTTGGGGCCAAGGAAATTGGAGATCCAGTTTAGTTCACTGGCAAAAGTAGTGGCGGTTGTCTGGAAAGGCAGAGAGGCCTTCTATGGGAGACTGAGGCAGCAGCTCCGGCAGCAAAGGCCTTCTCCATGCTCTCCCGTGGTGGTTTTGATAGGAGAGTCGTTGGTTCCAAACTGCTTATTGTTCATCATGGATAATGGACACACACTAACTTCTCTGGGGGGACCAGAGATTACTTTTTGCAGAGAGGAACGTCTGAGAAGGGGAGCTTATTGGTTAAACTCTCAGGGCCTCTAGGTACCTCATTAGTACGGAGAACTTATGTGGGAAGTGTGACATGTGTTCCAGGCCAGGAATCTAGCAGGGAGCGGGGAGTGGCCTACAAGTTTCCTGGCAAGGTCCATTGTCTCACAGTAGGAACTGCTGGATTTGATGGTGGTGAGGGCAAACCAGGCAGTAAATCAGTGGGAGGTCAGGAGAGTTTAAAAGGAGGTGAATATAATAAAATGACTATATGAAATGCCATAATGAAATCAATTTGTGTATAATTTATATATGTTAGCAAAATCATTAAGATGTTGCAATGCCTATTTAAAACTTTTTGTTTCTTTTTTGAGACAGGGTCTCAATATGTAACCCTGCCTGGCCTGGGACTCATTACATAGAGTAGGTTGGCCTTGAAATCACAGAAATGCCCCTGCCCCTGCTCCCGCCCCCGCCCCCTCCTCCGCCCCCGCCCCCTCCTCCGCCCCCGCCCCCGCCCCCGCCCCTGCCTCTGCCTCTGTCTCTGTGGTGCTGGATCCATTTATTTAACTTTAACTTTTAGCTGAGGCTGTGGAACATATGAAGCCCTCCATAGTTACTCAACACTATTTTCCTACTTTTGGTGTTCCTAGACAGACACCAGAACAGACGCTAAGGGAAGGTGGATTTGGACCCCGCCCAGCTGTGCTTGTGCATCAACCCTCTTGTCTGACCATGCCACCAGACAATGAGACTACAATATGGCCTGAGGGAGCTGAGGGCTTACCAGAAAAGTCGATAACTAGTGCCTTGCCCACAGCACCTGCACTTTAATGGAGACATGGGAAGCTCAAAGCCAGGCATCTCAGCTCCTCCCCATTCTTTCTAAATATTCCTTATGGTGGGTGGATGTGGGATTCCAAGCTGGAGACAGAGTTAGGAAATATCACAGAGCCAGGTCTGCTAGAGAAGTGCCCCAGGGTTTCTTGAGTAAGCTTAGTTGACAGCACCTCCACCTGCCACCTCATAGCCAGTCCAGGTTTCCCAGAGTCACCACGTGAGCCTGGCCTCTTACTCTTTTCTTTTAGTTTTTAAAAATCAGTCAATCAAACAAACAAACAAATAAAAAAATAACAAAACAAAACAAAACAAAATCCCTAACTTATCACACACTTAGACACAGTTAAGCCAAGGACTCTCAACAGTTCATTCGGGAGGTGGGGTCAGTAAACTGTGGTGTTGGGGTCCTGGTCCTAGTCAATTGCATTTGTAAATAAAAAATTATTGGAACATAATCATGTTGATTCATTTTCTTATTGTCTTCTCTACTTCTGCCCTATACCATCAGAATGGAGAAGCTGGCAAAAACTGTACGAGCACACAGTCTAAAATATTTACTATCTGACCCTTGACAGAAAAAGGTTGTTGCCTCCAGGTCCGCTGTTCATCACTGGGATTCACTGAAGGTTAATGGCCACCATGCGTTCCCATCATCCCAGGTCCTGTAGCTGGGATGCTTACACTTGAGTTCCAGGCTCACAAACTAAGGACAGTGCAGGATGAGGAATGAGGGTTGCTGTAACAGCGTGCAGACAGAGAAGCTACGGGAACTGACCTCAGGTGTCGGATGAAGCCTGACCAGCAGAATCCCAGCTTTTACCTCTCTCTTCTATATTCAATCAGCTAGCTTCCAAGAAATTCACTCAAAACTTTGTTCTTTGTGGTGGTCTCACTGTGCAATGAGCTCCAGTTTCTAGTCTCTTCACACGGAGGAGGCCAGCCATTATAACAGATGTGGTTACAGGCAGATTATGACCCCCCCCATCTCTTGATTCACCTGTCAGTCCTTTCTCAAAACCACAACCATTCTCCCCAGCTATAATAACTTCTATGTTTATTTAATAGGTACACAGGTTGACTGGTACCTTTTTCAGTTGGCCTTTCGAAGTCATTAAACTGCTTTATTTAACAATGAACATGAATAAAACCTCAGAGCAAAAATAAATAAATAAATAAATAAATAAATAAAATAAAAAAAGAAAAAGAAAAAGAAAAGAAAAGAAATGTCCATGGAAAACATCCTGGTGTGACCCAAGAACTGATCCAACTCTTGAGACAGGAGTGCCCACTCTACAGGCCTAGCTAGCCTCAGTAACCGTGTAACTAACAAAAAGTTAGTAATGAAAGCAGCTGTTAAAGAACACGCTGGTGATGGCGATGTGTGGCTGGAAGCTGCTGACAGAAACAAATCCAGTGATCCCTGGAGTCGGGACATCTATAAAGGAAGGAAACTGATGTTGTTGAAGCCATGGATAAGAAAGGATTTCTTCAGAAGAACAGTCAGGAACTGAGGGCAGCTGGGATACTGACAAGAGGGCTGTGTAGACTGGGTTAAGCTGACTGTGTAGACCTGGTTAGGCTGACAGTGTAGACCTGGTAAGGCTGACTGTGTAGACCTGGTTAGGCTGACTGTGTAGACCTGGTAAGGCTGACTGTAGACCTGGTAAGGCTGACTGTGTAGACCTGGTTAGGCTGACTGTGTAGACCTGGTAAGGCTGACTGTAGACCTGGTTAGGCTGACTGTGTAGACCTGGTAAGGCTGACTGTGTAGACCGGGTAAGGCTGTGTTGGATGGAGATCAGGGCCAGGATTGCTGAAGGAGAGGGGAGGAAGTTACCATAGGCCCAAGTACCAAAGGCCTCTGAGACTCATGACAAGAAAGGGGAGGGAGGGCCACAGGCCCTGTTTTAATTATTTTATTTATATGCATACACACACACACACACACACACACACACAGGGGAAAATATTTCTTATGCAAGCACAAAGTCAAAGGACAGCTCATTAAATTTGTTTCCCCTTCCATCATGTGGGGCCAAGGAATTGAACTGTGTGTATCAGGCTTGGCAACAAGTGTCTTTATCCACTGGGCCATCTCACAAATCCAGGAACACATTCTTCCAAGGACTCGGAAACAACTCAGTTACCAAGCAGAGTGGATAGGGCAGGCAGAGGACAAGCCTAGGGCAAGATCCCTGTACCACACACGTTCCCCCTCACATGGAAGTTGAACAGTTGAGCTCATAGACAAAGACTGGGCACGTGTCCCTAGTCCAGTGGCTCTCAACCTTCCTGATGCTGTGACCCTTTAATACAGTTCCTCATGGCGTGCTGATCCCCAACCATAAAATTATTTTTATTGCTACTTTACTAGTGTAATTTTGCACTGTTATGAATTTGCCATGCAAATATGCAAAATGCAGGATGTCTGATATGTGCCTGCTATGAAAGGGTCATTTGGCCCCCAAAGGGCTGGAGTCTGGAAGCAGTTAGTAGGAAGTGGGGTAGCAGGAGCCAATGTACACTCTCATAGGAAGAATGAGCAAGGGAATTCAGTTTGTGCTATCTATTTATTTATTTGTGCTATTTATTTATTTAATTTGTTTGTTTACTTATTTATTTGTACAGTGAGATAGTGGTGAGCAGGGGCTCATGTATCCCAGGCTGCCCTCAAACTTGATGTATAACTGACAGATGACCATGAGCTCCTGATTTTTTGTGTCGATTTCCTAAGGACTGAGGTTACATTCTGACTTCACAGTAGTTTTATTACATATTCTGCAAGGAACTAAAAGAGAGGACTTTGAAGGCTTCAGAAACATGTCTGACTTTTCAACAATACACGAATTACAAGATTGGGGTTCTAGTCCTTTAAAATCTACTATTGCAAACTGTTTAGAATAATTAAGAAATGCAAGTTAATAGTCAAGTAAACTTATGATTTATTAGGTATTAATTTAGTTCATTACAGAAATTAACTTTATTCAGCCTCCTGTAGATTTTTTTCAAAGTTAAACATATAATAAATATCTAGAAATAAAAAAAAAATCAGGCTATTTTACATCTTACGATGTTTGCACTCAAAAAACAAAGAGGAAATCAAACAAAGCAATAAACGAAGATAAATTCCTGGAAATCCTGAATTCAAATATTAGCTGTTTTTCCATTTATGGATTCTCTTAAAACTGAATCCAGAGTCTGGAGAGATGACTGAGTGGTTCAGAGCATTTACAGCTCTTGCAGAGGATGTGGGTTCAGTTTCTGGCACCAACAATCAGGCTGTTTACAAAATTAAGTAACTACAGCTACAGGGGATCCATTGCCCTCTTCTGGCCTCTGTATGCACGCACATGGTACATAGAGATGCATGCAGGCAAAACAGTCATTTACACATATTAAAAAAGAGAAATAAATATGTCTAAGAATGACTTAGTCTTCACTTGTTAAGATTATGAGTTAATTTAGATATGTCTTAGAAAAGCTGTTTTAAAAGATAGATTATTGCTACTTATCCTACTTCTGATTAAGTGTGTTGAATTCTTGGGAAAAGTTTGATCTTTGAAGTTAGGATATCTAATTTCTTTTTTTTTCCTTCTTATTTCTTCTTTGTGCATGGCTACTTGACAAACCACCAACAACAGGAAAAAAACATGAACCAGCCACCAACTCACACCTGTTGGGACCCTAGTATTTTTATACCTTCTGAAAAATCCCAAGAATTTCAAACGTCACACAATCACAGAAACTATTGGCAGCTGGCAAAATCATGCCTCTGCAAGAGCATGAGGCAAATCACAGTCACCTGCTGTGAAGTAGCCCCATATCACCACACCTGGGATTAAAACAAAATTTTATTCTTATAATATTTCTGTGTTTTTCAAAGAAACCAAAGTGTCAATATTGTCACTACACCTCATTCCCTTCCTCTGTACCTAGCTAGCTAACAGCCTTCTAGGCATGGTTTAGAACTTTTTCAGAATGTACTTCCTGGCCCCTACACCTCAGGTACCATAGCACCTCGGACATTGCTCTATGGAAAATGTTTGTCAGGTTATTCATCACAGTAGACTGCTGTTCAGGGACAGGACTCACCACACAGTACTAGGTGTTCAAGCCACCTGAAAAGTGACCCAGGAATGAGGATAACAATAGGAACTACTACAGGGGGTGGCTAGGGACAGTAAATAACTGAAGGGTTCATATGTCCTGGCACCATCAAACATTTACGACTTCTGCTATATTAAACACTGTGGTCAACCTGAGCCAACAAACTCTTTGAGAGTAGGATCTGTGTTTTGTTTACTAGCATATTTGTAGAGCTACAAATGCTTGTAAACACTTGCACTTATTTTTTCTTCTTTGCAAAAGTCATAGCTAGTGATAAAATAAGGCTAAATAATGTTTACACAGAGAGAAACGATGAGTGGCAGAGGGTGGGGATGAGGTGTAGCCAAGGCAACTAGATATTAATGCAACTTATTTGGAATAGGATCAAATTTTAGTGACAGCACTGAAAAAGCTGTGTCAGGCAGGTGTAAACTACAGAAAACTAGCCCATTGACATCATTATCACCACTGTGTATAGACACAACAGAGGAAATGATAAAGTGGCTTAACCCTACAACCCCATGCCACCTACTACGGGGCCTGATTATTTGCCCTTCAGTCTGTCTGGCAGCATAGGTGTTCCAACACCAACCCCAGTCAGGGTCTTATTTCATCACTGCTGTGTCAATTATTTACATTTTTCCTTACCATAAAACGTCCTTCTTAGTCAACATTCATCTACTCTCAAGCCAGTTCCTATGTACAACCATTTTGCCTTATCTCCTGTCTTACAAATCTTGGAGTTTGGCCATTATTTGAAATGTCCAGAAAGCCTATTTTCACCCTGTAGCTCAATGTCAATGCCAGAGCAAGCATCTCTGAAAACTCCTACTGTCTTCTGTGCCCAGTTTCCTGCTCAGCATTGAGTGGCCATTATTGTTCATGCCTGGTTGTTCTCAGGACCCTGTCTTTCATACTGGGGCACCCAGAATCAAGCATTGTAAAGAAAAGAGTGCAGACATACTTTAATACAGTGGGTGTCTGGCTGCTGGGATGGATGGGTAGATGGATGGATGGATGACAGGGTGGGTGGATGGGATTTCCTGGAGCTCCCCTGCACACTCCACATTCCAGTGGTTCTCAACCTCCCTAATGCCTCAACCTTTTAACATAGCTTCTCATGATGTCGTGACCCCCAACCATAAGATTATTTTTGTTGATGCTTCATAACTCTAATCCTGCTGTTGTCAAAAATCATATGGTAAATATCTGATATGCAGGATTTCTGATATGTGACCCCTGTGAAAGGGTCCTTTGACCTCCAAATGAATCATGACTCACAGGTTGAGAGCTGCTATTCTCGACAGTGGAAATTCTTGCCTTGTGGTTCAGTTCAGTTTCCAACACCTACTGATGAGCAACCTTGGGTAAAACGACTTCTCAAAGCCCATCTCTCCTTACTTAAAAAAACAACAACAAAACAATATTGTTTGCAAAGATTAAATAAAAGGAGAGGGCATTTAGCTTACAGTGAATTCCACACAGATGATTATGGCTTCTGCAAACAACAGTTGGGGCGCTTCACTTCTAGTCCTACTATCTCCAGAGTCTTCTCTTGCTTTGATGTCATCGATTTCCCACACCAAGCTAGGAAGCAATGACATGGGACATTCTTACCCTGAGTCACTTTTCAGTGGCTGAGTACTTCATGTTCCTTCATTAAATCAGATATGAGTTTGTTTTTCAAGATTCAGTAATAGAAATACATTTAGCCTTTGGAGTGTTGAGGTGAGTGGAATCTCTGAGTGTGGGTTCCCCTGTGACTCACAGCTTCTTCCTCTTCCCAGCCCTAAGGGTCAGAGTTCCAGCCTAGATGAAGCCCACCCAGTGTTGGGCATTTACTACGGGAAACAGTGTAGGCAGGATGCTATTTTCGGGCTAGCCCTCAATCAGCTAGGCATATCCCAGTGATAACATTCCTCATGGCCACCCCCACCCAATTCCTTTGACTACATGGGAAATACTTTCACTTCCATTTCCCTAAAGTCCCCTTTGGGGAGCAAGATGCACTTCAAAATATGAACCTGCTAATGAAATATTCACCTTCATACTGTACACTTCCATAATCAGCTTAAGCATATGCAAAACAAGTTGCCCAGAGATGAACATCCATGTTCCTGATAACTGCTTATGAAATAGCTGTTAGGAGTCAACCAGTGTTCTCGGGAGTTTATACTTCCTAAGCTGACTACTATATTAAACTCACAGACAGAACCACAAGTAAGATATTGTCTGTAATCTAATTGCGTCAGAATAGCTGGTAAGCAAAGTTTAAGTCCTTTCAGATATGAAGAAAACAAAGAGCTCCCAAAGAGTGAGGGCACCTGCGTTAGACAGAGTTGCAAAAGATCTCAGAGATGATGCTGAGCTTAGTCACTCCATCCCCTACCACTGAGCCACATTCTCTATCTAGACAGTCAGGCTAGGATGAGAAGGAGCTGCCCACAGAAAGGCTGGCGGGCAGTTGGAATGCTGACTCCAGGCAGAAGATGGGGAAAGGTCCCAGAGTGTAAGGAGTGCTTGCAAGTTTCAGGACTTCAGAGAGAAATGCCTCCAGGAAACAAACAAAGCCTGCGCAACAATGTTACATAAGAACAAGTCGGTCAAGCTAACAGGAACCTTAAGGCTTAAAGATCAATCTTCAGGGGCTGGGGTTATAGCTCAGTTGGTGGAATGCTTAGTTAACCTGGAGAGCCTATGCTCAAAAAAGACTTGTTCTTTCTTCAAGCAAATTAACCCATAGAATATTGGAAACACAGCTTCACTCACCTAACAGAAAGAAACTGACTGACTTCATCCCACACCATTTCAGTCCTGCATGGTGGTCAGCTGGAGCCCCTCGATGCTGACTATGGAAGAACAGCGTGTCTCCCAAAGAAAAGTTCTGGGTTGATGGTAGTTGTTCCTGTAAACTCACCTTCTGTACTGTCTTGTTCTTTCCTTTCTCCCTTTCTGGGGAATATTCACACACACACACACACACACACACACACACACACACACGAGCAAAATTCAAACTCTCTGAGGTCACTTGGAACAGTGTCTGTTGATATTAGATAAAAACAAAATGGCAGAGGAGGGAGATTGATTGATTCACATGAGTAAAAGAGGAGGACAGACTGGGACAAATAAGTTGAACTGAAGAAATGTCCATCTTGTCCTTTCTAACTTTCTTGTCATGAGTCTGCACACAGGTTAGAACTTCTAGCATGTTCAGCTATGTGTTTCGTGTTTTTCAAAAAAATATGAGTACAATTACTCTTTTGTGAAAAATATTATTTATTAATTTTATGTGTATGAATGTTTTGGCTCTATTTATGCACATGTATCATGTGTGTGCCTAGGTGCCTGCAGAGGCCAGGGGACGTTGTCAGATTCCTTGGAATTGAAGTTATAGGCAGTTGTGAGCCACTGTGTGCCTGCTGCAGACTGAACTTGGGGCCTCTGCCAGAGCAGCCAGTGCTCTTAACCACTCATTCATCTTTCCATTCCTTGTGTTTTATTTGTGATTAGCATTTTCAACATACACAACACACACACACACACACACACACAGAAAGAGAGAGAGAGAGAGAGACAGAGAGACAGAGAGAGAGACAGAGACAGAGGCAGAGAGAGAGACAGAGACAGAGATACAAACACGCACAAGTATGTACGTGCACAATCACACACAGATACACACACACACACACAAAGAGAGAGAGAGAGAGAGAGAGAGAGAGAGAGAGATTGAATTGATTGATTTCTTTGAGCTAGCTTCCTGGTCATTTGGTTATCCCTGACCCAATTACCTACAAGGGGTCAGGGCTAGAACTAGGCAGGCCTCAAGTGGAAGAGAAGTGATTTCTTTAAAGAAGAAAACTCAGGCCACTATTAACAGCAAGAAGTAAAACTGGATGTTGAGCCTTCAAGTGTGGTCCACCCCTCAGCTTCGTTTCTACTGTACACGTAGCTTAAAAACTGTCCGCACAGGTCAGCAGGCTATAATTCAATCCATGCATGAAGTGCATTCCCCCACACCTGAAAGGGAACAGCGTCTCATCCTGTCTTGGTGTCTAGCTCCATGGCAGCCTATGCCTAGACTACAGGGTGTAGTCAGTGGTTTCCCTGTGACAGGAAACACTTTTTGTTTTTCCCCCCCGACAGTACCAGATAACCGTCCATGTGCTGCAGGTCTCTGGATAAGCACACACGAAACAGTGCCAAGTATTCTTTCAAGATTGTTTTCTTTTGACTAAACTTGATCAGTATTAATGCCGCTAGAACTCTTGATGAAGATGAAGAAGCAGGCCAACATCTAGCACAGACTCTCACATGGGAAGCATTTTAAGCTACTAGGAAGAAACAGCCAAAATTGCCGGATGTAATCGGATGTAATGCCTAAGGGCTGTAGTCCTTGCATTTGGAAGGCAGAGGCAGGAGGATCTTGAATTCCAGGCACAGTGCCCTTGTTTCAAACACACACACACACACACACACACACACACACACACACACACACGGATAAAACAAATAAACAGTAAAACCCAACCAAAAACCTGTACAAACCAAAATGCTACACAAGAAGAAAACTAACAGGGAGTCTGGTGACTCTCACCTATAATTCTATCTGCTAGGGAGGCTGGGAAGGGAGGTCTACAAGTTCAGATCTGGGGCATACAATGAGATCCTGCTTCAAAATAAAACGTAACAGAAAGGGGTAGCTTCTTAGAGTACTTGCTACTATCATGTGCAAGACTCTGGGCTACCCCTAAGAGAGAGGTTTCTGGCTAATTTCCAGTTTACCCAGTCATCCTTTAAGGCAAGGCAAGGCAAGGCAAGGCTTCTTAGCACATTCCTTGACTGGACTGCGATGGGAACTTCGGACGGCCCCCTTGGGCCACACCACCACTGGCCACTGTGTTTCAGAGTACAGAATTCCTCTGCCCAGTCTTGGCTGTCTCCTGAGGAAAGGCTCAGGGCTGGTTCACTCTCCAGTCCTCAGCTGACTAGCTGCCATCTTGGCCTCCACCAGGGGCAAGCAGAAATAATTGTCTGGTGGTGAGGAGGGCTAAGGGGTTGACTTTTTGATGTAGGACTGTGTCCTGGTGATAGCTCTTTTAATTAGGTGATAACCTCTTTAGTGATATCAACTAGGTCTAATTATTAATAGCACTAACCCCCTTCACACTCAGAATTGCCCCATTTACATGACAAACTGTGACCATCCTACTTAAAAGGGGCTTAACTCTTCCTTTCCTTAAACATGGATGGCACACAAGAGGAAGTTGATCTAGACCCAGGAATCAGTCTTTCCAGGATCACTTTCCTGTCTTTCCCGTCACCTTGCTGGGGACAGAGAATGCTTGCTTTCCAGCCTGGCTTGTGTTTGACAGTCCCTCTTAGATGTAGGAAGAGCACCTTGGAGCCTGTCTGTCACACCTTCCTCTCTGCCTATACAGCAGCCAGTGTCACGGGCCCTTCTCTTTAGATTCTCAGTAAAGCAGCCCCTCTAAAATCCCAACATCAGTCGGTTAGGACCCCTCCAACTCACCTTTCCCATGCTGACCTGGCACTCCTGGCTCAGTCTCTTGGCCATCATGCCACAAGGAGTTCCAATTCCTGACTCTGGCACTGGGGGAGTGGGGTCCTTCCTATTCTCTCACCTCTGCCAATTGCTGTGCTACAAGCTCCCACACCCAGCTGTATAGAACTCTTAGCTGCCAGGCACAGAACTTAGCTTGAAACAGCTCTAGCCCCCCCCAAAGGAATGTTTTGGCTCAGGAAACCTAAAAGCCTATGGGTATATAAACTTCAGCCACAGTTCAACAATATCTTAAAGATTTTCTTGAGTTTTCCTCCCTTTGCTCAACTTTGCTTCTTTTTATCATTCTGTCCCTAGTATAGCATCACAGCTGGTATATCTTGGTCACTTCCTGTCATTGAAACGGAAGTGGGGAAGTGGGTGGGGTCGCTTTCTAAACTGCAAGGACTTGGGGGTTATTTCTCAAAGGTGCTGTTATCCGATTAATGGGGGGGATGATTGCTTACTAGATTAAGAAAAACATGTGTCTTCTTTATACCTGAAAGCATCTAAAACTTCCACACCCTAGCTCTGTTACTCCCGGTGTTCTCTGTGCAATGGTTGCAAATGCAGCCTTGTGGTCACGTATACAACCTGTTGCTGGAATACGGATGACTGCCCTCAAGTCTTCCAGACTACTTTTAAAGGAGGCAAGCAAGTCTCTGATCTCAGGCTGTTCCCAGGCTGTTCAAGCCAGACAAGTATGACAGGTGTCTCTTGGGAGCCCCAGGACACAGTGACCAGGGTTCATTATTGGTGATGTCACTATGACTGTCGCCACCAGGCTGCAAAGCAAAGAACACAACAAAACCCTATGCATGAGTCATATTCAGATTCTCTAACCACCACCAGAAGATCCACATCTCAAAGAAACGGGATTTTACCAAGTTCAATAAAGATAAACTTGATAATATGGTGGCTGATAAGTGGCTTATCCCCAGTGGCTACAGGATCAAATATACCCCCAGTTGTCATCTCTGGATCAAGTGTTAAGCCCTGCATTGGAGAAGGCATCTATAGCAAACCTGTCTGTAATAACCCTCCCCACCAGTAAATCCTACTTCCTGTTTACCGAAAGTAACTATAACGAAAATGATATTAATACAAAACACAAGAGCTGTTTCATCTAAAAATGTTGTTGGCCAATCTTTCTAAGCCCAGCCCTCCCCTTTGAAAGGTGAGGATGAGAACAGCTATTTGTTGTATCTCAGGGTGGGGAAGTAACAACATCAGCAGGACCTGGCAGCACAGTCTCATCACCCCAGCCTCTCTGGAGGCTGAGGCAGGAGGAGCATAAACATTCTAGGCCATTCTGGGCAACTTAGCGAGAGACACAGTTTTGAATTAAGAAAGAAAAAGAGTGTGCTCGGATGTGACTCAGTTATAGAGTGCTTGCCTAGTGTTTAAGGGAGCCCCTGTCAATGCCCAGAACTGGAAAGAATAAGACAAGGCAAAGGTAGGGTAAAATATTTATTTAAACATCAGTAAAATAAAAATCCTGGAAGCTTCGGCTGCTCTGAAGCTGCTGTCTACTTTTAAAATCTACCCTTAAGACAGAGAGCGCTTGTCCTCTGGCACCAGGGCTGCTTGGGTCCCTCCTTTCCCTCATTCATCATTGTCTTCCCCTGGGGATGTGAAGGGCAGGGGAGGGCTTGTGACCCGGGAGAAAGGAATGTCTGGTCTCAGACTGTGTGTCTCAGTGGGAATGTGCACTTTGAACATCTCACTGTCAACATCACCAGTCATGCTACGTTTCAGGAATTTGTTAGTTCAACAAGTATTTGTTGGATGCTAATCCCTCATCCTTTCTCTCTCCCTCTGGCTTTACCATCTGGTTCTCTTCCCCAGCCAAAACTCCAACATCCCCAAAGATCTGTGCACATCGAAAGTTAAACAAAGAAAACTCCATGAACAACACCTAGCTCTGAGCCCATCCCACCAAGGTCATTTTTCAGAGCCAAAGTTCACACCTTAACTGTGCCTCTCCTTCTCTGTTTTCTCCTTCTCATTCCGATTTCCACCCCTTGGAGTAGCAGTTTTCAACCTGAGGTCCAAAAGGACAAAGGACCAAAACCTTGTGGATCAAACAATCCTGTCACAGGGGTCGCCCAAGACCATCGGAAAATGCAGGTATTTACACTACAATTCATAACAGCAGCAAAATTACAGTTACGAATTAGCAATGAAGATAATCATGGTTGGGGGGCATCACCACAACATGAGGAACTGTACTGAAGCATCGCAGCATTAGGAAGGTTGAGAACCACTGCCTTGGAGGTACAAAAGGACTTATGGGAAGACCAGAAACTTCTGAGAACACAAATTCCTTTACAGTTTCTCATGTCGATGGATGTGGATTCTGTGTAGTGATTGTGTGAGCTATATCTTGTCACCTGGGATGCAGGTTCTTGAGGGTAACACGCACCTTTAATTACTCAATGAATAACCCATGGAAGACCTCAGAGATGCATGTTAGTCTGGAAACAAAGCTCTACTCTTATGGCTAGTATCTCTCCCTATCACCTCAAACACACTGTCCACATACTGTGGCCATTACAGGTTTCATAGGACTTTGTTGCAGCAATGAGGTCACTGTTGGAAGCTATAAAGGCAAGAGTATGTTTTTTATTAAAAAAAAAAAAAACACTTTGCCAAAGTAATTTATTAACTACATTGGAAACAAACAAACAAACAACGAAAGGGCAGGTGTGATATAGGGTGGTGGAGGCACTGTGCCAAATTTCCATATCATTAACAAAAGTAAGAAATGTAGAAAAAAGTTGTGTTAAAGGAAAGGGAGCCAAGAGCCTCATTGGGGGCAGGGTAGACAATGTTCACTGCCACGGGCAAGCCTGGCGCCTTCTCGGACTGAGTTCTACGAGGCGATGTGACACCCTAGTTCTTTCCAGGGCAAGTGAGGAGCCTTTTACCTGAATGCTCCAAGGCTACAAACGTGAAGGAAGAATACTTTGGGCAACTAATTCAGATGGATAGCCAACAGAGCAACAAGGACTTCTGGGGAGTACACAGTCCTGTCGACTGTGCTCCATCGGTTCTGCACTGTGAATTAAACCAGTATCCATTCCTGTGACAAAAGGTCTCTAGAAGAATGATGACAGCATTCTTAGATAATCTGTTCTTAAACATAGACCAAAGCCCTCTCTCAAAGTCCCTACTTCTGCAGACTTGAAATGTGAGTTGACAAATGGAAACTTACATTGTGACCTTCTGATTGTGTATGGATGTACATATTGCCTATGGCCAGGGTCTTCCTAGGTAACCCGCATTAACTTTGAACTCCACACCTTCCTGCCCCAGCCTTCCGGGTGGTGCCACTTCACGGGGTTATTGCCAGATTCTTTTTCAAGCATTCTAGGGAATCTTACGACCTGTCCTTTCCTTGATTGGCTCATCATACCCTTCCTGCCAGTCTTTGGGAAGCACAGCTTTTAGACATTTAGTGTTTGTTTGTTTTTCTGTTTTTCAAGACAAAGTTTTCCTGTGTAGCCCTGGCTGTCCTAGAACTTGCTCTGTCCTAGAACTTGCTCTGTAGACCAGGCTGGCCTCAAACTCACAGAGATCTGCCTGCCTCTGCCTCCTGAGTGCTGGGATTAAAAGCACACACCATCATCCGGCTTGTCATTTAGTTTTGATGTTGCCCTGCCTTGACTTTTCCACAGGGGTCTAAGCCCCACAGACTGATGGGGATTCAGGGAAAACCCATAGATCTCATTGGGCTGAAAGTGGAGTCTCTCTCTGGTCCTTCCCCACCCAACACACATTCCATCGAATGTGTCACTGGGCATAGGAACCTGAATTCTAAAGGTGAATGAGGATACAAAAAACAGAAAGTCCAGAGCGGCCCTAATTCGAGGGCATACCAACTTCATATACCTAATTCATGAAGTTTATTTTCTATCTCGCAATTACTTTTCTTGAAAAGAAGCCTATGCAGAGGCCAACAGTGGAGAAAAGGAATGTCACCAGGCCAGGATCTAGGAATGATCAGCTCCTTATGGATTTTAGGGACAGAGTGCCAAGATCTTTAAGGAGCCTGGACACCAGAAGAGCAGTCAAGTGTTTTTCTTAAACAGGTCGCAGCTGAGTTCTGACTGTTGGTTGTGGTTCTCCACCTTCCTGATGCTGTGACCCTTTAATATAGATAGCTCTTCATGTTGTGGTGACTCCCAACCATTATTTTCATTGCTACTTTATAACTATAATTTTGCTATGGCTTATGAAATGTAATGTAAATACCTATGATTCCCGATGGTCTCAGGTAACTTCTGTGAGAAGGCCATTTAGTGCAAAGGGGGTTGCGACCCACAGGTTGAGAAACACTGGCTTAGAAAAAATTGGAAGGTGAAAAAGTTGGTAGATGGACAGAGCACTGGCCACACATGCGGGGGGGCGGGGGGAAACAACAAACTTGGCTTGGCATACACCTGAAGCACAGAAGAATCGAGGTTGAGTTGTCTAGGTGAGTTCCAGGCTAGGCTGAGTGTCATAGTGTGTCTCCCTCCCCCATCCTCAACTTACAGAACACCATCTACTAGAAGAAGAGGGGAAAAAGCCAACTTAAAGAGACCCTATCACAAACTTCACTTCTGAAGAAAATGCTACTCGCACCGCGCGCACAGTGCAGCAAGCGTGTGCGGGCAGCAGCGTCTGCAGGACCGCGAGTCTACCAAGAGGCGGTGGGTCGGCCATCGGCCTCCGCGCTCTACTGCCCGACAGTGTCCAGGGACACAGCTAATGCCTCTCCTCCAGTCCTGGGGTCCGAGTAGGAGCCCCAGTTGATGCTGCGGTGGCAGGAAGTCCCGGTGAACTACAAATCGAGGCATGCTGGGAACATTCCCTGCTCCTCCCAGGAAATGTCCTTTGTCCAGCCCCACAGGAAGCCCCAGCGAGGAGGCAGTGGGCAGCCAGCCAGAGTGCCAGCCCGCGGCCGCATCGCCGCCGCACCGGGCAGACGCGCGGGCGCCTGGCTTGGGGAGTGCACTCAGAGCCGCCCGGCGCATCACAGGTAGGAGCGCCGCTGAGGCTGGGCGCGCCGGCTTTGGGGATGGGGAGCTGAACTGATCACTTCCAGGCTGGCGTGTGTGCTGTGGCTGAGCTGCCACGCGAAGCTGTCCTTCGCACACCGGACCGTGGTCCGCCACCCTGTGGGCTCAGGAACCAAGGACGCATGGGGAGCCCTTGTGTCCTATAGCCCAGTTGAGTTCCCTTTGGTCTCTGTAGCGAGGGGCGGGGAGCAGGAGGCTGAGACTGCGCTGCCACAGCAAGTTGGACCGTCCCACAGACCACCGAAGGGGGCATCAGAGACCCTGGGAGACCAAGCCCAGGGAGGAGCTTGCAAGACAAGCAGAAGGTGAAGGGCTTTGTGTGCAGCGGTGCACAGGCTTTCATCGTTCTCTCCTTGCCTGCTAAGTCAGTGCCCCCAGCCCCACTGTGAGGAAAGGGGTGAGGGTGGAGACGTGGCGAGGGGCAGCAGGTTCATTTTGGCCCTTGCAAAATGTGTGTCTGTTCCCTGTTTCTCCCATCTGTCTGTCCGACTCGGATTACCTCTTGGGGGCTGTGATCGGACTGGGTGAAAGGTACAATGAGGACCCGCGAATGGGAAGGCTGAGCTAGCCAACCGCTCATGACCAGGAGGGGTCGTTGTCTGGTTTTGCTAGAATCTCCAGCCACAAATGTCCTCGTTGGCTGGTCATGGGCAGGTGGTGGACAAAGCTGGAGCCTGCAGCCAGAGGACTTATTGAGGCTCAGGTGGCCTGGGGGGAGACATATGTTGGAATGAGGGGTGGTGAAGAGGAACAGTGAAACGGGGCCCTGGGTGTATCTTACAGCCAGAGCACACAATAGCAGGCCTCTAGAATGGGACTTTAAGACTTCCTCTGGGACTTCCCATGATTTAACCAATTTTTTTCTTCTTCTTAATAACGCTCCCCATCTCCCGGCAGTGAATCAGCTACCCCTCCACATGAGTATGAGGCATAATTTAATTTAGTGCTGTAATCCTGCCTGTTGAGTCAGGCTCTGTTGGCTGTTAGCATTCCCATACAGTGGGTCTCTTCCCAAGAGACTGTTGTGGTAAATGCATCAAAGGCTAGCGAGTTCGTGTTTTTGTGAGCTGCCGTGGACAGTGGGCAAGTTTTAACGCAGCCGGAGTGTGACTCCTGAAAGGGAATTCACCTGCCTCTGTTGCCTTTCTGCTCTTCCATGTGTATACAAATGTGCATCCCTTCTCTTAAGGAAATATGGTGATTACTTAATGTATAATATACTTTAAAACCAAAGAAATGCCTCTTGAGTAGGGAGGGGGAATACCCAAGGCTCATGGAGGGACAAGGATGCTCCAGACCCTGGATTCATGGTTTGTAGGGGGAGGAAGGGATTTTGCTGGCATTGTTAGTTAGATAAGACACGTGAGCTAAGTTGGAATGAACTAACTGTGCAGGCAGCCAGTTAGGATGATATGAAGAAAGAGTATCTGTATTGGAAAATGTCCCCAGCTGCACACACTGACTGTGCATGTCAGAGGTAGGATCTTTAGGGGAGAAATGGACAGCCCAAGACACAATGGCATGACCCGAGATTGAACCAAGACCATACAGTGACAGTCAGGCTGCCTTCCACAGGTCACTCAGGAGAAAAACACAATGGCATTCAAAACCTACTGGAATTAAGGAGTGAGTGACAAGAAATCAGAAAACTCAAAGGGCGAAGCCAAATTGAAGGGACCCGGTGACCTCACTGGAGGCTGAGTGTCTGAGGCTGATAGATTTGCATACCATTTCCCTTTCCTCCTGCCAAGAGCTCTTTGAATTCCTCCAGAATCTACTTACTCTCTGCCTAATTTTTAGTGCCCTGGGAAAGGAAGGAGAAATTGTAGAAGTTGGTTCCAAAGAGGATACAGTAAGACAAGCAAAGAGCTTGTCTGCTTCCTAAGGGACAACACAGAAAGCCACAGCAGCATGAGGGTGTCCAGGTCGCAGCCCTGTGTAGGTGCCTTGAGTACCATTTGAAACATTCTCTAACTCATTGCTTTTCTGTTCTTCTCTGCGTCACCACAGGTTTCTGTGTATATCCCATGCTACTTAGGGTTAATGTAATTGGCAAAGGTTAATAACTTAATTTGGCATTTAGAGATCTGCTCATAGCCAGTGCTTGCCTACGTCTCTCTTGTATCTCCATTCTCTACTGGTCCTTGCACCAAACAGCTTTCATTCCAAGATGTAACACACGTTCTCAAGAGTTGGCTACTTAGGTCAAACCACACGCCTGTAACACATTCTTATGCGGTCTCTCATTTTTGTCCCATCCCTAACTCCCTCATGGTAACCTTTCAAGAATTTCTAGTGGGGCTGGAGAGATGGCTCAGAGGGTAAGAGCACTGACTGCTCTTCCAGAGTCATGAATTCAATTCCCAGCAACCACATGGTGGCTCACAACCATCTGTAATGGGATTCAATGCCTTCTTCTGGTGTGTCTGAAGATAGCAACTGTGTACTCATATTCGTAAAATAAACAAACAATTCTTAAAAAAATTTTCCTAGTTAGTATCAAGCTTTTCCTCATGGTATTTTGAATTTTGCTGAGACCTCTCCCTATCTGTTATGAGAGCCTGTTCATCTTGTTCCCTTTTAAATTATAATCTCCTTGAGGACAATGGCTTTTTCTGCCTGATGCTTCAAAGGATGCACAAAGGATGTTTGATTTGAAATTAGTAAATAAATGAAAGCAACGAAATAACACACACATTTTGTATTTACTTATAGATCAGGTCTCATGTAGCCCAGGCTAGCTTCCAACTCACTGTGTACCCAAGGATGGCTGAACTGCTGTATGGCTCCCATCCTTCTTGCTTCTATCTCTTGAATGCTTCAGGACACCTCGTTTTATGCCTTACTGGAGATCCAGCCTCGGATGTAGTGCAAGCTTGGCAAGCACTTCACCAACCGAGCCATGTCCACAGTCCACACACAGCTTATTTTATCTCTTATTTGGTTTCTATAGTAAAGCTCTGGAGTATTTTTCATAGATTTGTGAGGACTCATCGGGACAGGGAGAAGAAAACCTCTGTTTCATGGCATACCAGAAGCTTTCCTTTCTCCTGGTTTAAGAGGGTCTAATAGTGTTTGTCACCATGGTTAGTAAAAGCTGTTCATGAGTGTCATGGTATTGAGCTTCTTTGCCAACCTGAATGTTTTTAAACCCTAACATAGAGAATGGATTAATGCAAGTGCATGGTCAGGTATTTTTATAAGTCTGCATGGGAGGTGATTTTTGTTCTCAATTGTTAAAGTGTTGAAGTCCTTCCTGTTCCCTCTTAAGCTGTCTGTTAGGGTCAAAATATACTACCTAAAAGTGTTCAAACTTTATTTCCTTCCAATTTAGCATATAATTTGACAAATAATTGAGTGTTTTTCTTGTTTGCTTTTCATGTGATTTATAGCAACCATTGCTTACTGGATACATCATTGACTACATCCATGATTACACTAGGAAATTTGGGGCTGGAGAAATGCATGTATTAGTTGGTGTATGCTTTCTTTGCAGGTACAAGGACATGAATTTGACCCCTGGAACGCATGTTTAAAAACACCCAAAACCAGGCATTGTGGCATGTGTATGATGTAATCCCTGCCCTGGGGAGATAGAGACAGGAGAATCCGTGAAGCCAGCCAGACTAGCATACTCGATAAATTCCAGGTTACTGAGAGATCTGGCTGATAAAAAGGTGGGCGGCACCTGGGTAATGACAACCAAGACTGTCCTGTGGCCTCCACAGTCACATGTATGCATGTGCACCTGCGTGTGTGTGTGTGTGTGTGTGCCTCTGTGTGCACCTGTGTATGTGTTCCCGCGCATGTACACAGAACAAACTCGCCAGAATAAGCTTACCTGCATTGCCTTACTTAAATTATCTGCATTCTAAAAATGAGGAAACCAGAGATCATAGAGATGTCAAGAAACTTGCCTGGAGCCCCAGATTCTGAACTGGAGATGCACTGAAATGAAGCTCTGTTGACCACAGCTTTCAGAACTGCTTTCCCTGGGAGGGAATTGCCAGGTGGCTACCTTTTCTGCCTCCACAGTCCTCCACATTTGCAGTTTGCCTGCCAGGAATATTGATGGACTTCTAAAGCATCCTACCGATTCTCATTCCGAGAAGCACAGTTTTTTATTAAAAATAAAGCAATAACAAACCACATTTTTCATGCTTTTAATTTCCTTTGGCTATCAGTTGGAAAGATCAAATTTAGAATCTGTAGAGCCTTTGAGCACAGAAATGTGCCCAGAATTCTTTGATTTTTGTTTTCTTCCAGCCTGTCTGAATTTGTTTTCTGTCTGCTCCAGGCTTAGTTTCTTATCTTCTAGGTAGATTGGCTTGATCTTGCCAGGCCATCCTTAGTCTGTCTGTCTGCTCTTGCACTGCCTGAGATGCCTGGGTTCCATTGACTTCTTCATGAGAACTCAACTGAGCACACGACAGGGACTGTGTGTCCAGAACACAGCATGGCATGTGGTGAACTTTCAGCACTCTGGTCATGATGCATTATTAGCCATGGGTAAAATGCAAAGATGGAGGCAGGAAACATCTTCATGTCAACAGTTGGCCTCTGTTGTCGAAGGAGGATCAGAAAGAAGTTGATTTTCTTGTTGTTGTTCAGGTTTCTTTCAATGGGACTGACAGCTGAAGCTCTGGCTGGAAGGATGCAGGGCGGAACTATGGTATGCAGGTTTCTGTGTTTGGGTAACAGGAATGATGTAGAAGTTAATGATTTCAGGCGGTGTGGGTGGGGCCCCTGCTTCAGCTGGCATGTCCACCTTCACTAGATCTAGGAAAGGCCTTTCTACTGTACAGCTGAGAAAACCATAGGTGTTCCCTGGGTGCCAGCAGGGCAGGAAATAGGAAAGAGAAAGGCTGGGCTGAAGAGGCACCTCTGATAATATCCCTGTGAGAATGGGAAAGAGTGGCTTTGTGGATGGGTTTGGTGGAGCAGTCACTCCTCCTTGAGGGGACCCGGCTGCCAGCTGCCATGAGATCAAACCTGTCTTCTGGCAGGCAGCTCATGGGATGGCTGTGCCTTACCTGCTACACAGCAGGTCAGGTTCTGTGCATTCACAGGCTAAGGGTGGCTTTTCGTCGAGGAGGCATATTACATACATGTGACCTTCTGGTACCTTGGTTAGGATCCTGCCATAAGGTACAAGGCAGCAACCATTCTTCCTGGGCTTATTTCTAAGAGATGTCCCACTTCCGATTCAGGTCATGCGCTGTATGTGGCTAGCACACTTTGCTTGGTGCTTGATGGGGACATCACTGAAAAGTGCCTCATTTCCTGTTATTGTTTTGTGTTGCTATCATACTTGGGAACCTTGGTAAAAAAAAAATCATGTTTTCCTCCCAGGCCTTTGTGGTAATCCCTCAGCAGATATTAATAAAGATTTCTGACCATGGTAGGTGCTTTTGAAAACAGGATAGAAATATAAATCCATGAGACATGATCTCTAGCAACCCAGAACCTGGAAAACTGGTAGCTTATGGTGTGTCTGGCACACAGTTATCAGTCAAATATTTATTAAACACATATTACGTTTTAAATATTTGAAATATTTATTATTTTAAAATCTAGTAAAATATCTAAAATACTACATTTTGATTCTTGCCCAGTATGATGGTACTACTAACTTCTTACAAGGGAATGTGAGAAAGAACAAATGCTTATACACTGTCTGAGCTAGGAAATAATCATATAGCAACCAAATATAATTTTTAAAAATAGATATTTTTAGGTTTTTTTTTTTTTTTTTTTTTTAGCTTTTTTAGGTTTTTATCATAAAATCCCTCAGCAGGATTTATCCCTGCTAAGAGATTACCAAAAAGGTCCAGGAGAAAAATATGATTTTTTTTTTTTTTTAACCAAGGTTTCCAAGTGTGATGGAAAAACAAAATAGTCAGCAACTAAAAAGGAGAGAATTTCAGGATTTCAGTTCACGAGAGAGGTGAACAGATGGTAGCCTCCTCGCACCGCCTACCTACACCCTTTCACAGCCTCCGCCACTATCAACATCATGTACCAGCAAGATACATTTGTTACATTTGAGAAACCACAAGGGAAGCTGGCAAGTGTAGTCCTTTGTTGGAGCGGGTAGTTCTGGGTCTATTGAAGAAGTGGATCCTCTGGTCACATAGCAACGGGGGTGGGGGTGGGGGGGTGGGGGGTGGTCTTAACTTAATCAGCCGCAATGGATCATGCTGTTGCCGACCTTCATTCCTGTAGAGAATTGTTAAATAATAAGAGAGTCGAAAGCATTTGATTTGGTTACAGAGTCAAAACTGAGAGAATTTCTGGGACCGTTGAGTGGTATGGAGGACTGGAAGTGGGGAAGACCAAGTGGGTCAGTGAGAGAAAGTGGGCATAGAGTTGATTCCGGGTGACGGTGACTGGTCCCATTGCCAGGACTGTTGCACTAAAATGAGGAGCTGAAGTAGCAGGAAGCGACAGAGCATCAAAGGAAGGAACAGGAGGAAATAGAAGAGAAGTACAAAGAATTTTATTTGGTCTGAGGTGAAAGAGATGACAGTCCTTTTTAGCCAGAGTTTTTCTATAACGTCTAAAAGATCTTCTTCCAGATGTTCAGGGACAAATGCAGCTGTTGTAAGGTAAGAGTTTTGGAAGAGCTCACCTGGGAATTTTGTTTGGGTGAGGTCCTGTAAGTAAATCATTTAAAAGACAGGGTAAAAATCCACGGGTGAGGGTAATAAGAGAGAAAGAAGGGACCCAGGGGAGGAGCGGGGATAGTAGGGAATCAGGAACTCAAACGTAGGAGGGGGCTTGGGGTTGTCTTTTTCATGGTCCCTGTCTCTAGGCTCCATCTCAAACCAGTTAGGATGTGTTGGTGTAGAGGCCACATTCTTTGTGGAGAGAACGCAAATCTCATCCCAGCAGTCAGATCTAGTCCTTTTTCGTCTCGGAGCACTGCAGCAGGCAAGCAGTCCATCTGGCCCTGAAGTACGTTAAACTGGCCTGAGCTGGTGAGACTGAGAGGTTGATCGATGGAAAGGAGGCTTCAGTCCCCATGCTTCAGTTGTGAGTCCCCCAAATGATGTGCAGAGCGGCAGGAAGAGGGATAACATGTATGGCCCATGGCCCAATAGTCCCCTTGTCGAGGTCACCCCAACTGCTTTTTAGGTTTGAAAGCTGACAGAATGGTGAAGAGGAACAGCACTGAGAGTATCTCAGAAGAGGGTCCATCCAAGGGGCCATGGGAAAACTTACTAGTCGGCAAAGATCAGAACAAAAGTCAGAAGATATAACTGTGCAACTTTGTGGGGGGCATTAAGAAACAAAGTTACTCAAGGAAAGCTTTTACGTCAAGATTAACAGGAGTTAAATGCAATTGCACAACTGGCTAGACCATGTACCAGAGTTCTGAAGGAGGAAAAGGTCACTGTAATCAGCTGTCTTTGCATCAGACTCCTGCATAAAGAGCAGCACCTGGAAGCCCTGTGAGAGAAGTCAGTTAAAGTCATCATCCAAGGAGTGGATCTGAGCAAAATGTGTCTGAGAGATGCTCCTTCCTTTTACCTGTGGTGACCTTTGTATACGTGCTTTAAATATTAACAATAGCAGCTCTTATTGAATGAATGAAAGCAGTGTCTTAACTAAAAACAAGATATTTGCTTAGAAACCATTTGATAAGGTAAATATTTTAAAAACTCTGACTGTTCCCTTAAATGACCTTCTCTAGTATTTGAAAATGTGACAATACATATTTTTCTTAACATCAAATTACTCTACCTATATTTCAAGAGACAATTTAACTGTAAATTGTATTTCCCCCAAAGAAATGATTTTTAATTTCCAATTTAAACATCCTCCCAGAGTCAGTGACTGCCTTGTTTTCTCTGCAGCAAGTACTTCTTTAGAACACCCCTGAACATCGTCAGCTGCTACCTTGGTCAGTGACAGCCATGTCAGTAAATGAAAATTTTACAAAGTCTTCTAAAATTAACCT
This sequence comes from Rhynchomys soricoides, assembly GCA_019843965.1. Lineage (NCBI taxonomy): Eukaryota > Metazoa > Chordata > Mammalia > Rodentia > Muridae > Rhynchomys > Rhynchomys soricoides. Next base: position 943,322 of record JADRCH010000111.1, read on the forward strand.
TGTTACCAGAACTGTTAAAAATCTCTACCTTCTAATTCCATACACTCAGCTAACACGTGAGACATGAAAGCAGCCGATCATGTGAGATCTGCAATAAATAATTTACACCACAGACTGAATTAACAGAGTGGGCTGAAGCCAGCTCTCTACTCCTTCTGCTGATCGATGGATCTCTAGGTCACCACAGACTGACAGCAATAAGCGTATTTCTTAACATGATTCTGTTTAAAAATAGGTTGGTCATGGTAAAGCAAGATAACCAAATTAAGTGAGCCTTAAGAGATACTTGCTTTTGGAATTTCTTAGAAAATATCTACAAGCTTCACTGTCAAGACCATATACTCCTTGTAGACTTCAAGTGGTGGGCTCTGGCTGTGGAGCCCTCTGTCTAAGTACAACCGGATTATATTCTCAAAGCATCACAGGTGAACCCAAGTTGGAGAGTCTCTTTCATCTAAGTCAGTGGTTCTCGACCTGTGGGTCCCAACGTCACTGGGATTGCATAGCAGATATTTATGTTACAATTCATAACGGTAGCAAAATAACAGGAAGTAGCAGTAAAATAATTTTATAGTGGGGGGTTTTCACTGCAACATGAGGAACTGTATTAAAGGGTCTCAGCATTAGGAAGGTTGAGAACCATTACTGTAAGTCATCTCCTTCTGAAGGATCTAAAATCTTGTAGTATCATTAATAGAATCATTTGTTGACTCTACAGATACAAAATCAGCTGTCAAAGACACTTCTAAAATATTCTATATAACCTTCCCAAACTGTGAGTTTGATGGCAGAGTGTCTAGCATCTTCCTTTAATGAGAAAATATGAATGGTTAGAGACTAGACCCTGGAATTAGTTTCTGCTCAGAGAAAGAATTGAATGCTAGGGTAAGGGGCCATGGCCCAAATGAATTAGTCTCATGCCAGTCAGATGGTAGGCTTAGGTACCAAGTTCTTCTGTTCACAGCATCCTTGTAAATCAGTCCAGGAGACATTGAGGGCAGAGTGACTGTTACACACCTTTCTGCGGTTTGAGACATTTCACCTGTGGCGCAGACTCTGAGACCCTGATCCTTTTACAATGTTACACCATTGTATATTGTACATAATAATGTAGCCATGTGTTACATTATTAAGAGATAGCTATAGAGAGATGGGAAGTGTCAAGAAAAGGTGGTTGGTCTGCCCTTAGGCTGCACCAAGTTTCTTCCCTGCCAGGGGCATCACCCACATATACCGTTGGCCTAAATGCCCACAGAGGAAGGTAGGATGGACTCCTTATGGGGTGGAAATGGCTTCTGTAGTCCACAGGAGAAGCTGGGAAATGTCTTCTTTCAGCAGAAAACTATCCTGGTGTCTGCCTCAGCAGTGTTGTAATTACGGGAGAATTCCAGCCCCTGGATTTTTTTTATGGAGCTGGATCCTAACCCCAGATCCTTGTGTATGTGGAGCAAGGATGTTATTGACAGAGCCTTCTCCTCAGAACTATTGTTGAATAGTAAGATTGATTATTCTGTGTATTTTTGGCTGGCAGTCCTTTATCAGATATATTTTTGCAAATATTTTCTTCAAGTCTCTGCTTATCTCATTGTTTTGATATATCTGTACCTGTGTCAACATTTATGCCTGAACATTTACTGTCTGTTTGCTTCTCTGGGGGTGTGCATGTGCCAGATACAAAACTTGCTTTATCCTAGAAACAGGAGACAAAACTATGAGCTAGTCTTGAAGAAATACCCGTCTCATGCTTATTTTTGATTTTTTTTAAAATTGAGGGTCTGGAAGGATGACTTAGCAATTAACAGTACTTAGTGTTCTTGCAGAGGACCCAAATTCAATTCATTTTAGCTCACACAGGTCCCGGGTATCCAGTACCCTCTTCTGGTCTGAGAGGGAAGAAGAAGAAGAGGAGGAGGAGGAGGAGGAGGAGAAAGAAGAGGAGGAGGAGCAGGAGGAGGAGGAGCAGGAGGAGGAGCAGGAGGAGGAGCAAGAGGAGGAGGAGGAGGAGGAAGAGGAGGAGGAGGAGGAGCAGCAGCAGAAACAACAGCGTCAATGGATTGTACACAGCCAGTGTATGAGTATAGATAGGAACCTTTGTTTTCATCTCTGTATTCCCCAATAGACACTGGGGTTATTGACTGAGTTGGTGGTTTGTTTATTATTTCTGGTCACCATGACCTATGCTCTGTAATCTTTTCACACTCCTTTAAGAGTGTGTGATCACCCCGATCACCACTAACATAAACATCAGTGAGAGTCAGAACCTCTATATCACCTCAGGCCCCTGCGGCATTAGAACTTAACCCTAGACCCTTAGGAGAGGGATTTTCATGGTTGACAATTGGATGCAAGAACGTGAGAAATTAGGAAATCTGTACCTTTGTACTTGTAGTAAGGAAAACAAGACAGCTGCCAGAGACTCACTTCCCTTCACAAAGACACGCTTGACATTACATGCAGGTGCCTCTTGGTGTTCGCACGGTCCCTCCCACCCCCCTCATCCAGCGGTTTCTTCACTCTCATTCTTACTCTGGAAAGGTTGAGTTGTGGTCTTTTTTTATCCATTTTCTGATTTCTGCTATTGTTTGTCCTGTCCATCATCAGTGAGAGAGAAGCAGCTGACTGAGAGGTCTGGGGAGTATTGGGGTGCTTTCCCTGAGGTGCATGGACACACTGGACTGCTTTCATTTTCCTTTCTTCTTTTTCTATTTCTCTCTCTCTCTCTCTCTCTCTTTCATTTTCTGTTTTCCTTTTGCACAGGTAGTATAGAGGATATATTTCTGACATAAGCAAGAGGTGATGATTATCGACCAAGTAGCGCAGACTTCCTTTTCGAGACAATTCTGTCAGTGTTTGAAGTTATCTACAACTCTGTCATGACCGCCTCTGTAGTCGGTAGTTGGGCGTGCTTGGCTCCTGGTGCTGATGGGATCTGGTTGAGAGTGACAAGTTAGCTGGGTGCAGTGGCTCATGTCTTGATTTTCAGCACTTGGGATGCAGAGACAGGTGGATCTCTGTGAGTGTGAGGCCAGCCTGGTCTATAGAGTGATTCCAGGATAGCCAGGACTGCATAGTAAGAGTCTGTCTCTGAAAACAAACAAACAAACGAGCAAACGAGTTTGTTTTGAAAACACACGTTGTTTCCATTTTACTTGATGAGATCTTCTTCACCAGGTCTCTGGATTTCCTAGATTTTTTCTTAGTTCGTCCTTTTGAAGCAGAGCTAATGAAATGATTATACAGAATTTTATATGCTTCAAGAAACATTTGATAAATCACGTGGGAGAATCACCAAAGTGAATAAAACCCAATTTTTACCCAAAGAACTTACAGCTAGTTGAGAGTTGGCAGGGAAAGGGAGAGCCAAGCAGGTAGGTATGCATCATTCTGTATTTGTTATATGTACACATTCACATATATTTGTTTTGTAGTGACCCTGAGGATCAAACCCCCAGTGTCCTTTGCCTAGTAGGCAAGTATTTTACCACTAAACTACACTCCTAGTCAGTTATAAATATGCCCATAATTATAAACAAATGTTAGGCAGAATAAGATGAGGGAAGGTACCTCAGAAAGCTGGGTCTACTCTGTGAAGTTAGCATAATGTAGAAATTAGCAGCCATGTTGCTCTAGAAACATTAAACGTGGTTTCCCCCATCTGTACACTGGTAACACATCACTAAATATTTGAGGTCTTATCTAGGTGATTTTGGTTACAGAAATAATAAAGTATTCCCTAAATAAAGCAAGATTCCGTCATAGTAAAATAATAAATGAGATAATTCCGTGTGAGCTATTAACAGTAATTCTATAGATTAAGTTAAATTCCTTTTCTTATTATATAAATGAAACAAATGGATGCTCAGAGAGCTCCAGCAGGGCTGGCTGGAGATGTGGCTTGGTGGTAGAATACTTGCCTACCAACCTGCCCCAGGTTAACCTTAGAGGCTAGGTTCCCAGGATCAGTCTGGCTCCAGAGGGCTGAGCTCTGACCACTATATGTGGGAAGGAAGCGAGAGACATCTCTTGTGTGTTCTGGAAAGGACAACATGAGCAAGCACAGTATCTTTCCTGGGATAATAGGCGTGAGGTAAAGGGTCTTGATCCCAGTCCCTGAGCGCTTAGTCTGTGCCTCTCTACTATTGCCATTTAGGGGTTCCTGAAGAGAAAAACAAACAGTGGCAAGTGCGTTTTAGGGTTGGTTCTACAGTGACTTGTCGGTGTGTGTATCTAGCGTGTGTCCAGTGCAGTGACAGTGGCACCAGAAAAGAGGAGGATTGCTGCCATGTTCCAAGCCAGCTCACACCTGAACACCCAGGCTCCTGAGGAACAAGGACGTGTGGTAGTTGATGCTAGCTGTGACCCTGTGCCTTGATAGCGTTCCTTTGTTTCCCAGTGAGAAGTCTGCAAGGTTCGTTTTTGGAAAGAAAACAATGATGCTTTAGGAAGAAGTGCAGTAAAGTTTGATGACTGGCTCTATACAAATGATACTGCAGGATTAGGAAGCAGCTAGCTCCTTCTCAAGAGAAGCGCTCACAGCTTGAATGGAAACAGTGACTTAGATTCTTTTTGGATGGGGTTGTGTGCGTAGTTTAATGTTGGGGCACTTGACCAGAATAGATGAAGCCCTGGGTTCAATCACCAGCCCTGAGGAGGATAAAGATAATGAAGAAATCATAGCCAGAGCTGGCTACATATCTACGGTCTCTATAGTCATGCCAACTCCCACTTTTCTTTCACACAATTACACAAAAGACCTAGTGTTACTCAGTGTTAGCCGTAATATTTCTTTAAGTCAAGGTTAGTTCAAACAACTTAAAGGCAGATTTTGAGTTGGTTAATGTGATTTGACTCATTGTTCTATCAAGCAGCTAACCTAAGCTACAAATTCCAGGGCCAAATATGTAAATTAGATATATCCCAGAGAAGTAGTATGTTAGAGACTCAGGGGACAGCTTTCTTCTCCGAGGGCATCTGTTACACTGCAGGCACATTAGTGTGCTGAAAGGCATGGATTGCTAGTGTGATTAGCCAAAGCACTCTGGTTACCTTGGATGGTGGAGCAAGTGTGATTGGAGGAAAAGTTTGTATGGCAGGGATTTAGGCTCCTGCCTGCCACTTGGTTGTGTGTTCATGGACCATGTTTGGGCTGTTTACACTTCCTTGACCCTTCTTTTTTCCATCCCATTCGAAGCTGCTGGTACATTTGTCTGTTACTGCCTGGATTTGGATTGGCTGCTATTATTTCATCCAGATATCTTGGCAAACATAATGCTGAAATTGTTCCCTTCTCCAAACCACTGTGGCTCATTTCTGAAGAATTTTAACTATAAGATGCTTTCTTACGTCCCTCCACCCACCTTCTTCAATGTTCCCCAAGCCTTGGGGGCCGAACTTGACACACTCAGCACTGTAATCTATTGTGAATCTCTGCATTAACTGCTGCCCACCGCAGAGAGAAGCGTCACTGGAGAAGGTTGACAGCAGCACTGACCTGTGGGTAAAAGCAGGTTTTCTATCTAACAAATTCAAACGTGGGTAGAGTGGAATAATGAACTTAGATCTACAACATTTTAGCAGTGGCTGATATCTGGCCTTTCCTGCTTCATCTGCACCCACCTAAGCCTCTCTTCCATGGAATTGTGTTGAAGCAAATTCCAGACGTTATCATCTCATCTGTAAATATTTCATATATTAACGATGAAGGGCTCTCTGTAAACTTATCCAAATATGAGCATCATAAAGACGGACAGTTCTTGATATCAGATAGCTAAGCAGAATCTCACAATTACTTAGTGTCTCATAATTTGCATTGGCTTTGCTTTTGGAGGGCGCCTCACTGTGTGGCTCAGGCTGGCTTTGGATTTTTAATGCCCCTGCTTCTCCGCGTACCTTGTCCAACCACTTAGACCTTGCTTTTGTAGTATTGAGTTGAGGTTCTGTATGTATGATGAGGTTGGTTGATGTATTGCTTACTTTTAGACCTTTAGACTTCCCTCCCTCCTTCCTGCTTTTTTTTTTTCCAAGACAGGGTTTCTCTGTGTAGCCCTGGCTGTCCTGGAACTCGCTCTGTAGACCAGGCTGGCCTCCAACTCAGAAATCCACCTGTCTCTGCCTCCCAAGTGCTGGGATTAAAGATGTGCGCCACCACTGCCTGGCTTATCACCCTTTCTGCTTTTTATTATATTTTTTCTTGCTGTTTTTTTGTTATTGATCTCTTGGTAAGGAAACTGGAGATCATGTGTCTTATTTGTTTCTTATGATCTGAGTTTTGTGTGTCCTGTTATTTTTAAGGAAGTAAGAGTGAGTTATGTTTTTAAAAGTATTTTCAAGTGAATGCAAGTGTTTTGTTTGGTTTTACTTTAAATCAATCTAGCTGTGGAGTTTTGAGACTTGATGAAGCAGGAACATTCAGATACCAGGTAGCTTTGCATTTCCCACTTGTTGGACCTTATCCTGGCTGGTTACACACAGAGGTGTCACTTACCACTGAAACGCTCTGAGCTGAACATGCCAGCCATTCCTCATCAGTAACACCAGGCAGTTATTTTGGGCAGAGAAGGGATTGGCAGTTTTTCCTGTTGAATCTACATGGCAAGCTGGGTGACAGAGTGTCTGCTTCAAATTCTTTGGCCCCATAGCCCCCTCTTCTTCTTTGTTATGAAGAACGTTTCTCTCAAGACTACTCATTGCAGCAGAAACAGGATCACAGAATCATTTAGATTTGGAAAGACTTGCTGAGATCACTTGACCCCCCCCCCCCCCCGAACCTTAATACAGATCCCCCCATCCCTACTTCCAGAACAAGGCTGTTTATGAGCTTGTCTCATTAGACACACCTCTCCTGCATTCCAAGCCTCTTCTTACTTAAGCAAGATTAGTTATTAACTGTGTCTCTTTCTGCTGTGTATACCGTACTCCTGTCTAGAAAGTTTTCCCCCACTTTGAGGATTTTTTCTTAGTTTTGCATCAGTGTCTTGCTCTATGGACCTGGCTAGCCTGGCACTCACCATGTAGCCCAAGCTGGCCATGTTTTCTTCCTCAGCCTCTGTCATGTTTTTACTTAACCTCTGTCCTGTTGGGCTTCCAGGCCTATCTGGGGATCTTTAAGATTAACCTGAGTCTTCCTCCTCTTCCTCTTTATCATATGAGACAGAAACTGTGTTCAAGTATATATTGTGGTTTTCATGACAAAACTGATGCTTTTAGGGGTACATTGGAAGTGTGAAGGGATAATTTGAGATTGCTTGTGAGCCAGGGTGTGTGTGGTGGTTAATCTTATGTGTCAGTTTGGGCCACAAGGCAGCAAGATACGGAATCAAACATTTATGGATATTTTCCTGAGATTGTTTTTTTTTTAGCAGCGGTCGAGATGCCTCAGTGGGTAGAGGTGCTTGCTGCTAATGTGTGTGTGTGTGTGTGTGTGTGTGTGTGTGTGAGAGAGAGAGAGAGAGAGAGAGAACGAACAAATACATGCAATTTATAAGTTTTATTTTTTAAGTTATCCTACAAAGTTTCCTCATGACATCTGCATGATTCTTTGCAGTCACTCCATGAGGGCAGGTTTGGATGTGGTTAACATCTAAGACAGTGGACTTTGAGTAAAGCAGACTAACATCTCCCATGTGGGTGTGCTTCCTCCTGTCAGTGAAAAGCCTAACTGGATCAAAAGTCTGATCTTCCTGAGCAAGGAGGATATTTCCATCCCATTGCTTTTGGTGTCTGCTCTCCGGGGTAGTTTGAATCTGTCAGCCTCCAGAACTACCTAAGCTAACTCTTTATTATAAATCTCTTTCTAAATATACATACATCCTACGGGTTCGGTTGCCTCTGGAAAAACGCTGACTAATATAGCGTGGGATTTAGGAGGGCCTTTTGAGGGAGTTGGGGTGGGAGTGTGTCTTGCTATGTCGGCTGGCCTTAAAAATCCCAATCCCCCTGCCTCAGCCTCCCCATGGCAAGATCATAGGTGTATGTTGCACACCTGACCCTGACTGTCTGTTTTAAAGTGGTTATTTTGTATTAAAGGGATGTAACCATTGTTGGAGGGACCAATCAGAAGACTGAGATTTGGGACCTACCTTTTCTAACGTTCTGCCTGTTTTTCTCTAATGCTGGTTAATTGCTCTCTCTCAGCCTCCATTTGTTCTCATAAAAGTTCAATAGATTTTTCAAGGTCCTTGAGTCTGTGAAATACATTGAACAGAGAAGCCAGCTTCTGAGCAGGCAGGAGAAGAGCCTCCTGAGGACAGACTGGGGTTTCTGTTACAAAATAAGAAATGAAAAAAACAAAACAAAACAAAACAAAAAAAAAACCCCAAAGCAGATAGTAAAGTGCCAGCCTTCAGGGGAGAAAAATTATGAACACTAGGTATTCTTGTACATCAGGTAGACAATTCTAATCAGTCACACAGAACCTATGGATGGATAGGCGTCTGCATGGCATCTTGAACCTTTATGTCTGTTTCATCTTGAGTCAGGATCTCACTGGGTAGTCCAGGCTGGCCTCCTGCCTCAGCCCTCCAAATGCTGGAATTATGGTGGGCTTGTCCAGCTTCTCATTTGAAGGCAGAAAATCTAACTTGAATTTAGGATCTGTCTCTGTATCAAGCTATAGTGGTCACATGGTGGGGGCTTGACAGGTGTGGGTGTCACAAGCTCAGGGGTCCCTGTCTGAGATAATGGACAGGAAATACCTGGCCCTAAGGACATTGTGTGGTTTTGTGTGTCTGTCAGTCTGGTGTGCCTGATGCATGAGCACATGTTTCTAGAGACTGAATCCAGAGCCTCCCAGTGGCTATGCTACTCTTCGGGCTCCCCTCACCAGGTGAAAGGGCAGTAACTACAGATGAGAAACCAGATTGTTCTGGAGTCTCCTGTCTGGTGAGTGGTCAGTACTTAATTGTAGGAATGTTTTGCTGCTTTCTGTCTGGAACTAGGTCCACCTTGCCCAGCAGTCTGCCACTGGGAACTCTGGTGGCATTGAGGGTTGGGTGGTCTGTGAAAGCCAGTCAAGGTGAGTGTCAGTTGGCCTCTTTGGATGTGACACATGGGAAGAGGGTGACGAAGCTGTTGTTTCTTGTTCACCAGAGACATCACCTGTTCCATAACTTATTGCCCCGTGAACTGGCCAATAAGGATGCAGGGCTCTGAGACCATCCCCCCCTCAAGAAGAAATTTGATGGTTAACTCTTTTACTTGGTTGCTGATGAAGATGGACAAACGATTAACCCTTGCAGTCCCCAGTTGGATCTCACTGCCCGTCCTGAATCTTTGGATAGCTGCCTGGAGTTGTTTTACCAGTTTCTTCCAAATTGGGTGTCTTTGCTTGGACTCTTGTATGCAAACTATCCCTGGGGAGAGAGTGGTGGGCTGGGCCGTGGGAAGCAGCAGGAAGAAGCTTCTAGATGCTGCTGCTGGGTTTCTGGCTTACTCTTGAGGAGGTAAGGAAGGGGCCCCTGAGATGAGTAGGAGACAGGAAGGGCGCTTCAGTCTGGAGGCTGCTGAATGGAGCCACTCCTGGCCTCCTGCCCAGAGAGCACTTCCTTTCCCTGACAAGACGGCTCTGTTGGCCTGGCCACCTGCCACCTGGCAGTGGTCTTAGCATGTGACTTATGTCCACCCAAGGTCTGAGGGAGTGGGCAGGAGGTTCCAGGTTAAGCCTGTCTCTTCTGAGTCACTAGGCTTCCTTGCCAGCTGCCCCCATTTGATATGATACAGGTGAGTCTTAACTCTACCTAGGGATGGGCCACATGCTCAGAGTTTGTTTTTGTTTTTTTCTAATACAGGGTTTCTCTGTGTAGCTCTGGCTGTTCTGGAACTCACTTTATAGACCAGGCTGGCCTCAAACTCACAGGGATCCTCCTGCCTCTGCCTCCTGAGTGCTGGAACTAAAGGGATGCACCACTACTGCCCAGTGGTGTTCTTAACACATATAATGAGCAGCCCGCTTTCCTGATAGCTGTGGGATCAATGGAGAGGGACTGCACCAACAGTACGGTAAGTTGCATAGGTCCAGTCAAATGAGACACTGCCTCCCAGCCAGGTACTGTCATAGCTGGTCTCCGATTTCCATGGGGCAGGGAGCTGTCCCATAGCAGCAGGGCATTGGGGGGGGGTTCCTGGTACCACTGGAGAGTGGGAGTTGCTAGTGCTTTGTCACTTGGTGCTATTTCTGGCCTTAATTTCTCTCTGTAAAATCCAGGGAGGTGGGAGGGGGGTATGGGTTTGACTGCCCATCCAAAGGAAGTTGGAGCTGATCTATAAAGGGGCGGGGCCCTGCTCAAAAGAATAGTTTGCAGGTAGTTCTAGAGGGGGCTAAACATGTCAGGAGACGCAGGTCAAAGTTTGATTCCCAGCTCTCCTGGCCTCTTCTCCCCTCTGCTCCAGGTTTCTCCTCTTTCTTTTTATGGAGACACGTTGTGGGCATGAATGCACCCCAGTTGACTGAGTGCTTGTGAAGCATGCCTCATCTCCTGGGTTTGGGTCTCAGTGCTGCATAAACCGGGCAGAGAGTACCTGAAATCTCAGAACCAGAAATTCAGGATTATTTTTGACTATGTAGGAAGCTCAAGGCCAGCCTCGGACACAGACCATGTTGTTAACATGTAATAACAAGACCCCCCTCCCCAAAAGCTACTAGATCACATTTCCCCCACTCTGGAGCAGTAACTTCTACTTGCACTGACTGGGCATTTCAGACATCTTTCAGGTGAGTTAAGCTCTTGAGCATTTTCCTGGTTACTTTAAGGATATTAACATTTTTAAAAGCTGGCACCATAGAGGAGGAACAAGGGACATGAAAATATATAAATTTTAGAAACTTGAATTTAAACAGTGTTAGGGAGGTGCCCAGCTCCGTCTTTAAGAAAAAGGCTGTGTGAAGGTGGTGGTGGGTTGGCACGGTGGACCTTGTAAAACTGACTTAGTGCCTCTATTAACTAACTAACCTGGTTGCCAAGTACTCAGACACTTTAAAAATTATTTATTTTTATTGCATGTATGTTTGTGGCACATCCCTCAGAAATAGGGTTACAGACATCTGTGAGCTGCCAGATGGGTGCTGGGAATTGAGCCTGGGTCCTTTGGAAGAGCAGCCAGTGCTCTGCTGAGCCATTTCTCCACCTGCCCTCCACCTGCCCTCCAGCTCCCACATTCAAACTCTTAGGAGCAGGGATTGGACACACAGCACAGTGGTGGTGCTGGCTGCACCTAGAACTCTGTCCCACCAGTACTTGCTGCTCCTTTGTCTCTGTGTGCCCTTTGTCTCTGTCAGTTAGTTTATTAACCGCTTCTCTGTTCTTACTGGGAGAGCAAGCTCCTTTCTCGACGACAGTGTGAATGGGGCCTGCTAAGCTACACACCCACTTCTCCATTTAGCTTTAGACCCAGGTTCTGTGCTTAAGATGGATATTTTAGCAACTACCAACTGTTCGTTCTATATCCAGCTCCCTTCAGCAACACCCACAACTTGATTCTTGTCTTCACATGCTGAGTTGTTTATTAACAGCAGTAAGGCTGAGGGAGGTTCTGCCTGAAGCTGGAAAAATAATGTATTCGCAGGGAACATAGCTGTGGACAATGACTTTAGTTTACTGTGCAGTTGTTTAAGTCAAGTAATTAATTATAAATTCTATTCACGGTGCATCTAATGTGTCATCAGCTTTAACAATGGTAATTTATCAGGCTCTTAGAATGACCCTGCAAGTAGGTTGGGGGCATCCTTGTTTTTATGGACACAGAATTAGACCTCCTCCAAGTCATGTGACTCACATAAAGTCAGGTAGATGGTTGAGAGCAGACAGTTCAAGCATGGGTCAGTCTGGCTACAAAGTGATTCCTCTGCTCTGCTGCCTAATCATTATCCAACCCTGGCTGAGCACTCCCCTCTCCCCAGAAAAATGTTGCTAGTTTTTGAGAATGAGTAGAAAAGGAGTTGGAACAATGTGGCTGAGTGTCTGCGGGCTGACACTTGTGTTACCCTGTAGTCAGTAAATAGCACTTCTGAAAATTAAGTCCTCAGGAGTGACAGAATCCCTGCTGCTCTGCTTGTGGTTTTGTTGCTTCTAGAATAACCATAGGTTTTTCATTAACATATTTGATCATACTGAAAATAAAGGCAACTTTTTTCTGGGTTAAAAAAAAATACATGTTTACTGTAGGAAATGAAGATCCATACAAAAATGGCAACGATCTCCCAAGGTACCAGCAGCCGTTTGAGAAGGTGGGCTGGATCTCAGCCCACTTTGTAGTTCACTACATGTGGGGCCTTGGTATAATCAGTTCTGTTCTTGTTTCTGGTCTGTGAAGTTGGGCGTAGCCTATATCCTTGGGTTTTGGTAAGATAAGCATTAATAGCCAGAAGCCTCCAAGAAGTGACTGAGACATGGTTAATATTTTAATGATGAGCTCCTGACCTTTCTTTCTGAGCCTGCGTATATATGTGTTAACCTACATACTACTGTGTCTAAATTAATGAAAATAAGATATTGTAAAAACCAGCTGTAGCTTTTTATTAAGTAACATATCTTGAACACCTATCCTTACCTCTAACTTGCTTCCACCCTGCTTACAACCCAGGATGACGTGGTGTGAGTGAAATTGAGGCTGTGTCATTGTGGGTCTCTCTTTGTGTGTAGGGGGGCAGAAGATATATATAGATTTCAAGTCTCCAGCTAACATAAGGCGTTTTAAAACAAATCTGTTAACATTGCCGATTTGGGTGATAGAGGCTCTTCTCCTTTCCAGAGCCTTCTTAACCCCCCCTTCCCTTGCGGTGAGGATGAAGAAGGACTCCTTTTGGAGCTCAGAGCCTACCTTGATTCAGTGTGGCAGTCCTGTGAATTCAGATGCCTGCCTCAGTAGGGGAGCTTAGACCCTAGCTCTCTTTGAAGGTAGAGAAACAGAGCTCCTGCATTTGATCTGATCTCTGGGTGTACAGAAGTACCAACCAGAACTTCCTCTTGTTTCTTGCTCTCCAAGAAGCAGTCATTTAAAGGTCTCAGAGGTAAAGCGGTACTCCTTTCTTGCCAGGTTGGACCACCATGCTCCACCCTTCAGGGAGGTGGACCTGCAGTCGCTGATCTTGCCATTTTAGTTTTGGGATACACCCCTTTTCTCTTGCTGCAGTCAGCCAGTCAGAAATCTCTCTTAAACCACTCCACCACCAGCAAACCAGTAAGCCACATTTGCAAACCCCATCTTGCATGGGCCCCACCCTTCAACACCACCTTCAGGTGCACTGTAAGTGCAGATTCAAGGGATGTACCTGACTGTTGAGTCTAACCTCCCGAAGGCTCCAGAGTGATGTAGAGTGTGACTGGAGACAGAAGTCTCATGTGGAATTCACCTCTGTGAAGGTTCACAACTATAATAATATGTTGTGGGGAATATTAAATAGGATCACCCAGCAGATTTTCCATGCTATTGCCACCAACTCTCGACCCTCCAAGTTCCCTTGTCGGATTGATGCCACTCCAGCCCAGCCATAAACCCCTGTGGTCAGAGGTCCCACCTTCCAATAGCCCAGTAAATCAAAGCTCTAGAAACTTATAATTAAGCAGACAGATTTATATAACAATAAATTCTCGATACACAAGATGTCAATACAATAATTTCAGAACCAATTGATAATGATCAAAGCTGCCCACCTAGATTAGACAAGTTATCCCAATGTTCTCACCTTTGTGATATCATAACTACCTGTGGCTGGTTAAAGCCATGCTGGTTCATGTCTGCCTCCATCTTGGCCTTCCCTTTCACTTCAGACCTCCCAGTCTCCGCAACTCTTAGCTCTGCCTCCCTTTTCACTGTCCAATCACAGGCCTCCTGCTGCACTAATATTTTAATGTGATTGGGCAGGGACCATCCTGTCACAATAATATCCCTTTCTTCCTTTGAAACTTGGGCACCTTCCAAAGGAACCCACCTGCCCTGCATGACGCTGCTGACTAAGTTCAGACACAACAGCTTCCTGAAGACATTTAATGGAAGGGCTCAATCTTTATGCTTTAAGGAGTGAGTATATCATCACCATGGAGAAAGATCTAAGACACTGTTGGGGTGGTGTGTCTGCCCAAATTGTAGAGGAGCCAGTGTGTCTTCTAGAGGTGTGCTGAGAGGAACGATGCATACATTTCACAGCAGCAAAGCTCAGAGCACTAACGACTCTCTGATGTTTTCCAAAGTGCTTTTTAGTTTCCTTCTGATACCTTCCCTGTGAAAGGTTAAGTGGCACTACGCTCTCTCCACTGGTGAGACTGAACCTATGAGAGGCTAGTTGACTTTCCTTGGGCCCGCCTGTCCCAGAGGAGAGATCTCCTTGATGCATAACTCCTGCTTTTCATACCAAGGAAGGCCTGGGGAGAGGAGGGAAAACCCCTTGCCAAGGATGGGACACCCTTGCTCACCATTCCTTTCTTTGCTCTTTATATTTTAGCATTTTCTGGCTTTGAGACAGGGTCTCGTCTGTAGCTCAGCTGCCCTCTGCCTCACTGTTTGAGATTCTGATCCTCCTGCCTCCACCTCCTGAGTGTTGGGATCACAGTTGCACATGGACACATCTGGTTCTGTGCAGTGCCTGGGATTCAACTCAGGGTTTGTGTTGTGATAATAGGCAAGCACTCTATCAAGATGTATCTATGAGGCATCTCCAGTCACTGCTGCCTCCACTCCTTTTTCCCATGGCAAGGGATCAAGTCTACAGCCTTATTCTTGCAGTCCTGTCTGGGGATTGCCTAGGCAGTGGTGTCCTTCAAAGCACAGACCAAGATCCTTGACCTGAATGTGTCTTTCCTTCCTTGAGCTAAGCTGCAAGCATGACGGATGGAAAACACTGATTATTTTTGGCTCAGTTTCCCAGTGTTGGCACACGTTACATTTGAGATGCAAACCGGACATCCACAGAGGGCTTCAGAATCTGATGCTGTTGGGCTCTTTTTTTTTTTTTAAAGGAGGATTACCAGTAGTCCTGGATACATGTTCTTTTTCAAGTTTGTCTATAACTGACATACCACACTGAATACAGTTCAGACTGTAGAGGGGGCTTGTAACACAGCAGGCCCTAGCATCCGGCTCTTGCTTCCAACAAGCCTGCCACAGTTTCAATCATCTTGGCTTTCTTCTAAAGATACAGCAAAGCCAGGCTGAGTGGGCCTTGGAAGACAGTGTAGTCTTAGATAAGAAGTTGCCATATTGATGTTTGTTATTCTCCTGTACAGAGTGTACTTTCCCTCTGGCTCTATAAAGGGCCTCCGCTAATTAGATAAATACTTGCAAGAATGTTTCAGGCTTATGGAGGGCAGGCTTCCCAAAATGGAGGGAGCACAGGATAGCAAAACTGGCTTCCTGCCTACACTAGAAGTTTCATAGACTAGAGAGAATTGTTATTAGGTAGGGCTGTTCTTCTTTCTTTTTCTTTCTTTCTTTTTTTAGCCTTAATGGTTTTTTTGTTTGTTAGTTTGTTTTGTTTTTGTTTTTTTGTTTTGTTTTTTGTTTGTTTGTTTTGTTTTCAGCCATAAAAGTGGTTCTTCCTTTTCTGGGGACAGTGTTTAGAGGTATCCAGAGTGGTCTAGGGTTTAACATGCCATGATAGACTGTTCTACCCCCAAGCCACTGGCAAGAGAATTGCTGACGCTTTTCTCTCTACCAAGGAGGTTGAAAACATAAATCCCCCATTCAGTGTGTGGCCAGGTAGACATGGCCTGTGGTGATTACATGTGTGCTAAATGTGTCAGTGGCAAGCACAGAGTCAGGAAGCTAAATAAACATGAAAGGTTTTTAAACAATTGAAAGAAAAATGTCATAGTCCTAGAATCCCAGGCACTCAGGAGATGGATGCAGAAGACAGAAAGTTCAAGATCTGTCTGGGCTACAGAATGAGTTCAAGGCCAGCTCGGGTAACTTAGCAAGATCTTGTTTCAACCTAATAACTAAGTAGCTGAAGATACAACTCAGTAGTAGAGTGCTTTCCGTCCTAGATTCAACACCACCACCCCCCACTCCCCCGTACAATGTGGATTAAAGTAAAAATGAAACAAAAAAAGCAATGTTTACGTCAATGTTAAGTCATAAATGTACATTCAGACATTTACTTTATAGACTGAAATGATCTAGTTTTGGTCCCATGAGTGTTGGCATGTGGTCTCAGGATATGGCCATTGTTTCTCCCCTACACAAATGTCCTACCTTACACAGTTGTTTATCCTCAGTGTGCATATGATAGTTAGTTGACTTGCTGTTGGCACTTGCAACTCTACATATTTTACTGGATGGAGAAATCAAGACCACATGTAGTAAAAGCTTGAATCCAGGTTGACAGACCCTTTCCTTCTCTGTGTTTTGTCTAAGCAGGGACTCTTGCTTACCTCCTTTGCCCTTCTCTTGCTGGATGGAACAGGAAGATAATCAGGGTGTGTGTGACTACCAGACTTCTGAAGACAGAGGCATGGGTTCTGACTTTGAGAACTCCGAGGACGGAGAAGGAGACCCAGAAGAAAGAGGAGTGGGTTCTAATCCACGGGACACAGAAGAGAGAGGCCACCTGGAGCAGAAGGTGGACTCCAACCCACAGGATGATGATCTAAGAGGGGACTCACAAGAGAGGGACATAGTGTCCACTGTCTGTTCAGGTGAGAAGACTGGGGTGTTCTCTGAGGTTTTGGAACTCACATTTACATTGGATTCCACTGGTATACAACCAGGGCCAGCATCCTGGGGACCTAGGGGTGGGCTCTCTAGAGGCCATTGAGCAGGATTCTCAACTGACTTGGCTCTCCTAATGTTGGTGCCGTGAGTATCCATTCTTTTAATACCATCCACCACTGAAGTCACACTGGTAAGTATGAGTAGAGGGCCACTCATGCTACAGATGATCACCTGTAACAACACTACAGTGGAAGCACAGGCAATGCTGACCCCTGTCCCACAGATGTTGGGAGAATAACATGGTGTGTTGGATTTAAACAGTGATTTAGGAGCCTAGAGAGAAGGCTCAGTGGTTAAGAGTGCTTACTACTCTTGCAGAAGACCTGAGCTCAGTTCTAAGCACCCATGCCATTCTGTTTATAACTACTTGGAATCAGTTGCAGGGGATCCAGTGTTCTCAGCTCTGCATGTACCTGCATGTTCTTGGTACACACAAACTCACATTCATACATAATAGATGAATAAATATATATATTTTTAATTTCAAGAGTGACTTAGCACAGTGCTGGGTGAAGTACATTGATATTTCTATTTAAATCATCATTTATTTTCCTCTAGAAGCAAATGTGTTAAGTGACCTACTGTGATCATGAGACCGATTACCCAAGTACCCTTGCCATTTCTGACCCGAAAGCAAATGCTGGGTCTCTAGCCACTTCCTTGTGTCTGTCCTTGGGCACTGATTGCTTTGTCCTGTTCAGGATATACACAGGGACAGAAAAGAGCTGAAATACTGTCTGGCCAGGACTGTGTTTACATTCCGTTCCCTATGACAGTCCCAGACTCCCTGCTCCTCCCCACAGTACACACAAGCCCTCAGCTAGAGGAGGAAGCAACCATTGACTGACAGGTATAGATCTCTTACCAGTTAACTTGGTCTTATTAGTTCTGGATTGCTTGTCATCCCTTACCCATCCTTCCTTCACCAATGCTGAGTTCAGTTTGCTCATAGGTGTGTGCAACCCGATACTGAGAACAGCAGTGAATGCTCCAACACAAAATTGTAAATGTAATTAAAACCTGAGTTGTGTGTGTCTGTGCATGTATGGGCTGCTGTGTGTCAGAGGTCATCCTTGTCCATTATTCCTTAGGAGCCATCTAATTTGAGTTTTGAGATGGGGTCTCTTTGGCCTAGAGCCCACTGAGGTAGGCTAGGCTGGCTGGCCAGCAAGCCCCAGGGAGATCTGCCTGTCTCTTCCTCCCCAAGAATTATAAACACTAGTCACCACACTTGGCTTTCCCCACCCCCAATATAATATTTTTATTGATTATTTTGGAATGTCTCATCATGTACCCATCACAGTCACTTCCTAGTCCTCCCATGTTTGTTCCCCTACCCTTGTGACCTCTTCCCCCCCCCCGCCGAACAAAAGATAGAAAAAAAAAGAAGGGGGGGGTCCATTTTGTAGGTTCTGGGTATCAAAATTAAGTCCTCATGCATGGACATCAGTGTAGCCCAGTGGTTCTCAACCTGTGGGTCCCGACCCTTTGGCGCTGTCTAATGACCCTTTCACAGGGATTGCCTGAGACCCTTGGAAAACACAGATATTTACATCATGATTCATAACAGTAGCAAAATTACAGCTATGAAAGTAGCAAGGGAAACAATTTTATGGTTGGGGGTCACCACAACATGAGGAACTGTATTAAAGGGTCACATCAGGAAGGTTGAGAACCAGTGCTTTAGAGAGCTCTCCTGATTTTTTTCTTCAGACTTGACTGCTTCTCGAGCTCAAACTTTGTAGATGACAACACAGTGTTGCAAGGTCAAAGGTTGGACACGCTCTCAAGCTGTTCCATATTGACCAAATGGTTTTGGTTTTGTTTTAGAATCTGTCCAGGACCTGATGAGTCCTACTGGTCTCTTTTCATGACTAACATGACTTGTGTTTTGAGGCTCTAGCTTTAGAAAGTATGGTCGAGACACACCCCCACACCACTCCCCCCTTTTTCCTTCTGGAAACATATTCCCATTTGGTACAAACCTAGCCATTTGCAGGCTTCACGTGATTCAGCTGAGCAGAGCCTGGGGTGTCTAGTAGGCAGGGTCTGCCAGAAGAGGTGACAGTGGGGCAAAGTGTCCTTTAGTCCTTTAGTCTTACCTGGAGGAATCTGGTGGGGAAGAGTCTGGAATAAAAGGTAGGGGTCAGGAGGCTGGGGGAGGGGCGTTACTGCTTTGGCTCACACTCCTTGTAGGGCTGTTCCCCGAGCATTACCTTCGCACATCAGGTCTAGTTGACCCCATTGCCAACCTGTCTGTTGCAGAGGGGCTGCTGAGTGAGGAAGAAGGGGCTATCCTCCGTGAGGAAGAGGACGACCAGCCTGGGGTGGCTGACATGGCGCTGTTCCCAGGACTGTCAGAATCTGACAGCATAACCCGGAGTCCCCGGGAAGAGGAAGAGGAGGAGGAGGAAGACGAAGAGGAGGAAAGCGCTGGGGAGAATCGCTTGATAGAGGAGGAAGAGCCTTTGCCTACTCCGGTGCTTCCCTGGAGGCGTCACCTCTCCCTGGGTGGTCGAAACCGGGGTGACAAGCCTGCTCATCGCCGCTTCCACCGGCTCCATCACCCCATGGCCGTGGACCTCGGGGAACTCGACAGCCTGATGGCCAGCATCATGGATGCGCCCACCATCTGCCCGGACTGCGGGGAGAGCTTTAGCCCGGGCTCGGCATTCCTGCAGCACCAGCGCATCCACCGCCTGGCAGAGGCTGCGGCCGTGGCCAGCCTGGAGCCCTTCGGTTTGGCTGGCGAGTGCGGAGGAGTGATGGAGATGATGGGCATGGGCGTGGCCGGCGGCTTCGGGGCGGGCCCCACACTGGCCCGGCCCCCTCGCGAGAAGCCCTTCCGCTGCGGGGAGTGCGGCAAAGGCTTCAGCCGCAACACCTACCTGACCAACCACCTGCGGCTGCACACGGGCGAGCGGCCCAACTTGTGCGCCGACTGCGGCAAGAGCTTCAGCTGGCGCGCTGATCTGCTCAAGCACCGGCGCCTGCACACGGGCGAGAAGCCCTACCCGTGCCCGGAGTGCGGCGAAGCCTTCAGCCTCAGCTCGCACTTGCTCAGCCACCGGCGCGCGCACGCGGCGGCGGGCGGCGCGGGCTCGGCGGGCTCGGCGGGCACGGCGGCGGCGCTGCGGCCCTTCGCGTGCGGGGAGTGCGGCAAAGGTTTCGTGCGCCGGTCGCATCTGGCCAATCATCAGCGCATCCACACCGGCGAGAAGCCGCACGGCTGTGGCGAGTGCGGCAAGCGCTTCAGCTGGCGCTCGGATTTGGTGAAGCATCAGCGGGTGCACACGGGCGAGAAGCCCTACATGTGCTCCGAGTGCGGCGAGACCTTCAGCGTGAGCTCGCACCTCTTCACGCACAAGCGCACGCACTCGGGAGAGCGGCCCTACGTGTGCCGCGAGTGCGGCAAGGGCTTCGGCCGCAATTCGCACCTCGTCAACCACTTGCGCGTGCACACTGGCGAGAAGCCCTTCGGCTGCGGCCAGTGTGAGAAGCGCTTCAGCGACTTCTCCACGCTCACGCAGCACCAGCGCACGCACACCGGCGAGAAGCCCTACACATGCCTCGAGTGCGGCAAGAGCTTCATCCAGAGCTCCCACCTCATCCGCCACCGGCGCATCCACACCGGCAACAAGCCTCACAAGTGCGCGGGCTGCGGCAAGGGCTTCCGCTACAAGACGCACCTTGCGCAGCACCAGAAGTTGCACTTGTGCTAGGGCGGGCATCCGAGGGAAGGCGGCAGAAGTCGTCTGGCTCCTAATCTGTGGACGTTGGGCAAGGGGCAGGAGGGACAGCCTGAGAGAGTGTCTGGGGGAGCCTTTTGGTGTTTGCTCACCGCCCCCCTCCAAGGGAACGGTTAATAAGAGTTATTTCGAGGTGCCTACCTCCACCATCGAAGTAACTCTTAGAAGATGTGCTTGATTTGATAGCTTACTTAAATACACACTTAAAGGAGTGAAGAGCTTGGGTTAGCAGACGCTTGGAGGATCCCGAGGAAAGGCGTTTGGGGCTGTGTAGAGAAGGTTGGGCTGCCGTTTGTTCAGAGGTACAACAAAACGCGGGTAGAAATAAGTCTGTCACACTCCCGAGGTGTAGTAAGCCTGCCTTTGTCCTGACATCACTCATATCAGCTCTAGTACGACCCTTCTCATCCCTGTAGAAGAGGTTGCTTAGTATCCACTTCACGTTCTGAGCCCCAGCTGCTATTTTAAGACATCCAGGGGAAATCGAGCAGAAAAAAAAAAACTGCACAGTTATTTCAAAGGGCAAACCTTGAGTTTAGAAATTCACATAAACTGGTTCTCAGATCTCTTAGGAAATCCTGTACCTGTTTCTTCGCTAATTCTTGAAACTACTCCAGCTTCATGTAGGGTCAGGGGTACCTAGGGGTGACCCCAACCGCTATGTAAGCCAGGACCTGCCTGCCAGGTCTCAGTTCCGCTTGGAGAGTAGGTTTCAGGAGAACAGTAGACTGTCAACAGCTGCCTCAGAAACCTGTTCACAAAAGTCAACCAGCTAGCTCAGTTTTGCTGACTTTGTGTAGAACAGGAAGGCTAAGTTCACAGGATGGAATGCCTTCATTTTTATGTGTGTGCCCTGACCCCAGGAACCCCAGCTTATGCACAAATTAATGAGGGATCTGATGCAAACAGGAGTTTCATTCCCCCTACCCAACATATAAGAGACACGGATGTACACGTGGAAGGCACAGTCAGGGAGAAGTGGAAACGCAAACTTGCCAAATAGCACAAACAGTGAATGTTTTCTAGTTATACAAGATGCCAAAATAGCACTTTTGTATTTAACAGAGTGCTTTATGCTTTTTAATGACTGTTAGTGTTTCACACAGGTCTGTGAGATAAATCAGGGTTACAAACTGTGAATTGGGAAAAGTCTGAGGTAGGAGTGTGACAAACCTTTCAAAGAAAGGCTGAGGACCTTGAATGGTGGTAGCCTGACCTTTTGTGTTTTCAGGCTCAGTTGCTAGGACGACTTACGTGCTCTGATTTATATAATAAAGCAAGAAGACTGAGCATTCTTACACTCGATGGAAGAATTAAAGCCCAGAAGGACCAAAGATGTCCTTATTGACAAAGCTGGCCTTTGTCACCTGATTCCAGTGTTCTCACTAGCTTCTATTTCTAGTGGGGAGCTGTAGTCAAATGACTTGTATAGGTTTTGGTTACTTACCCTGAAAATCCCTCCCCTAGATTAGCCTTTAGAAGTCAGTGTTGTGGCAGGCAGTAAAGTTTTCTTCACTAACATTTATTACCCTAGATTGTTCATGGGAATCTTGAGCTGTTGGACACAGTTGGAGATGGGGTGGGGAAACTATACGGTTGTTTTTACAATTTGAGCCAAGTTTCTGTGAATGCTAGTGATTATTTATACTTGATTATTTGTATTTTAGTAATGAGCTTCTCTGGGGACTCTAGGGAAGCATTTTTGTTTTTTATTTTTTTCATTCTAAGAACACTAAAAAAAAAAAAAAATTCTGGTGAACATCCGGGCTTTTGTATATTATCTGCTGATCTTGTCCACTTAATTTGTTTACTGTTGTTCACAGGTGAAAATAGATACACTAGGGTTAGTTTTGAAAAACACTAATTCTCTTCCAGTTTTCTTTAGTGAAGACTTATACATGCAGAGTCTGTGCCCCTTATTTATTCTGACTCTTGCCTTCTGGATGCCCGGTGTATGAGACCCACTTAAAACAACACAGCCAATTTGTAGGCAGTCTTCATTCATATTCTCTCTCTCTCTCTCTCTCTCTCTCTCTCTCTCTCTCTCTCTCTCTCTCTCTCTAGACAAGGTTTCTTTACATAACCCTGACTGCCCTGGAACTCACTATGTAGCCCAGGCTAGCCTGCTCCACCTGCCTCTGCCTCCGGAGTAATGGGATTACAGGCGACCCCTCCACAACCAGCTTTTTTTTTGAATGTACGTCTACCTCTGCCCTGTTTTAAGTTCTCTCAAGTGTGTGCCAATGAAATCTAATCCAACTTTTGATTCTTCATATACTTTTTAGCCACTTTCTGGGCTTTTTGTTTTGGCCTTATGCCGCCGTTATTACACACAGTATAGCCATTATCAAATGTTACAGCATTTAGAGAGCTGCTGCTGTCACAGCAGCTTTAGAGAGTGGGTTTGGTGGGTTGTGGATAGCCAAGCTGGCATGAAGTAATGGCAGTAGAAACTCATGGACTTCTTGCTCTTGTTCTTTCTATTGCCGTGGATAAGAGAACCAGCTACTGTGTTATTCCTTGTCTGAGCCAACAAACCCCTCAGCAGAAGAAACTGTCCGGCCACCAACACGTGCTCAAACAGTGTATTTAAAATGTGATTCTATTTCACTTCTTCAGGGAACATGCCTGCATTACATGAAATTCCATGCACCCAGGTGGTTATTTCTTGTCTTCCGTCTTAGAAGAATAGCATTTCTTCAGGATACTCTTGTGACTGTGGTTCATGCTTGAGGTGTTAGAGATTCCTTGATCCAACTCATTAATGAGTTGGAGGCATTTGTACTATTTATTTCCTGAGGAATTTTGGTCAAAAGCCGGCTTCTTTGCTGTCTTTAATAAGCAAAACTTGAAGAAGTTTATGAGCTTAAATGACTTAGTTCTGAGGCAGAAGGAGAGGGTAAGTAGCTAACCCGTTGAGCCACGAGATCTTTTTTACAGTCTAGAGACTGTACATATATGTGAAAAGTAAAAAAAAAAAAAATTATAAAAACCCGATGTTCATAGACAATCTGAACTGTGTTTCTGAAGTTTGTGTGTACTTTCCATTTTTGTGCTATTTTACATCTGTTTGTAGTAAGTAATTTAATGATCCCAAGAGAACCCAAGTCTGTGAGTGTGCTTGTGTTTGTGAGAGCTACCCTGTTTTCAGGTTGTTTTATTTAATGATGGTTCCTGGCACAGCATCCTGGTGTTCAGCAACCAATATGGGCTATTTGTCATTAAATCACTACCAGTCTTTTATCAATCATCCTTCTTTAATATGTGTCATACATTTGACTCTTTGTAAGTGAATTTTTACTGGGATGTGGTTTCACCTACACTGTCCACACAAACTGACTGCGGAGACTTTAATGCAAAGCTGAATAATTGTGACAGAAATCACAAGGGTCATAATCCTAAAATATTTACTATCATACTTTTTAGTGGGGGTGTAGTGGGCATGCATAAGAGACTGCTACAGGATGAATGCTAGTGTGAGACTAGCCTGGTCTACGTAGGAAGACCCTGGTTTAAAATCACAGATTCTCTTAATCTGTGTATGTATGTATGTATGTATGTATGCATGCATGCATGTATGTTCTAGTTTACTGTCTGTGGTTGTGATAAAACACCTGGCCAAACACAGCTTGAGGGGGAAAAGGTTTACATGACTTCCCTGTTTTAATCACAGCCCATCTTGAAAAGAAAGAAGGGCGAGAACATAGAGGTGGGAACTGGAGCAGAGGCCGGCCACAGAGCAGTGTTGCTGACCAGCTTGCTCCTTGTAGCTTGCTCTGCTTGCTCTGAGTGTCTTTATAACTCAGGGCCACCTGCCCTAGGATGGCACCACACACAGTGGGCTGGTCTCTCCCCTATCAATCATTAATAAAAAAAAATGCCTCACAGACTTGCCCACTGGCCAATCTTGCCCACAGGTATTTTCTCAAAGTTCCCTCTCCCCAGGTGACTGTACCTTGTGTCAAATAGAAAATAACCCAACCAGCACAATTGATCTCTTGTCCTTGACACACAAACGCATTTGTCTCCAAGAGTGTGTTAACGTCACAATATAAAGCAGTAGAATTTTAAAGACTTTCAGAAATGCAAACATTTTGAAAATTTCCAGCTCCTTAAAATCTCCAAAGCCTCTCAACTGTGGGCTCCAGAAAAATAAAAAAACAAGGCGCACCCTTTTTCCAAGTGGGAAGGCTCAGGGCATGCTTTCAGTTAGATCAAGGCAAACTCAAAACCCATCAGTATTGGATGTCTGGCGCTCACTCATGATGTGATCTCCCAAGGGCTTAAGCTTGTGCATACATGCATCTGCTGAAGTTGCTGACTCCTGCGTTAGGACATTAGGCAGATCCCAGATCACCCTGGGACTGATTCATGGCTGAGGTTTAAATAGTCTGCACATGCTTAGCAGTGACTCCATGCAGTAGCATGGTTAAGGAACCTTTGGACTACTGGCAGTGTTTTCACGTTCAGCACGGTCTCCGTCCCCAATGAACCATCTCTGCTCTTAGTGTGGGAATGGTGGTGGGAGGGGTTTGGGGGAAAGTTCAAGAAAGAATAGTTACTGAGAAGGGAAGAGACTATATATGCACCCTTGAATCTCATAACAAAGTTTCCTTCACCTTAGTCCACAATAATGTGTATTAATGTTGGCTGATAACATCCAAGGGAACTCACCAGCTAGACCAAACTTGCTGAAATGTCTTAGCTGGTCTGGTCCTAGCCACATGAAATCACCAACTCAGTTCCCAGGGAAGAGATCTTCAAGGCAGAAATGGAATTATAAGAATTTGTCACCTTATCTTTTTACATGCACAGTCACCTTGTTTGGACAACCCAGAAGCCTTTCCCTACTCAACAGGGCCATGGGAAGGCAGAGAGGAAGCAAAGCCAGGCTCATCGTGGAGCATTAACCAGAGCAGCTGCTGGTCCCACAAACATCTCAAGAAAATGAAAGAGCTTTAACATAGGTGATCCTAGTAAAGGATGACCTTGAATGACTTTGAACTTCTAATCCTTCTGGCCTCTAGCTCCCAAGGGCTGGGATTAGAGCAATTATATTATCACACAGTGATAGTACTGTCACCTCTGGTTTTAAACAGTGCTGGTGATAGAGCCCAGGGTTTCACATAGGCTACGCTAGCACTGTACCAACTGAGCCTCTCCTGAGGGCAGCAGGATGAGCTATGTATGGTGGCATATACTTGTAATCCCAGAACTCAGGAGACTAGTACAGGAGGATCATGAATTGAGGCCAGCTTCAATAACAGTTTGGAGACTGAAAAACAAACAAATCCAGGAAATTGATTTGTTGTTTCCTGGGATCAGGTAGGAGTTGCCCAGTGCTGATGGGGCAGCCTCTACATGGTCTAGACCTACTTTGTCTGCGCACTATAGGATTCTCCAGTTTAATGAGTTGAGGCTAGGCATGCTTTTAACCATGGAGAGATTTTTGTAACTTCATTATCTGAATCTGGATATCAGTTTATTGGGGTGAGCAGGATAGGTTTTTGCCAGCAAGTAGAAGGTGTCTTGAGCAAGACTTGTTTGGCATTGTTAAGAATCTGCTTGACAAGCAGATCACCATTACTGGCTTTTCCCTCTGTGACTGTCAGGGCTTCGGCTTCACCTAGGAAACACCAGAGCTCAATGTTGGAATGATAGGAGGCCCTGCTGATCTGAACAGTCAGTGCTGCCACTGAGGAGGCTGCATATCTGACAGTGGAGTGGCTCTCCTGAGCTCCTCCTCGCTCCAGGTCCTTCACAGTCCTCGGAAGAGTATGACGGTACACTAAGGTGTACCAGTGGGGCTGGAGAAGAAGTGGGAAGCTATATTCTTACATCACATTACCTTCATGCAACACACCAATCTGCAGACCCAGGACTGCTACCAGAACCCCCGAGCTGCAGAAGTTTGGAAGAGGCAGACTGTGTAAACCATCTTTTGGTCACAGAGTGCCTTGGAGGCCTTTAGGAATTAGCTGAGGGCTGGCAAAGTCATCATTCTAGGTGGGATCAGAGTTCACGGTGGAGAGTCACACCAGACAGCTTCTGAAGCATTTCCCAGCATGCTGTTCATCCCAGTTCAGTGTCCCTTGGTTCGCTTTCCTTTCCTACAACCTTATTCTGGGATAACTTTAAGAAACAGCTGCATATGGGTTGCCAGTGCAGGCCTCTGTGGTACCCTACAAGAATCCACAGACCAGGAAGTTGACAGGCAAGTTAGTGAGGAACCACACTCACTGTCCAGTGACAGGAGCCTGGCAGAGGGAAAGTTCAGCCCTACTTGGGGCCGGAAGACTCCCTGGGGGAAAGGGAGCTCAAGCAGAGGAAATGACAAAGGGGCAGTTGCATGGAGAAATGGGACAGCAGCAGTTCTGGTGGAGGGCTGGTGTGTCTGGAGCATGTTCCGATGCTGGTTAAAAGGCAGACGATGGATGTAGTTTCTCAGCTTCTGGCTGCATTCCATCCTCAAATCTTTGTGTTCCTAGACCTGGACTCATTGTCTGTGCTTGCTCCTTCTCATCTGCAGCCATGCTAGCTTTTACTTTAGCAGACGGGCAGAGAAATTGGGGTCCAGCCCAACTCTGCTGCCCATGGCTTGGGTAGGCTTAGGCCAGTTCCTTCACCTCAAAATCCTCAGTGTCCTTATTGATAAATAGGAACTTGAAGGAGTGCATTGTGTCAGGCTGAAAAAGATGATCATGGTCAGCACTGGTGGCACATATTGGCCATTAAACGTAAGTTAAGTCTAAGGCCCTGTATAGACCCTCAAGTCAAGCACAGGACCCTGCACATCGATCCTGTGCCCATGAGAGTGTTCTCCTAATAATTACACAGTGATTTCCAGACTCCGGCCAGTAAGGAGCAAGTACTTTAGAGACTTCCAAGAATTCTTTTGAGTTCAGGTCCTGTCCATGACAGAATACCTACAGGCCAGAGGCCCTCAGGTTCCTTCCACAGGCCCCAGCAACCATGCTGGCTGGGCTGAGTTCACTGGTGCACGTCCTTGTAAGAGATGAGGAGCCACTAGGCTTGTCTCTGAGAGGGGCTTCAAGGCTGCCAAGCAGGTTCATAACAGTCTATAGCAACCCAGAGTCCCCAGCCTTTGGGGACAGTGACCCAGAGTCCTCTGCCTTTGGAGAGAGGACTCTTTGTATTAATTCTCTTTTTATTCAGCCCCAATCCCCTTTTACCAGCTCTTCAGGCCTCAGAAAACTGTCTCTATTCTAGGCTCATTACATTTGTGTGAGATCTTGGCTGTTAAAAACAGAAAGAATTTTTGGGTTGGTGGGAGGCAGAGGCTGATGGATCTTTGTGAGCTCAAGGCCAGCCTGGTGTACATAGGAAGTTCCAGGGCAGCCAGGACTATAGAGAGAGACCCTGACTGGGAGAGACTGGGGCACTGGGGGGAGGGGGAGGGGGACTTCCTCTTAACCTCTCCAGAGTTTGACAATATTGCAAAGTTCTCCCCTCCAGGGGGACTGACTCCTACTTCCCTGAAGGTGTCCATGAATTGAAGAGTGTTTAAAATTTGTCACCTTTTAAAGACAGACTTTCCTGGTGTTTTAAGCATAGATTAGCATTGGATAGGCATTCCTTTATTTCGGAACTTTATCAAATTGTCAGCCCCCTACAATCTTCGAAGCTGGCATTTGTCTTCATGGAAGTCTTCTTTGTTTTCCTTTCAGGTCTGTTACTTCCCTTCCTACCTCTCCTCCCGCCCCCCTCCCCCTTTAAGGTGAATGGGCACTTCTTCCCACCATGCCTCCAGTGCGGGAGGGAGGGCGGTCTCCTTGCTCCAATTCACACGAGATGGCTTGTTCAGGTTCACTGAAATGTTGAAGTCACTTTGTTGTCATATTTTCCTTTGCCATCCAAAACCGTCTGAGTCTCTCTCCTTCCTTATCTGCTCCCCACAGTGGCCTTTTGTTCTATCTTATTGTCTCTGTTCGTGTCTTTAGATTTGTTTTCCTTCTTCCTCCACCTTTCCCTGCTCCCTCCTCCTCCCCTCCCCTCCCTCCACCCCTCTCTTCCCTTCCCTTCCTTCTCATATGCCATCTTGTGCCAAGCATTGATGACATACATATGATTTAAGAGGCACGCGTGCAACACACACACACACACACACACACACACACACACACACACATCTTGCATATATGGTAACTTTACCCTCAGCACAGGGCTATGCAGAGGAATGGACTATAAGAATTAATAGGGCAGTGTTAATTAGATATGCATAAGGTAGAGGGCAGTGAAAAGAGACAGCCAGCCGGTGGGGGAGATGAGAAGGATGGGCGGTCAGGCCAGCCAGGCACCTTGAAAGCAGAAGGGATACTGTGTCCTGCAGTGCCCATATGGAAAAGCACTGTGTGTAGGAAGCTTCAAGTTTCAAAGTATTGATGAACCAGCCAACTGAGTGATCTAGGGATGGGATAAGGATGTCATGAATGCCTATCCAGGCAGTAAGGCCTTGATGAGAAATGGAGCAAGCAATGTTGATGATTGAAGCAAAGCCAGGCTACCATAGAGGAGGGAAAGCACACAGGATATGGAGTTTGAGGGGATGGGACTGAATGCATAGTTTCTAGCTTCATTTCTGTTGCTGTGACAAATGCCTCACCAGAAGCAGTATCAGGAGAAAAGAGTTTATTTGTTGTATGTACGATCTCAGGTTACAGTCCATCATTTTGGAGAAATCAAGCAGGGACTTAAGAGACTGCTTATACCACATACACAGTCAGGAGCCAAGAGGAGCAAATGTATCCACAGGATCTGCTTGCTATTTCTGCTTCTTAGAGCTTTCTTCTGTCTCATGCCTTTCCCACCTTGATTAAGAGCAGATGTGCCCATGGACTAACTTGGACTCTGTAATTCCTCCTTAAAGCTCTCTTCCCAGATGATTCTAGATCACTTCGAGATTGTAGTCAAAACTAGTCAGCACAGCAAAGGCTGTGGGTGATGTTGGATTTGTGTCTGGGACAAATGAGCCCATAGGTCTACGGTGAGGACACTTGATCCTTCCTGGTGTCCTGTCCATTCAGCCCCAGGATTGGTTCATTAGACCTGATTCTGTTTTGCTACAGTCATACTTACCAGACCTCCATTTTGCTGCTAGATTCTTGGGGTGACCCTTCATCTCTTCTACTTCATCTGCCCCAGGAGGCTTTCCAAGAAGCCAAAGCTAAGTGCTCACTGCTTTCCATAGCATATTGAGTAGGGCCTGGGTTCTAGTTCCTGGCTCATTCATTACTCACTTTGAAAGCTGACTGTGTTCACTTCCCTCATGTAGGGAGAATACTGACATCCTTTAGATCTTGACCTTTCCCTTAACACTGTGTACCTTCCTGTCTACAGCCCCTATGAGATGTCATGTGTTTCTCTCTTTACTAAACCATAAGTCTGAATTAGGGATGGAAAACAGGCCAGAGGTCCCAGGTTCAGCATAAAATACTTTTTCTTAGTTTGCATATCTCCTCCTCCTCCTCCTCCTTTTATGAGACAGGTTTTCTCTATGTAGTCCTGGCTATCTTGGAACTCACCTTGTAAACCAGGCTGGCCTCAAACTTATAAAGAGATCTGCTTGTCTCTGTCGTTCAAGTGCTGGGATTAAAGACATGCGCCACCACCGCCCAGCACTTTGGATATTTCTTTTCCATCAGATCACATTTCTTTAAAATCAAAGCTCATATCTAGTTTTCTGAAAGTTCAGATTTTGATGAGGTATGAACTTAGGACTCACATCAAGGGGAAATAGATATATCACTGTAACCTCCCACATCTTGTTAAGAATTTCACACCCACGTGAAGAGCAGTGTCCACTCACTCTCTGCCTTAAGCTGCACTCACTCTACTGCCTAAAGCTCACACTCCAGGATTAGAAGATCAAAGATCAAGCATGGATTGACTTTGCTATCCTGCCACTCTCCAGCAGATGGTCTTTTAAACACACCATTCATTGGGCTTCCTGGGTCCCCAGAGGCCACCGTTGTCTAGTGCCCAGCTCTGTCTGGCACGTGAGACAGCTCATGTCTCTAAGCAAACCCTGCTTAAGTGGTGTCCAACCTCTTTTATTGCCCTGTCTCTCCTCCCTTTCCCACCTGTACACTGACCCTCTCTGCACCAGCCTCAAGCTGCCCTCCCTGCATGGACTCAAGTGCCTTTCCTTTCCAAGTTTCTCCTGCTATCTGAAGCTTTCCCAGGCACCTTCTGCTCAGTTCCATTATCTTCAACCATTGGTACATCACATTTACACCTTTGGGTGAAGACTTCCCTTACTCCATGACCACAGAATCCAGGGGAAAGGAAAAGAGGCTTACATAGAACAGGGCTGCTGCCATTCTTTCTGGGCCTTTACTGCCCTCTTGTGATGGGTTGCATATAGTGCATGACTCTTGTGTGTTGGAGCTCTAACTGCCACTAGCCACTCTGTCCAGGTTGAGTAAGAAAGGAGGTCTTTGTTATCCAAAGCATTATAAGGTCTCACCGAGCCATATACACAAACCAGTTCACTCTTCTTTCTTTCCACTCACCCTTGCTAGAGCTTGGTAGGCTTCTTTCCTCTGAGAAACTGGCCCAGTGGATCAATGAGGGATTTCAAGTAGGCTAAAAAGCAAGATGCAAAATCCATTCATTCCCACCAGTCCTGTTTTCTTCTAAGCTAAGGGACCAGGCTTGGGGAAGATGTTCAGTTTCTCCAGGGTGGATGGAGACTCACTCTGTGCAGGGTGCCTGGGTCGTATGTGCTGCAGCTGTCAGCCGCCCACAACCTGGCTCTCCAGTTCTACCTGAGCCATTGCAGGTGATTTCTGAGTATTTCCCCTTCCCGCCCCTTCCCTTTACAGAGTGCATGCTGCGGCTCTATCCTCACTGACCGTCCAACACAAAGAATTTATGGATGCAGGAGTCAAAACACAAAGCTCTAACAAACAGTGGTTAGAAATCTCCCTTAGAATTTACTTTTACTTATTACTGTTATTTACAGAAACAGGCAACTCCCCCTTTTATACCATAGAACATTGTCCAGTAAGCTGAATTAAGGTTTCTTGATATGACAGGGGTAAAGAAAGGCAGATTCTTCTCAGGTTGTCTCTTTGTAAATGAGAAACAAAGTGGACTTCCTGCTCTGTTCATAGCCTGTGTGAAATGATGCTGTTTTCTCCCCCCCACCCCCACCCCGTCTCTTTCTCTCATCCTGACTAAGGACCTTGGTTCTAAAAATGAACATAGCCTGTACTGTATGCTTTGTCAACACAACTTTAAAAACGACTATTTGTCATTTTGTTATAGAGAAGCAATTTCTTGAATGAAATAAAAAAGCCTGTAGTCACATTCGAGGACAGTTGAGAATCCATACGCTTGTCTCCACACAGGCAACTGCATGGTGAGACAGACATCATAATGCTGGGATTTTTCTCCCTTTGTAAGGGCAATAAACATCGTCAAAGGACCATCCTGCGTGACTGAGCAGTGGTTGCTCAGCTGTGGAGAGATTTAACATTTGCATTGACTGAGATATCCATGTCTTCGACCTTGTCTCCAGCGCCTAGGATTTTCTTTTCCATGTCTTTGTACATTGATAGTTTTTTTGACTCCCTAATTTTTCATATCCAGTTTTATCTCTGTTTGAGTTTTCTGTAGAAATTCTATTGTACTATTATGTCTTGAACTGCCTCACCATTTCCCTCTCTGTTCCTTTGTGTTTTCATAAACTTCATTAAGGGAAGTTTTTCATTAAGGGACATTTTTCACATCATCTTTAAGGCCCTTGATCATATTCACAATTGCTGTTTTGAAGTCCTTTGCAAAAATAATTTTAAATCTGTTTTCCCTTCCCAGTCTCTGCTCCCAGAATGATGACTCTGAGACTAATTATTAAGAAATAAATGCCTTGGCCATTAGCTTTCACTCATTCCCTGACTAGCTCTTAACTTATTTAACCATTTAAACTATTCTATGCCTACCACTTGGTTAGTTAGCACTTCTTCAGTCCCAGCCTGCTTTTTCCTTTACATCTCATCAGTGTTTCTCTCAGTGTTTCCCTGAGTTCATCCACCTGATGGTTTATGTTATGGTGACCAGACAGCTAGGTTTGGGAACACTGAGTGGATTCTAGGTGCTGATATCTTTGTTGGGTGGTTATTCTCTTTCTTGGCTTCTGTTGCCCTTTCTGAATCGTAGGAAAGTTTGTTTTCTGTGGATTGTCTGGTAGAGAGTGCTTCTGCAGGTAGGAGGGAGGCAAAGAGAACTAGAAGCGTGCTAGGAAAAACGCTGAGAGGGGCTTGTTGCCCTGCTAATTAAGGTCAAAAGCCACCATTGTCCAATTAGCCCTCTGAGCTGGGAGTAAAAAGGGAATCCCTTTCTCAGCAGGTCTTCTCCTTCTCCGACCTTGTCTGGGGAACTGGAAACCTGTATACCCTCTTCCTGAGGAATTTCAGGTAGTCCTGTTCTGAGATTCCTGGAATGCCTTCCCATGCTAATGAGTCACCTTAGTACCTTAGCTTTCATCTAATGACCTTTGCCCATTCTGGATATTTTTACCCCTTCCCCAAACCATGTAACTACTTGTTCACCCTGAATAAAGTATCTGTGGTATTAGGGTTCTCTAGAGTCACAGAACTTATGGAATGTCTCTCTATATTGAAGGGATTTATTGTGATGACTTACAGTCTGTAGTCCAACTACCCCAACAATGGGCAGCTCTGAATGGGAAGTCCAAGAATCTAGTAGTTGCTCAGTCCCACGAGGCTAGTTGTTTCAGCTGGTCTTCTGTAGAAGTAGGTTCCACCAGATATGCTGGCAAGTAAGTGCAAGCAGGTGAAGAAGAGTGCGTCTTCCTTCTTCCAATGTCCTTATGTAGGTCTTCAGCAGAAGGTGTGACCCAGATTAAAGATGTGTGCCACCATGCCTGGATCTGGGACTTGCTTTATCCCAGGCTGACCTTGAACTCAGAGATCTCCTTGCCTAGTCTCCTGGGTTTAAAGGCATGCACTTCCTTGCCTGGGCCTAAGCTTTTCATGGTCACTCTGCCTCAAGATTTTCATGCCAAGATCCAGGTCAGAAACTTGTGTCTTACAGCCTCAAGATCTGGATTACAGGTGAGCCCTCCAATTCTAGATTGTATTTCATTCTAGATACAGTCAACTTGACAACCAGGAATAGCCATTACATGCATATAAACCCACACCAAGTAAAGGTATATGCACATGCTAAGATCAACTCAGAGAATTGCTTCATTAAAATCATCCAAGAAGATCTTTGCCTGAAAGAGCTGTAACATTAAGATCCTTGGAGAAGGCCTTCTGTCTCCCAGCCCCTGAGGCACTGGCTCCCAGCCTGACTGGAAATCTGCCCATTCCAGTTTCTGCTTCATCCTTCTAGCCCTGTGTGCAACAGCATATGGACACCTCGAGAAGGAGGGAGCAGAGGGCAGAGAGCCACATGAGGCTTTAGGGAAGAACTAATGGGATCCTGTCTATATCAAGAGATGGAGTCCCCAAGGAGTTGGACCTCCTACCTCAGATAGGTGGCAGTAAGGTAGAGAATGACCTGGAGGGTTCAGTGGGCTAGTGGGAACTGTGTCTGAAGCAAGAGTTGGATTCTCCAGTGAAAGGAGTTAAGGAGCAAGGAGGGTACCTGTAAGTTGGTTGTTATCAATCTGAGGGGGAGTGTGGAGTGATCATTATGGAGGACAGGTAGGAGAGAGTAATTCCCTAACCCAAGTCCCTGCCAAATGTCACTTCCAGGGTCCCAGGTAGAAAGTGCTTCTAGGTATTGGGGGCTGAAAGAAAGGAATGAGATTAGGTGGGTGGACTCCAGTAGTTTCCATGGAATGGGGGACGTAGTGTGGCAGGAGAGGCCACTGCAAGCTCTGATCTATCTTAAAATGGGATCTTTTACTCTTTTTGCAAATCTCTAACTAAAAACAACACTGAGAGTTTAATTAATGTATTTTCCCCTTTAATATCCTTTGAGAATTAGGTCTTGTCTCTTTCACTCTTCCGTCCCTCCCTCCTTCTCTCTCTCTCTCTCTCTCTCTCTCTCTCTCTCTCTCTCTCTCTCTTTCAGAACAGCGTTTCTTCTGTGTAGCTCTGGCTGTCCTAGAACTCACTTTGTAGTTATGAACTCAAGAGACCTTCCAGCTTTTTCCTGAAAATTAACTGCCTAGACTGAGAATTTTCTCTTTAATGCTAATATTTCATCCAGATGAGCTGAAATACAAACCTTTCTTAAGGTTTGTATTTCAAACCTAAGGTTTGGAGGTGGTAGTACAAGCCTTTAATACCAGCACATGGGATGCAGAACCTGGAAGATCTCTGTTAGGTTAAGGCTAGCCTCATCTACAGAGTGAGTTCCAGGACAGCCAGAGCTATACAGCAAAACCCTGTGTCAAAACAAAGCAAGCAAGCAAGCAAGCAAACAAACAACAACAACAACAAAAAACAAGACAGAAATGGAATATACTTGTCTGGTATGATTCTCTGTGTGACAAATGCATGCCATCAAGTCAGACACCTGACATTGCTGCTAACACCCTGGTCCTCTTATTACCAGAGTGGGTTGGAGTGAGCATCTGTTTCATTTCCAACAGAACTTTTGCTATAACTACATTATTCTTTCCTTCACTAGGTGAATCTTCACAGATCCAGATGAAAAGTAACATAGCAAAATGATAAGAAAAATTATATGAACTTAGAATGCCGAGATAGACTCAGAAAAGACATGTTCTTTTAAAGTGTGAAGTCAGGCTATTACTTCCTAGAAGCTCTAGGTGCAGACCAAGCTTTGTCCAAAGCTCATATTGTACAACCCCACTAGCCACTGATTTCTGTTTGTCCATCTGTTCTCAGAGAATTTCTAACACAAACTTCAAAGAGCCAAGTTTCTCTGCACGAGAGAGAGAGAGAGAGAGAGAGAGAGAGAAAGACTCCAGTGGAGAATGTTAATTTCCCAGTAGAAGAGACTGTCCAAAAAGAATCAGGTAGCAACCCAGTTTTAGGCGTGGAGAGAAGAAACTTCCAGATGGCAGCATTTCTGAATGCACATGTTTTCAAATTGTGTTCAAATACACAGGCCAAGGGTTCGGAGAGGCAAGCACTCTTGGAGAAAGGAATGAGAAGGACTGAGCACTGTTAAGGACAGTATCCAGAGAACTTTCCAGCCTTAGAACCCAACAGCACAGCTTCCTTCTAAATAAGGCTAGGCTGGAACCCAATGCCTAGTCTCTTTACCAACATTCCTTTATAGACACTTGATACAGCCGTTCTTGGAAAGGGTAGGATCTCCTTACCCCCAAACTGCTGGGAGCCCCCCTGCATCTACCCAAAGCCTTCCTATACTGACTAGGCTTGTCAAAACCTGGTTGTAGAGTCTGGGATCTGAGGGCCTGTGCTTTATCTATGCTTTACAAAGAGAAAACTAAGAGACAGTAGCTTGTAAAGGGGAGTGGGTTTGCCTATATTTCTGTGTAGACTAGGGAGAGGAACATTCTTAGCCTCTCTCCACTTTTCTAATACCAGTGTTACAATTTTATGGAAAAGCTGTAAAAAAATCATCAAACAGACATATGAAGATTTAGCTGTGAGAAAATGTGTAACTCTGAGAATGTTCTTTTAGATGGCGCCCTCTCTTGGACCGAGCAGGGAGTGGATCTCTGGAAGAAATTGTAAACTGTAGCATTGTTTCTGTCAGGGTCTCTAGTATACAAAATAGAACAAAATATTATAGTCATTTAGTGCACACTCAAAGGACAATGGGTTGGAATTAGTCTCATATCTGCATTTGTTCCTGAGTTTCCCTCAGTCCACCTCAGATCCATGATCTCTTTCTGGACTCAGAAGGGACATAGAATTGTTTATTTACAGAAAATCACAATCCACAGGTAAAGTATTGACAGATATTTATTGTTCCTTCCATCAGGCTTCATAAAGCAAGCAGAATTTTCTGAGAGCTAGATGTGCTTTGAATGGTGAGAGAAGATAATGCAGAGAGAGACCTCTGAGGTACAAACGGTGCAGATAGGAGACTGGACCCAGTAGCTGGGGCACAGCTGCCTGTGTATCTCTGGGAAGGTACTTCAGAAAGAAGGATTTTGGCTGGGTTAGTGACTGGCAAAGCTTTTGGTGACTTGATTAAGACTCTAAGATCCTCTGTATCAAAGGGAGGTGGTTGGACCTGGGTTGTGTCTCTGTCCTTGCTAGAAGACCTGTAACACCCAGGGCCATGTCCCCACCCTCTTCCCATCATTGAGAATTTTTGTTCAATGTCTTCCTGTGCTGCTCCACTAGTGTCCCGATCCACTCTGAGGTTTTCTGCTTGGCTTCTTCCCAGCTGACAAGTGGCTCATAGCCTAGATCTTGCTGAGCTTTCTTGTAGGAGACAGTGAACACACTATTTAGCACTGTGAGCAAGAGGCGGTTTAAGGGTAGCCTATAGTTGTAGACTGGATGTAGCAGGAAGCTCACAGTTTCCAGCAGGAAGGCAAGCCAGTACCATAGGGGCAGAGGAAGGCTCCAGCTGGAATCAAGGTGGAGGCCCCATTCCTTGCTCAGGGTATAATATAAATCACCATAGCTTTGATGAGGGGTGTCATCTGAGATGTAGTAGAACTGTCCTTGGATGCTTAGGGACTTCTTGGGGTCTTGAAGGCCCCTGGCAGCCAGAATGTGTGCCCAGGCTGCATTGCCCACATACATTGGGTTGACTATTGAGAATGAGGCATATATCTTAAATCTGCTGTTATTCTTGAGTGCTGTATCCACAGTGGTTGAAATGACTTGGCATTCTTCCCCATAGATGTATGGGAGCCTTAAGGCACAAGTATGCAATGTGCCACCATTTTTCAGGATGTTCCCATTGGCGGCTAGCACTGCCTTCTCAGCCATCTTTTTGCTGTATGGGTATGGATCAGGCCATGTGCTTTCACGATGCTCTTCCTCATGGCCATTCAGGATGACCTCATTGTAGGAATTTGGTCCAGCCACAATTATTGAGCTGCTGTAGATAATGGCTGGCACACTAGCTTCCACACAAGCATCCAGTAGGAGCTGAGTACCTGCTCATAGGGAGTTTACCATCACTGCTGGGAAACAAGCCAAAGGGCCACTGTGGCAATGGGGTCAGATCTGTCTCCATCCTAACTCCAGTGGAAGGGCTACTACAGATCTAAATGCATTCCTACTTGACCCTGACTCAAACCTATCAATCTATAGCCACAGAATAACCACCAAATTAAAAGAGAGGTGACATTTAGATCTGGAAATGAGGGATTTCTAGGTTTTTAATATATAAATCTCTCTCTCCCTCTCTCTCTCTCTCTCTCTGTATATGTTGGTGTGTACTTTTATTTTCAGTGCTAGGGATCAAACAAATCTAAGCTTTCTACATGGTACACAAGGCCCTCCCACTGTCTGAGGTTTTTGTTGTGGTTGTTCTGATAAACACCACAATCAAAGCAACTTGGATATGGAAGGGTTTATATGCCTCACACATCTAGATCACAGCTCATCCCTGAGGAAAGTCACTGCAGGAACAAAGGCAGAAGTCACGTACCAATGCTGCTCCCTCACTTGCTTCCCATGGTTGCTCAGCTTGCTTACTTGTATAACCCAGGATCTCCTGCTCAGTGTTGACACCACCCACAAAGGTTGGGTCATCCTATGTCAATCATTAACTTAGCCCACAGAAATACACACAGGCCTATCTGATGGAGACATTTCTCAGTTGAAATTCCCTCTTTCCAGGTGACTACCATGTGTCAGGTTGACAAAACTACCCAGCATTTTTTACATTCGAAAGTACTTCCCTGGATTTTTATTCTGGAAAAATATTACTTTAACTATTTTAAAAACGGACATACATAAATTAGTTTCAGGATGTTGTTCAGTGATTGAGCCTTTGCCTTGATCTCCAGAAATAACAATAACAAAATGTTTAAAAATTCTCCCCCACCACATAAAAGCAAAGCATCACTAATCTTCATATATTTCATTAAAGGTGGGTGCCTTTTTAATCCGAAAAATGCAAGGTATCATATTGTCAGAGGTAGTTCAGAATTTCCAGCATGTCCACTTAGGTGTATTGCCCATTGTGTATGAGAAATAAGTATTTTTATTGTATTGTATTCCCATGCAGAGTCTTAGTATATAGTCCAGACTGGGCTGGAAGGTATGATTGTCCTGGTTCAGAGTCCTGAGTGCTAAGATTACAGGAATGCACCACTTCATCTGAGAACCATTATATACTCATAATTAGACATCAAAGGCTGGTGTATTTTTTCTCATGTAGTAAGAATTAATATAGACATGAGAAATTGGTTATTCATAGCACCACACTAAAGTGTGGCTAGGAAAGAGGTAGACATACAAACTGAAGAAGGATCCTTTTGAATTGATTTTGGCTATCCCCAAATACTTAATTGATTTAGAAAGGAGCCCAGTTAGTTATTTGGAGGTCATGTCAAGGATACATGGCAGGCAGGACCTTGGAGTATAGTAGAGCCATGAAATCTGGTGTCAGGAGTCAGTGTATTTTATATGGTAAAGTCCTTTATTTAAAGTAGATTGGAAATCTACTTTCAAAGCCACTAAATGTTGTGGATTGCTGTTTGTATTTTCTGCTCCCTCCAGAGTGGAGCACCAACGAGGAGTAGATCAGGTAATCAGGTGATGACAGGTGAAGCTTTAATTGGTCATATAAGGCTAGAGCATGCCCATAACCATGTTCTCTAGTTCTGCATCAGACCAGAGACCACTTCTTCCATTTATGGAGTGTCTTTTGTGCTGTGCCAACTGTGAATATTCCTCGTGAGGGTCTTTAAGTATCTGCCTGTTTTTATTTGGTTGACAAGCAAGCCCTCCCCACACTCAGTGTATGTTCACCAGTCTCTATGTCATTTACTGGACAATTCCTCTTTATGTTTTGGACCGAAGGTCCTGAACAGGGCTCTGACCTCCTGCAGCTCTTTCTCCTGCACTAACATCCAGACAATCCTCTGGCCCAGAAACCCTCCTGCTCCTGTCACCAGGCTGCTCCACCCAGGCATGGTCAACACAGGAAGCAGATCACAGTGGGAGCAAAATGAACCTGGGGAGGGCTAGAAAGAGAGGTTCAATGGGTATAGACTCATGGAGTTCCTACTATGATGACACAGTAGACAAAATGTCTCAAGCTTATTCTTATAATATTCTCTCATAACTCATGAGTTCAGTGATTCCAAATGCATAGGTCTTCTCTGAGAAGCAAGCAGAGCAATCAGTTCTGCAGCAGATACCAGACATGCATCTTCTTACTTAGGTCAACCCTGACACTGAGACAGGATGTCAAGCTGTGCCCCAAGGTTGTCCCTCTTACAGTAGATCCCAATGACAAACTTGGGTTTTCTTATCTGTGCTTCTGAGAAACCTATCACATACTGGGGTTCTAGTACCCTTCACTGCATAGGGTTAGTTCCTTCAGTTTCCTGCAGACTTCAGAGACAAAAGCTTACATCTGTTAGCTTCCTATGAAGGATATTACAAAGTATACAAAGAAAGAGGTGCATAGGCTGAGGACTGAGAATGGGGAACAAGACTTCTACTCGCTTGTTTGATGTACCAACTTCTAGGAATATCTAACTGTTCATCTTCCCACAACCTTAGGAGGCTGGGTCCTCCTGAATCAGTTAATAATGAAGAAAATGCCCCACAGGGTCAATGCAATCTAGGCAATTCTTCAATAGAAGTTTCTTTTTTCCATGTGACTCTAGTTTATCTCAAGTGTATAACCGAGGCTAACCAATACCTGGCTGAATAGTATTCGTTCCCTGTGTTAGATATAACACTTTTAGTTATTGTTTTAAAATATTCTCTTCATCTCAACTTCTTTGCAAATCTTAGTTTATTGTAATATATGTATATGTTCATCTAAAAGACTTATCATTTTTACTCTAATAATCTGCTTCTTGTTAATTCAATTTTAAAAGTAGCTATTTCTTGTTTATATAGACTAGCTTCCAAATAAATGAGGCAGAGACTCTAAGGTTATTGGATAACTTACAGCACAGTATATGAGCAGTTATTTATCTATTATCCTCTGAGCTAATCTGGCCACTTCCAAGCCAACTTTTGTGAGATAGTTGCATTTCAGGATTCATCTGACTCTGCCCCAGGCAGTGGTCTCTCCTGGATCCCTTCTTAGTAGCAGAAATCTTTCCTCCACTCTCTCTCCTCCACCCCCAGATGGTGGAAGTCTAGCCCCATTGTCTGCTCTTATCAATTATTGGCTGATTAGCTTTTATTGATAAATAAGAGAAAAAATGGGGAGCAATTTTTATACAAACTTGAAACAGGAGATACTTACAATGAGCAGTACAATGCCTTGTTTGGATTTCAACAAGGTATGTCTGCAGATAAATCAGCATTTGGATAATACAAGGAAAATCTTTACACAGTGAACAAAAACACCTTGCCTACAGTTTCGGGTATGTTTGTTTGTTTTAAGTGAGAATGGTAGGTGAGTAAATGAGCTTATGGTAGAAATATTCTAAGGCTTTTCCAATCTTCAGCTCACAGACCTATGTAGCTAAGGATAGCTATGAACACAACTCAATACAAAGTTGAGAAATTACTTAGAACAATATGAAAAGTTCATGACATTTTAGGACTCATTTATGAACATTTATGAGGTTCTTAACCATGAACTTTGTAGATGACCAAGTCTGGGTGCAGTTTCAAAATGTTGGACACACCTACATGGAAGAGTATCTCAGCCTTTTGGTGGTTAAGGTCCACAAAGCCAAGTGTAGGTCCTACATGATGGCAATCTAGAGAGCCTTTCTCTATAAGCCCAACAGCATTGACTCTATACATGAGAGCACATATGCTGCACTGGATCACCATAGCATGCTTGCTTCATAGTGCCTCAAAGTTATATAGCTATGTCTAATTATACACTTAGGACAGAACTAAGTAGGTGAATATGTCCAATTAAATACATGTAAATATCAATAATATGGCTAATTACAAGAATGGCAATCATTGTACAAGAAGCCCCTTGAAGGATAGCTGTGAACCATTATTTTTATTCCATCTACCAAAACAAACAGAATGCAAAGATCCCAAGAGAAGGCACAAGAATCATAGACTCACTGGTTTGCCCACTCAGGAATCCATTAAAAACACTAAGATGGAAGCTGATATACTAATATACAAGCAAAGAACCTACGGAAAATGAGAGAAGAAAAATATATAAATAAAATAAAATAAAAAAAAAATGTTTAGATAAATTTAAGAAAAGGAAGAGCCCTGACAGGGATTACTACGGGACAAAGAACCTCCAAAGATGCCATGAGTAAGTCTTCTGTTGGCCGACCTCTGCTGGACATGTGTTCTACCCTTAAGAGTAGTTTGTTCCCCTATTGAGACTCTCTTAGGTCAAGCTAAATTTTCTTTGGCAAGTGAATAAATTGGAGATTGATTCTGAGTTAGGAATCGGAGCATATGTATTTCTTTCAGCTCTAAGACCCCAGTTGGTGCAGATCTGTGCAGGTCCTGTGCATGCTGCATCAGTCTCTCTGAGTTCATAAGTGTGTGGATCATGTTGATTTAGAGTGCCTTGTTTTCTTGGTGTCATATGTCCCCACTGGCTCTTATATTCTTTTTACCTCCTCTTCCATGGGGTTTCTGTGCCCTGAGGGGAGAGATTTGATGGAGACCTCCCATTTAAGACTGAGTGTTCCAAGGTTTCTCATTCTCTGCACAGTGTTTGGCTGTGGTTCTCTCTATGTGTTCTCATCCTCTGCTGGAGGAAGCTTCTCTAATGATGGTTGAACCATACACTGACCTATGAGGATATAAGAAGTCATTTTATTGGTACTTTTTTCCTTTCAAAAAAGTAATATTTGGCCATCTAGTCTGTGGTTCTAGGTTACCCAAGCAGAGCTGAGTATGAGTTCCGTTTTGGGGAATGGGCCTTTAAGCAAATCAGATATTGTCTGATTACTGCTACAAGATTAGTGGCATCATTGTACTACAATATGCTGCAGGCAGAACACCATTTTATATCAAAGGTTTATGGCAGGCTTGATATTTTCATTTCTCCTTTGGTAGAATAAAGATCCATTATAATATGAAAGATGGCAGCACAGAGAAATGAAGCACTTCATAGTCACCATCTTGAATTCTTCGTATTTAATGAGTTTTGTAGATGTTGTCTTCAGCAATGGGGTTTTGTTGCCTACATTTTGACAACAGTTTAAATAGTTCAAGGGTTTCCATGAAACCCCTTTGTCCAACAATCCAATTAGGTGTGACCAAGTCCTGGTACTGGAAGCTTCATGTCATAGGAGAGATCCAGTTGGGGCTCTGTTGCAACCATCATTTGTCAATTTCATTTAGTCAACACATGGTGAGAATTTAGGAATTCTGTTTTGTTTTGTTTTTTGTTTTTTTTAAAAAAACACAGAAATATTATACGAATGTGCTTTTGTTTTAATCCCAGGTATAGGGATGTGGGGCTGTTCAGACTGTCCATAGCAGCTAACTGTGATTTGCCTCCTGCTCTAGTAGACATGCATTTTTGACAGATGCAGATAATTTCTACTATTGTATGTTGTTTGAAATTTTGAGAACTTTTCAGAGGGCACCTAAATGCCTGGAGAGAGGGTGTGTGTATAACTGATGGTTTTTTAGCTGTGGTTTGTTAGTAGCTATGGTCAAAGAAGAAGCAATAGAAAATAAACGAGATTCAGGGGTCTTCCTAATTCTTATCTCCCCTCTATCCTTCTTTCTTTCCTGTCTAGTGTTAGGGGGTGAAACTGGGTATGGTGTGAATAAGGGTGGGAAAAAGAAAAACCTATGAAGTAGCAAAGAGGCAAAGACCAGTTACAACCATTTTCACATATGTATACATTTTAGGAAGCTTTTGCTGTATGAGGCTTTCTTTCTTCCTTTTTTCATGACAACTGTATTTCATAGATTTATTTTATTGATTTATTGATTTTGAATATGCATGTGTATGTAGATATGTCTATATGGGTGCAGGTACCTATGAAGGCAAAGACATTGCATCCCACAGGTACTGGAGTTAGAGGTGATTGTGGGCTTTCTCAACGTGGGTGCCAGGAACCAAACGTGGGATCCTCTGCTTGAAGCGGTATGTCTTCTTTTTTTTTTTTAAATTTATTTTTGATACATTATTTACATTTCAAATGTTTCCCCCTTTCCAGATCTCCCCTTTGGAACCTCCCCATTTCCTTCCCCCTCCCCCTGCCACTGTAGGGGTATTCCCCAACCACCCACCCACTCCCCCACTCTTGTCTTCCCTCCTTGGCATTCTCCTATACTGGGGGATCTAACACCCTCAGGCCCAAGGGCCTCTCCTCCCCCTGACAGATAACAAGACCCTCCTCTGCCACATATGTGGCCAGCACCATGGGTCCCTCCATGTGTATTCTTTGGTTGGTGGATCAGTCTCCAGGAGTATCAGGGGTCAGGCCAGTTACCACTGTTACTGCCTCCCTGGGGATGCAAACTCCCTCAGCTCCTTCAGTCCCTTCTCCAACTCCTCCATCTGGGACCTCACACTCAGCCCCACTGTTGCTGCAAAGTGACTCTTGGGTATTTCGAACTTTTGGGCTAATAACCACTTAACAGTGAATACATACCATGTTCATTCTTTTGTGACTGTGTTACCTCGCTCAGGATATTTTCAAGTTCCATCCATTTGTCTGCGAATTTCATGATGTTATTGTTTTTAATAGCGGAGTAGTATTCCATTGTATAAATGTACCATGTTTTCTGTCCTCTGTTGAGGGACATCTGGGTTGTTTCCAGTTTCTGGCTATTATAAATATGGCTGCTATGAACATAGTGGAACATGTGT
Organism: Rhynchomys soricoides; assembly: GCA_019843965.1. Taxonomy (NCBI): domain Eukaryota; kingdom Metazoa; phylum Chordata; class Mammalia; order Rodentia; family Muridae; genus Rhynchomys; species Rhynchomys soricoides. The sequence continues at coordinate 987,631 of JADRCH010000111.1, forward strand.
CTTTATTACATGTTGGAGCATCTTCTGGGTAATATGCCCAGGAGTGGAATAGCTGGGTCCTCAGGTAGTATTATGTTCATTTTTCTGAGGGTCCACCAAACTGATTTCCAGAGAGGTTGTATCATCTTGCATTCCCACCAGCAATGGAGGAGTGTTCCTCTTTCTCTACATCTTCACTAGCA
>JADRCH010000111.1:998662-1060673 GCA_019843965.1 Rhynchomys soricoides
TGGCTCCTCAGCACAAGTGGGCAGGTAGCTTTCTCTCTGCACTGCTTGTATATGGAGGCCTGGTGGGCCAGGCAGGGTTTCTGGCCACAGGTGGAGGCAGGCAGCAAATTCCTCTTCTTTTGCGCATCAATCCCTGACTTTGAAGTGTTCACTGGGGGGTTAGGGGGGAGGGTCCTCTGGTAAGCTAAGGCTCGCCAGAGTCTTACATTTGGTGCATTGGCTGGGAAGAGATCCCCCATGGGGACACGCTAGAGTGGTGAATTTGAAGTCTCAAGCAGGTACTTTGGTTCTTGTCTGTCTCACTGTCAGAGTCTGAGTCTGTAAGTCTGTTTGAACTTTCAGTTTGCTTGTAAGTGTCAGGGGGCTCGGATAGCCCACAGTGTTTGGGGTGGTCAAAAGTGACTGGTAGATGTGCCTTAATGTCACAACTGCAGGGTATCTGGGGAACACCCCAGAGACCCTGGAAGGAGCAGGAAAGTCTCCACTCTTTCTGGAAACAGCAAGGCAGTATCCGCAGGAGCCAAGTCTTTCTGTAACCTTGTTTATCTGGCTCCTGCTGTATTGACAGGGGCACCTGGTTTGTCTTGGCACAACTGGAGCCTGCCGAGCAAGTCTGTTCTGTGTCCTTGGAAGGGATGAACTGTCTGTAACTGGGCGCATGGAAGGGGTGAACTGTGTGTTGATTTCTCTGTGTTCTTGAACCTGGACACCCGCCTGTGGCAGGGTTGAGCTGATTGTGTGTTGATTGTTTTCCTCTGTGTTTGTTGGTATCTCATTCTGTGTTCTTGGACTTAAACTGATGACATTTTTTTTTTTTTTTTTTAGACATTGGACAGACTGAATCTACCCTGTTAAACATTCTAGTTAACCACTGGAGGGAAGTTATGGAAAGAGGAGAAACTTTTCAGGACCATCCAGACCAAGAGCCCTATGTAGTTACTTGGAAGAATTTAGTGGCAGACTCCACCCCCTTAAAGATAAAAAGCCTTTCTTTCCCCAAGACCCACCTCACAGGTTCTGGCCATCAGGAAGAAGAAAGTGTGGGAGGAGAGATCTGGACCTGAGAAGAGGTTGATCCTCCAAGATCCTTCAACAGCAGACCTGTTACTCCAAGACCTTCTTCCTCCATATCCCCCTACCATGGCCCTCATGGCCCCACCAGCATCAGCACTGGTTCTGTGATCCTCAGCCCATATAGGACCAGGGCTGTTGTATCCCCTTTTACCAGAGGGAGGAGCGGGAGGAGACCCCTGACTTCCTGGTCCCACCATGAGACCCAAAGTCTGAAAGCCACCTCCCCTGATACCAAGGTGGCTCCCCTGCTGAAAGCATATGGTCCTCCAGATAAGGGCAATCAGGTTATGCAATATTGGCCCTTCCCTTCTGCTGACTTGTACAATGGGAAGGCCCAAACCCCTCCCCCTTTCCAAGGGGCCAATTAATCTCTTTGAGACTGTTTTATTTACTCATCAGCCCACCTAGGATGATATCCAACAACTCATGAGAGTGCTCTTCATGACTGAAGAGTGAGAGAGGATAATGCAGGAAGCTAGAAAGAATACCCCTTCAGACACGAGGTCACTATCGATTGACGAGGCTGTCATTGACAGCAGGCTTTCCCTGACTAGATCTGACTGGGACTTTAAGTTTAGGGGCACCTAAAGGTCCACCACCAGACTCAATTTGCAGGTTTCAAGGGGGCTGCATGATGACCCACAAATTTGACCAAGGTACATGAGGTTAAGCAGGGACCAGAAGAGTTGCTCACAGCCTTTCTGGAGTGCCTCATGGAGGAATTCCACCAATATACACCCTAAGACACCAGCAACAAGGAAGATAAAGATACTGTGACAATGGCTTTTATAGACCAGAGTAGTAGAGATTATCAGGAAAAAGCTTCAGAGACTAGAAAGACAGGATAAGCCATTGAGGGATTTAGTGCAGGTGGCTGAGAAAGTCTATCATTACAGGGAGACAGAGGAGGAGAAGGAGCAGAGAAAGACAGAAAAGCGACAGGGAAGGAATCTACAGAGAGTCCTGGCTACAGTAGTTAGGGAAAGCAGAGAAGAGAAACAGAAAAGGACCAGTGTGCATACTGCAAGGAGAGAGGCCACTGGGCCTGAGAATGAAGCTGGGGGGGGGGGAATCCCAGGCCTGGGCTGAGAAAGCAGGGGTGGGAAGGGCCGCCAACCAGCCCTCCATCCACGTGGAGCTCAGAGCCCAAGCCTCCCGAGTATCTGTGTGCTAATATCAGATGTCGAGGGAGGCCCGGGACGGAATCAGGCCCCACACTACCAGGCTCCTAGAACAAGGGATCCTGAGGATGTGCCAATCAGCTTGGAATACTCCCCTCTTGCCTGTGAAGAAACCTGGGACCCAAGACTAAGGAGGACTGTCTAGAGGGGACTAAAGGCCTCTTAGAGGAGTTGAGGGGATTGGGATACAGAGCCTCAGCCAAGAAGGCCCAAATCTGCCAGAGAAAAGTAAGTTATTTGGGCTACCTGCTGAAAGATGGCCAGCGCTGGCTCACCAATGCTTGAAAGGAGACCATCCTGCCCATCCTTCCTCCGCAGAGCCCCAAGCAGGTACAGGAATTCCTGGGCATAGTTGAGTTCTGCCGGCTATGGATCTCAGAGTTTGTTAAATTGGCTGCCCTCCTCTACCCCCTGACTAAAAATGGACAGCCCTTCCATTGAGAGGAAGAAGAGCAACAGGCTTTTGACACAATTAAGCAGGCTCTGCTCAAGGCCCCTGCTCTAGGACTGCCTGATGCCAGTAGACCTTTCCACCTTTATGTGGCCGAGAACAGGGGGATAGGCAAGGGGGTGCTCACCCAGTGGCTTGGCCCCTGGGAGCACCCAGTTGCCTATCTGTCAAAGAAATTAGGCCCTGTTACTGCTGGGTGGTCTACTTGCCTATGGATGGTGGCAGCAGTGGCAGCTCTAGTTAAAGATGCTGATAAATTGACTCTGGGGCAGAACCTGATTATGCCTTGAAAAGCATTGTTTGCCAGCCCCTGGACCAATGGCTGACCAATGCTCACATGACTCATTATCAGACTCTGTTGCTTGATTCAGATCAGGTGACCTTTATGTCACCAGTGGCCCTCAACTCTGTTACCCAACCCTAACCTCAACCTGCCAGTTCATGATTTCCAGCCGATTCAAGCTGAAGGCCAGTGATGGTGAAAGGATCTGTTTGATCCGCTGCTCCCCGATGCCAAGGTGACCTGGTTCACTGACATCAGCAGCTACCTGGTGGAAGGACAACACAAGGCAGGGGCCGCCATTGTGAATGGGTGCCAGGTGGTCTTGGCAGAACCGATTCCTCCAGGAATATCAGCCAAAAAGGCAGAGCTGATAGCTCTTACCAAAGCCTTGGACCTGGGGGCAGGCAAAAAGATCTGAGTAAGGAGGCATCAGGCACGGTTGCTGGAACCTCGATGGAAGGGACTCTTCCTGGCACTGCTAGCTGCTCCCACAGTCCTCAAGGTAGATGGTATTGTGGCCTGCATGCGTGCTTCCCATGTGAAACCTGCAGATGCCCCACTCCCCAGAGACCCCCCACTGGATGATACAGAAGATGGACAATCTGCTCAAGCTCAAGATCACTAGACCTTGATCGTGACTGCCTGGTTGTACCTTTGGATTCTGGTTCTTTCCTCCGTTCTATGTGCTCGTCCACCAAACCTATTACAACACTCACTGTCTCCCTTTTGTTGGGGTTAGGGGTAGCTGGAGCAACCATCAGGACCTACACTTTGGTTTTACAAAGGGAAAATTATGACAGTCTGAGGGTAGTCATTGCTTTAGATATAGAAAGAATAGAAGCTTCCGTCAGTCATCTTAAAGAATCACTGACTTCATTATCAGAAGTAGTACTACAGAATAGGAGGAGATTAGACTTAAGTTTTCCTCCAGCAAGGAGGGCTGTGTGCTGCCTTAGCTGAGGAGTGTTGCTTTTCTATAGACCATTCTGGGTTTTTTAAAGATTCAATGGCCAAGGTGAGAGAAGGATGAGCTAAGTGGAAGAGAGAGAAAGAACAGAGTCAGGGCTGGTTCGAGTCTTGGTTTAACTCCTCCCCTTGGTTGACCACCCTCATATCTACCTTGTTAGGACCCTAATTGTTCTGCTATTGTTGACTTTTGGCCCTTGCATTTTGAACCGCTTGGTCGCTTTTGTTAAGGAATGCAATGGTACAGTACAGCTAATGATTTTAAAGCAGAAATACAAAGAACTAGATACAGAAGACCAGGAGTATGAGCTGTCAGGATATCAGCAATAGCTTCAGGATTGAAGCATGCACAAAGAAAAGAGGGGAATGAAGAGGTCAGCTCAGAAACTTTAGAAAATTCCACCAGATCCCCAAGCACTTAGGCACCCTTCCCCTCCTGGAAAAGACAGGTTAGAGAGCACATAGGCTGGAAGGGAGGGGCTGATTAAGCTCCTTCTACCTCATTCCCTAAAGACCAATCAGTTTAAAAGTCACACTGTTCTGCCAATCACATTGTGCCTAATGGCTGCTGCTCAAAAACTGTATAAAAGCTTGCCAAATGGGCTGCACATGGTCGTTCTCTCCCTCCTTGGTGTGCAGGGTGACCCCAGCATGCTGGAATAATTAATTCCTCTTGCTTTTTGCATTGATCCCCAACTCCACAATGTTTACTTGGTGGCAGAGTGTCTCTAGTAAGCTAAGGCTTGCCAGAGTCTTACATTACCAGCGTGGCTACTGGAGTCCTAGGGTAGAAAGTACTTCTAGGTATAGGAGGCTGACAGACAGGATTAGGGTAAGGCAGGGGAGGGGAGGGAGAGAGTCCACAGGGAGGAGAAAAGCTGGGTCTGCTGCAAGGTTTGGCATTCTCCCCAAGAATGGAGGTAGGGCTGGGCTGTGGTGGCGCACGCCTATAGTCCCAGTGCTTGGGAGGCAGAGACAGGTGGATTTCTGAGTTTGAGGCCAGCCTGGTCTACTGAGTGAGTTCCAGGACAGCCAGGGCTACATAGAGAAACCCTGTCTCGAAAAAAGAATGGAGGTAGGTTGAGAGGTCAGGCTCTGGTAGGCCGGCTGCTATAGGGATGGGATAGGGTGCAGAGTGTAATAGAGGACAGGAAGAAGAATGCAGATCATCTACTTGAATCTCAGCCTGGCATGGTCATTGGGATTTCAGGTAGAGGCTCTTTCTAGATCTATGTTACTCACACAAAGGGATGGGAGGAGAGAGGGAAGCTGGGTCTGCTGCCAGGTTTCAGGAGCTCCCAAGAACAGAGGAGGTAGTGTGGGAAGAGAGGTCATTGTACGTTCTGATCTACTTTAAAATGGGATCTTATACTCTTTCTGCAAATCTTTAACTGGCAATGAAATCAAGAATTTAATTAATGTTAATTAATTAATCTTTAAATTAATTCTCTTTCTTTGTTTCTTTCTTTCTTCCATTTCTCTTTCCTTCCTTTTTTCCTCCCTTCCTCCCTCCTTCTTTCTTTCTTTTGAGGCATGGTTTCTATGTGTAGCTTTGGCTGTCCTAGAACTCACTTTGTAGACCAGACTGGCCATGAACTCAGAGATCATCCAGCTTCTACCTGAGAAATAATTTCCTATGATGAGAATTTCCTGTTTAATATTGACCTTTCATCTAGATGAGCTGAAACTAGAAACTTTCCTAACATTTATATTATTTTTAAGGGGGCAGGGTTGAAGTAGAGACCATCAGACAGAGAAAAAATCTTCCCCTTACATTTAGATCTTGAGTTTAAGAGCTGACGAGATGGTTCAGCAGGAAAAGCTCCTTCTCCAAAGCCTGATGATCTGAGTTCAACCCCTGGGACCAGCTCCAACATGTTGTCTTTTGACCTCTGCACACACCTGCCTTGGTTCACGTGCTTGGGCAAGCACATAAGTGCAGACATTAAATAAATAAATAAATAAATAAATAAATAAATAAATAAATGCATGCTACAATAATAGGATCTATATATACACATGCATTTACAAAAAATATTTTAGAGTAGACATAACAAGAACTTCAACTTACACTATGCATAACGAAAGCCTAAATTGGTGCAAAAACCAGAGCCATTGCAGGTACACAAGTCATTTCCACTTTAGAATTCCAGGGACAGATGAAGTTTTGCTAAATGCCTGGTAGCCCCTCCCAGGGGTTGAAGTTCCTCTCACTGCAGAAAGAGGGACATGAGCCTGGAGGTGGTGATGAACGCCTTTAATCCCAGCACTAGGGATCCAGAAGCAGGAGGATCTCTGTTAGTTCAAGGCAAGCCTGGTGTACTAAGTGCATTCTAGGGCAGATAGAGCTACAAGGCAAGATTCTCTGTGTGACAGATGCATGTCACCAGGTCAGACACCTGACATCGTTGCTGATACCCTGGTCCCCTCATTACCAGATTGGGTTGGAGTGAATATCTGTCTCATCTCCAACAGAACTTTTCCATCCCCCAAAACTGCCTGGACTCCCCCCCCCCCTGCATCTACCCAAAGCCTTCCTATACTGACTAGGCTTGTCAAAATCTGGTTGTAGAGTCTGGGATCTGAAGGTTTGTTATCTATATTTTAGAAAGAGAAAACTAAGAGGCAGTAGCTTGTAAAGGGGAGTGGGTTTGTCTATATTTCTGTGTAGACAAGGGAGAGGAGCATTCTTAGCCTCTCTCCACTTTTCTCATACCAGTGTTAACATTTTATGGAAAAGCTGTAACAAAAATCATCAAACAGACATATGAAGATTTAGCTGTGAGAAAATATGTAACTCTGAGATGTTCTTTTAGATGGTGCCCCCTCCTGGACCGACCAGGAAGTGGATCTCTGGAAGAAACTAACTCTGTAGCCTTCCTTTTGTCATGGTCCCTAGTACACAAAATAGACTTACCCTCAGTCCAATTCAGATCCATGATACCCTTCTGCTTCCAGCATAACCATGTCTGTACATAGAAGGGCCCCAGAATTGTTTATTTACAAAAATCCCACAATCCACAGATGAGGTATTGACAAACATTTATTGTTCCTTCCGTTGGGCTTCATAAAGCAAGCGGAATTTTCTGAAGACTAGACATGCTTTGAATGGGGAGAGAAAATAATTCAGAGAGCTCCGAGGTACAGGAGGTGCTGAGGAGCTCGGACCCAGGAGCTGGGGTATAGCTGCCTATGTATCTCTGGGCAGGTACTTCAGAAAGAAGGCTTGTGGCTGGGTCAGTGACTGGCAAGGCTTCCCGTGACTTGACTAAAGTACTAAATTGTTTCAAAATTGTGACCTCTGTGTCAAAAGAAGGCAGCAACACCTGTCTTGTGCCTCTGTCCTTGCTGGAGAACCTGGTAACACCCAATGCCATGTCTCCGCCCTCTTCCCATCACTGAGACTTTGTGTCCAGTGTCTCCCTGTGCTGCTCCACTAGTGTCCCTATCCACTCCGAGATTTTATGCTTGGCTTCCTCCCAGCTGACAAGTGGCTCATAGCCCAGATCACGCTGAGCTTTCTTGTAAGAGAAAGTAAACACGCTATTTGACAGTGTGACCAAGTGGCGGTTAAAGGGAGGCCGATACCTATACACTGGACTCAGCAGGAAGCTCACAGTTTCCAGCAGGAAGGCAAGCCAGTAGAGCAGGGGCAGAGGAAGGCTCCAACTGGAATCAAGGCGGAGGCCCCATTCCTTGCTCAGGGCATAATTTAGATCATCATAGCTTTGGTGAGGGGTGTCATCTGAGATGTAGTAGAACTGTCCTTGGATATTTGGGGACTTCTTGGGGTCTCGAAGGCCCCTGGCAGCCAGAATGTGTGCCCAGGCCACATTGCCCACATACACTGGGTTGACTATGGAGAATTTGCCAACAGTATCCAGAATACCCTTATTTTTGAGGGCCATAATTACAAAGTTAGAAACAAACGGACTTCCCTCCCCATAAATATACATGGGCCTTAAGGCACAAGTATGCAATGTGCCACCATTTTTCAGGATGCTCCCATTGGCTGCAAGCACTGCCTTCTCAGCCATCTTTTTGCTGTATGGGTATGGATCAGGCCATATGCTTTCATGATGCTCTTCCTCATGGCCATTCAGGATGATCTTTTTGTAGGAGTTGGGCCCTGCAACCTCAACTGTACTGCAGAAGATGAAGGCTGGCACACTGGCTTGGACACAGGCCTCCAGTAGGTTCTGGGTACCTAATCACAGACAACACACTGTCAGTGTCAGGAGATAAATCAGAGGTTCACCATGTGCACAGCTTCATGCTTGCTTTCATCCCCTAGCCCAACAGAGCAACCTCTTCCCTATTATGGCACATCTTCTTTAACTGGACTCACAGCTACCATGCTATAGCCAGGGGACCACAAATGGACTCCGGAGAGCAAGTATCTCTTGGCTTTTGTGTTTACAGCACTGTGAGTGTGTACTTGCTTGTGCGTGTGACTGGGTGTTTTTCACTTTTTAACTTTAGAAGGCACCTAAAGTGTCTCATTTATTCATCCTTAACGTGCCTGTGAAATCAGTATAATTTTACATATACAGATTCATGCATGTTTTTTACATTTATAAAAGTGGAAGATCATTTTTTTAGATCATGAGCAGGAACAGTTTTAAGCTGAGAATTATTGAAGATTTAACACCATTCAGACTCGAGTACAGTTGTATACCACTGATGTGCATGTTACATAGACGATTTATAGATACAGCTTGATTTTATTTTATTGTTTTGTTTTTGTTATTTGATGAGACTCTCATGAAGGGAACAAATGACTATTGGATTTGGGGAGATATAGAGATACAGTTGTGTTCCTGATTGTATACACAATGTTAAAGCATTCTTGTTTCTCTCTATGACTTCATTTACCCAGTTATATAAAGTAGAGGTGATCAATATTCCTTCTAGTTTTCATTCTGGAGACCAGCACTGACTGACCTCATCTGTTGCTCTTGGCAGAAAACAGAGTCTGTGCACCTCCTGCTGGGCATTTCTATAAGGCAGAATATTGTAAGGCCCTGTAGTTGTAGCAGAACTAGCAGCACAAAGAGCAGGAGCCTGCAAAGTCTAGATCTGGCTCACAGGAGGCGATGAGTCTGGGGTTATCAATTGCTTGCAGTTGGAGTCCAGTTTTCCTGGCATGGAGGACAGACCTCACATGCTGGATTACTTACTTTCTAACTGCCAGGCCTCAGTCATGTAGTAGCACTGAGTTCTACCTGCTGGATCTAGTGAGCAGAGGCATTATATTCAGAGCAGGGCAGGTATTCCATGCAAAAGCACCCCTTCCTGGTTTGTGGTGACATTTTCAACTGCCCTACTTTCACCTTGTCCCTTCCAGATATACTACCTTTCCAATTGACATCTAGGATGATCTGCCTGGGCACGGCACCTGTGACATCAATGACGGCGGCGGTGTGGATGACAACAGAGATGCCCTGGCAGGCTCTCCTCAGGTACTGGGCGTCAAGAATGTCTCCTTCCAACACTGTCAACTTGATGTTTGTTCCTAGGTCTGTGGAACACAAGACAGGTCATTGAGAAGATTCTTTGTGGGCTGTACACAGATATCAGTTACCTAGATTATTAAGAATTGTCATAGTGGGAAAAATATTGGAAAGGAAGCATGACATATGGAAAGAGAAGAAAATATTCTTTCCCACTGCAGAAAACAAATCAGATTAGGAAGCAATTAAATGTTCAAGAGAGTGGTGGGAAGTTGACTCATTCATCAAAGTGACTTAGGAAGTAATGGAGAGTTGGCTAGAAGTGGGATTAGCAATCAGAATGTCTGTCCCAGGGTTTTGATGAGAAACCCATTCCCAGCAGTGGCAGCAGAGAAGAAAGGCACACAGATGTGAACCTTAGGTGTTCCCCCTGCCAGACCTTGGTATTTCTGGGTTTGTATTGAAGGAAGGAACGGAGATGTGAACCTTAGGTGTTCCCCCTGCCAGATCTTGGTATTTCTGGGTTTGTGCTAAGCACAGAAGGAAGAGTTTACTCAGTACCAATTGTTCCACTTAAGTGATTCAGGGAGATCAGAGGAACTGGCAATAAAATTAGGATGGGCCCCAGTGTGAATACAATGGAATATCTCCTCTGAGACACTATCAAAACATATGTCAGTGCTATAGCTGAGACTTTCTCAGGATTGACTTTCTTGTAGCCTTCTATCCCAAGGCACTGTATACAGTGCTGATATCTTCAGGTTCTGAACTCTACAGACAGCACTGTGCACTTGTTGATTAACTCACAAAGTGAACTGTGTGCCACACACAGTCTATGCTAGCACCGTGCACTGGTGGTACTTCTTAATTCTCACCCAGCTTCAAAACTATGTTTTCTTCCTTCCTTTCCACACTTCCTGGAGAATGGTCCTCTGGGCTCCACTTAATAAACGAGGAAAGTGAAGCCCAAGAAAGCTGGGCACACAGTTATGACTACACCCACTGAAGATCAGGGTTTCTATTCCTGCACAAACATGACCAAGAAGCAAGTTGGGGAGGAAAGGGTTTATTCAGCTTACACTTCCATGCTGCTGTTCATCACTAATGGAAGTCAGGACTGGAACTCAAGCAGGTCAGGAAGCAGGAGCTGATGCAGAGGCCATGGAGGAATGTAACTTACTGTCTTGCTTCTCCTGGCTTGCTCAGCTTGCTTTCTTATAGAGCCCAAGACTACCAGCCCACAGATGGTACCACCCACAAGGGGCCCTCCCTCCTTCATCACTAACTGAGAAAATGCCTTACAGCTGGATCTCATGGAGGCATTTTCTCAACTGAAATTCCTTTCTCTGTGATAACTCCAGCTTGTGTCAAGTTGACACAAAACCACCCAGTACAGTGCCTCACTTGCTCTCTCCCCCTACCTGTGCCATTAGCCCATTCTCTGCTACTGCTTGGAGTCAAATTTCAAAGACAGATTAAGGTCATGTAACTGAACTGAAATTTTCCATGAAGCCAAACAGTGAGAAAGGCCAGAGAAATCCAGGGTGGAAGAAACAAATAGAATGACTTGCTCATAATTCTCTACTTAAGTATGTCCTATCCAGGCCTCTCTTTTTGTCATGCATCTCCAGGAAGTGTCTGAATTAGAAAGAGACAAACAAGGAACTGCTCAGAAGGAAGTAGGTACCTGCCTGAGGATTGAATTCTCTGATTATGATCCTATCTACTCACTCCTTCCTTCTCTTTTGCTACTGATGTTGAAAATCAGTGGTTCTCAACCTTCCTAATGCTGTAACCCTTTAATACTGTTCCTAATGTGGTGGCCCCCAACCAGAAAATTATTTCCATTGCTATTTCATAACTGTAACTTCACTACTGTTACAAATTATAATGTAAATATCTGATATGTAGGATATCTGATATACTGTCCCTGTGAAAGGGCCATTCCATTCCAAGGAATCACTTGGCTGACTCACAGTTTGAGATCTATTGCTTTAGATGGACTGGTTCAGGAATGTTGCTGTGACAAGAGAGGAGGAATCCAGACCTGTGATGAAATAGAGCCTCATCCATGAGCCATTCGAATACCCTGAGATCCCAGGAGAGGGCCTGTAGAGTGTTTCCTAGTGGAGCCATAGAAGCACTCTTATCTAAGACACCTGGGTGTGGCAGATATTTGCACAGCAATATCTTGGAATGGTGCTGTCACATGAGCTATGTCAGATAGTCTCAAAGATGCTCCTCCTCACACTGGGTGTGAAGGCTGCCGTTGGACTTCCCATCTAGTTTTTTTATTCTACCTGTGTATTTTGGGGAAGCCAGTTAAGTTCTGTGCTTGTTTATCTCCATCTACAGAAATAGAGGCTAGAAGCATTAATTACATTCCAGAAATGTTACCCACGGCCAGTGAGTTGTCACCATGGTGTGCCCCCACAGAGCCTGGCATAGAAAGGGCACTACTAGAAACCTCCACTCTTATCTTTATGCACGGCCTTCTCTATTCCTACCAACTGTGGAGCTATTCCTTCCCACTGAGCCTTGACTGTTTGCAAATACTGCTGAGACATTGGGATTCTAACTAATAGAATTGGCTGTGTGTTAATATTGCCTTCTGAAAGCAACACTGAAGTTGATAGGGGAGAGAGTTGATGCTGGAAGCAGTCGGAGACAAGATGCAGAGGATGGGTGTTGTCCCAGGGCTACGGAGAGCCCTGTGTTTAGGGCAGATCCCTAGGTAGTGTGCATTTACCCTTGAAGCTGAGGAGAAGGCAAAGAACTAGCTTGGGTCACATACAAATAACGGGGATGAAGACTCTGGGGCTAAGAGTTTACCCCTTGACAAAATAATGGAGTTTAAGTGAGGGACCTCTAGCTTGTCCTCATTAATCATAGGACACTTAGGACACTTTCTTTTCCCAACTTAAAGTCCTTGCTGTTCAGTTGAGTGACCTTTCCTACTTTCCCTGCAAGGCTATTTAATGACCTGGGGTTTTGAATAGGTGGTGAAATATATTTCAAAATCAGCTGGTTCAGTTGTGCCCAATGTAACAAAATGGTAAAAGATTTAACAGCTCGCACCAGTGGCTTCTGCAATCTTATTCATAGTGATGATAAACTCTAATGAGAAATGGGGACAAGTGAATAAGACCAGTCCTGCTCATGCAGGCTTTGTGTCTGTCCCTCAGTATGATCTCATGCATTTGCTCAGAAGTGCACTTTCTCAATCCCCTTCTCTGCCTCTTTCTGTCTGCCCTCCCTGCCTGCCCTCAGCCCTCTCTGTCTCCTATTTCTCTCATTCATGTTTTTTATTTTTTAACTTTTTAAATTTTACTTCTATCCAAGATGCTAAATGAAAGACACCCCCATGAAAAACAAGCAAGCACAAAACAAACAACTAGATCAGTAGCAATTAGAAGAGAGAGAGCTAGTGCTGCGTCTCCCAGCTTAATGGTCTTTATGGCTATTACCTAGCAACTGGCAAGTCCACATTAAAGAGCTACAGGAAAGAGAGAGAGAGAACTTCTCCATCCAAACTCAGTCTTTCCCAAACTGTGTTGTTTATGCTGTGTGGGGTGTTTCCTTCCGACAAATGTGGACATGGAGAAGTGTTAGGATTGCAAGTGTCTTTTGTTTACTCGACAAGGGAGGAGCCCTCCCTCATCAAGACTGTGTTGGCCATGCTGTCAAGCTGCAAATTCTCAAATTTACTTACTGAAGAATTTCTCCCTGGTTTCTGGTCTGAAGACTTTGTCCAAGACCCTGATCTCCTCCAGATCTTTCTCCTGCACCAACAACTGGACAATCCTCTGGCCCAGAAATCCTCCTGCTCCAGTCACCAGGCAGCTCCACCCAGGCATGGTCAACACAGGAAGCAGATAACAGTGGGAGTGGGGTTAATGTTCAGTGACTCTGGAGATGGCTAGAAAGAGAGATCTGGTGGTTCCCCAAACCCAGTTTCTCCCATGAACCTCCCATAACAGATCACAAGGATGCAGGGCAATTTCTCCACAGCACAAATCAACCTATTCCAATGGGTACGAATAACCTGCACTCATGGGGTACGGCTGTGTCACAAGATTTCTCCTTTCCCTAAATGTCTGTTGCAAACCTGTGTTATTTCACCTGTACTTCTGAAAGAAGTTTCACAATTTGGGGCTCAATATATCTTTAGTAGGCATGATCAAGTTACGTAAGCAGTTTCCAGAACCTGCAGAAATGGTTACATAACTTCCTTGCCTATAAAGGGTGGCGTTGATGACAGGAGTCATGGAGTAAGGCATAAGGGAAGGACTCTGGGGTTTCTATGCTCTTGGGGAATATACCACCCTCCAGAAAGCTCTACAGGTTCAGTGATCTGGAACACAGGGAACCTGTCACTGGGGATCTGTTTTCTACACTCCATTTATGGGCATGCTTTTACCACGTACAATTTTGCCAAAACATGATAGGACACAGAGTTTAGTCAAGTGTAATCTGACTGGATATTTGGCCCAGTAAGTCCTGTCTTTTGAAATTCCTCAGCCATTTCTTCCTTGTGGGTGTGGGACAGAAGCCTTTTGGTATAGGAAGGCTCTGTTGACCAGTCACAGCCCATTTTGGAGTGAGAGTCAAGTCACATACTACAGAGAAAAAACACAGCATTTAAATGATAGTATCAAAAGCCACAGCCTGTTTGTTTGTTTGTTTGTTTTCACAAATTCTCATGTTAAACAGACACATAATTAAAAAATCTAGTAAGTCAATGGGATTCCATTCAGCCTTTATTAATATGTTTAGTGCTTCATGCTATCTGAATATGTCTTTCAAGGGAGTCGGCCACCACACTTCCTCAAGTTTTTGGAAAGCATACACTTTCATGTCAGACATATGGTATAACTGGGCTATGAAATAATACTGTGTTATACTCTATATCCTTGTTGGAGCTGTAGATGTGAAATAGTTAGAGCCCATTTATTCCCTTCTATTCTCTCAGTGGCTCCCCCTTTTCTCCCAATTCATCAATACTCAAACATTTTCATGTTTGGAAGGGACAATTAGGTGGGGCCACTTGCCCATCTAGATTGCATGGAACAATGCTAGTGTAATAAGTAACTCCTCTCCCATGCATCAGTAGGAGTAGCTACAGCTTGTAGAACTGACGGGTTATCTGGACCGCTAGCTAATAGAGCAGCATCCACTGTTAGGCCCAATACCATCCACTTCACCCTAGATCCCCAGGAAGTCTGAAAACAGTTTCTATGGGTTCTGTCCATAGCCTAGCACTTTTGGTTGCTTGAGTCCTGCTCCTCAAACCGTAGCCTCAGTGGGTTAGGAGATGACCTTTCAAGTGATGTGGGAAACAAAATGTCACACCCTTGAATACCTTTACACACACACACACACACACACACACACACACACACACACCACACCTATTTAGTCCAACCTCTGGTTTGCATGGTTTCTGTTTTAAACATCAGGCAGAAGAAAGATTTCTTTATTAGAAGCACTTTCTGCTCCCACAGTAGCAGCTAAAAGAGATAAAGACCTCAGGAACGGTTTGGTGAAAGGCATGTCTTCTGTGAACTTTTGTCTTCATTGATCAGTGTGTCCACTCAGCCTCCAGTGAGACACAGTCCAGGTCTAAGAGGACTTCCTCAGAAAGCACTGCTCAGCTAATCATCCCGCTTCCCAACCAATACTTAGATGTGACTCAGCTTATTATATAATGCCTGTTTAAACACTTTGAGTTGGTAACCTATCACCTTCGATATTTTGATGTTTTAATGCCAAGTTAATGACTGGACTGGAGTGGAGTACCCCTTATCTAGTCCATTAGGGCTGGATCACCTAGTGTTAGTTTTAACCTTGTAGAGTTATACAATAGAATGCCTTCTGTGGCATGGGTCCTCTACTAACCCAAGTGTGTTCTTTAAAACTGAATCCTCTGCCCAACTCTCACAGACCACTTGAACACATGACAGAATTACTTGACAACACACCTTCCTGCTGCCACCATTTCTTTTTTTTCTGTTTCCTTTAATGAAGTATATTTTGGTGAGCAAAAGATATAGAGATAATTCCTACAGTTCTTGTGTAGTTGTCTTTGGAGGGCTGGTGAGGATGGGGGCTTTAGTTCAAACTCGTGGTGTTCTGAGATCTGTCTAGTATCAGTCTGATCCAGAGCTCTCAATCCTTAAGACTCTCGTGTCAGGGATCCTCTTCAACAACGACAAAGCAATGGAATGTTTTACCCCATATTTTATTATTAGTTCGTTTGTTCCTCTGCACCTGGTCACTATTTTCCACATGTTTTAGCTATCTCTAAATCACAGTGGTCATTTTTAGAAATGATTGTGAGAAGGGACCTACAGAAATAGAAAATGGAATGAAAGGGGTGTATCTCCAGCCATGTACTTCCAGGTACCTCTTGGGACAGAATATCAATATATTAGTTTCCTCTGATATATTGAGATTATACATTATCAAAAGAGAAGAGCAACTATCTTTGATTTCTGAGACTCATCTTCTCACCTTAAGCAAGAAGGACTTCTTTGGGCAACACTGAAGAAGCTGGACTGAGATCAATTATATTACATCATGACAAACATTGCTTAATTATGTTTACCATTCACTCCTGGAATAGTTCCTCAGTTTAGAGTAAGCTCACATCAGTACCATGAAAATGGACTGGGGAGGGGGGATCACAGAATAGTTCTATCTGTGTTTCTTCTTGCCTAGGTCATGTTGAAGAGATTTGCTTTTTCCTCCTCTGCCTTTAGCCGTTACTTGTTTCTTTACTTGGTATATGCAGATGGCTGCCTGAGTCTAGCTTTTAACTGATAAGTTCTGGTTACAAAATGCCTGATTGCTGGTGGATAATACCATTTATAAGTAACATGTTTGGTCGTTAGAAATACTATAGTAGAGCTAACTAGCTAGTTGATGTGTTTTAGTCAGGGGTCACTTGCAGAACAGAATCAAAAATATATATTAAATCAGCTTTAAAACAGTAAGAACAGCTAAGTCACAATTCAGAAACTAGTGGTTACTTGGTCCCAGAGGCTAAATGACTCAACAGCTGCAGTAGTCCCACAATGGCTGTCCCTCACTTCAGGGAAACAAACTACTTACTCAACCACAGGGCGTAGTGTGTCAGTAGTCCCAACCTGAAGCTGGAATTGTGGAAGGTTTCTGGAACCTAGCTGGTCCCTGGTCCACGATGACACAAGCTTGGAAAGTTCTGGTCTCAGCAAAGGATCCAGTGGCGGCAGCAGCACTGCCAACCAACTCAGATGAGAGAGAGAAGCAAAGCCAGCAAGTGGTCAGATACTCTTCCTGGACTGGACCTTTTTATCTGGGCTGCTACCAGATGGTGCCGCCCACAATCAAGGTTGGCCTTTCCATATCAGTCAATGCGATCAGGACACTTTGAGTGAGTCTCTGTGTTGCAAATTGACACTAAAGCCCACCATAATTAGGTGTTTCCTATATCAGGACCAGGTGAGGGGGGATTCTTTGGAGGGAAGACTCCTCCTGAGATAAAGAGAACATCCTGTCCTACAACCTAAAGACCAGCCTAAACTGAAAAGATACAAAGAAAATAGATTGGATTAACTTAAAATGGAGCTAAAACGTTTTGTAGAAACAGGTCCCCATAAGTCTGTGGGGAGCCTCTCTACTTGGCCTATGACAACTAAATTTATATCTTTAACTACAGAACAATATGCCTTTGAAATCTTTTTTAATAGTGATAATCAGTTCTTTATTTTTATCAGATTGTGAATGGACAGAACCAGGTGGAGTGTTGCGGAGGTCACAAGGTATGAGACCTGGCCCAGGGCTACAGCTAGCTGTGTTTCTGCTGACTGGTAGATTACACAGGGGAGGGGCAGATTAGGCTCGGATAGAGTGAGATTACTATCGTCTCACTGCCTTTTGTGCTTGGCTTCCTGTTTTCAGAAGTTGGATTACCTTCTTTGTTAAGTTCAAGATAACACTAACCTGGTGCAAAGTAACCTCTTTTACATTTTGGACACATTTTAGGGCAGAGAGAGGTTATTAAACCGAGATTTAATTTTGAATGTGTGACCATGATCACTGGTAGATGTCTTGTGCTCCAGTGGATAGTTCCAAACTTGTGCACAGGGTGTGCAGTTGGGGGGAGGTAGTGCTGGTGGGGATGAGGGAATGTTGGGGGAACATTGGGGGAGGGACTGTGTGGGGTGGTTTGACGGATGGATATGACTATGCTTCATGTATACAGATATGAAACTCTCAAGAACAACTTTCCAGAAAATGACTAGAGAGAGCTGCAAGAGAGTCCTACCAGAGCACTAAGCCAACTAAGTATGAATATTTTCCTTTTAAAGGAAATCCCAGAGGCCAACTATAGAAAATCCAATAAAAAGACCTACAGCATAGAGCTTCTGCTTTTAAAACTGTCATGGTCGGAAGTGCCTCAGTGACATTTATGCTTCCCCTTTACTCCAAGAAAATTCTTTCTTGACTGCCATAAATTCTTTTCAGTATGCTCTATTCCAAGATCAAAACTAATTCTGCCTGGCTCTGAGTAAATATGAATTTAACTCTCTGTCAGATACTGCCCCTCCCAAAGCCTTCACCACAAGTCTGCCATTCATTCACAGACTCAACACACCTTGCCTACCTTTCCTTTTATATAAACTTTGAACTGTTTCCTGTAACTCCTAGACTGTGGCCCTGACACACTAACAGATCCTGCCAAATTGCTGTCTGTTGCCTCAGAGGATCTTGTGGAAAGCAAGCTAGCCCATACCTTCGGTGATACAACAGATTCCTTCTAGCCTCTGCTCTTCTGAAGGGGTAGGGTTTGTTTGTTTGTTTGGTTTTTGTTGTTTCTGCCAGGCACACTGCTAATTTTCACAATCCCTGTTTGGCTGCATATGGCTGTGACTGTCCCTCTTATCCAGCAGTGTTTCTTACTGTTTTTATTCCACTGTACACTGTTAATCCTTGACTCCTATAGTGACTAAGTTTGTTGCTTTAAGAACTCAAAAGGCTTTCTGGCTAGAACAGCTGAGTAACTTGTCTGGATGGGTTTGTACTCTTCGTGTCTTAGAGTTTATGTTGCTGTGTAAAAACACCATGACCAAATCCAACTTGGTAAAGAAAGGATTTATTTCAGCTTACAACTCCACATCATAGTCTATTACTGAGAGAAGTCAAGGCAGGAACTCAAATAGGGCAGGAATCTGGAGGCCCGAGCAGATGAAGAGACAATGGAAGAGAGTTGCTTATTGTCATGCCCCTCATGGCTTGTTTGCCCTACTTTCTTATACCACCTATGACTGAATGACACTACTCACAGTCTGTGGAGCCCTCTCACATCAATTTTCAGTCAATAGAAGGCCCTTCAGACTTGCCCTCAGTCCAACTGCTAGGAGGCATTTCTCAATTCAGATTCCTTTTATGGGCACATGATCTTAGCTTGTGCCACATTGACATAAAAACTAGATTGCACACGTAGTTTTGAGCTTTTGTCTCTTGATCTCTCCTTTATTTAAACTTTTCATACAATTATAACTTTCTATATATAAAATATTATGCTATTATCCTTGGGATAGCAACCATTACCATCAACACTGAAGCCTGTTTTGCATAACTGAGATCGTCTTGAACTCCAAAGGATGTTACAGGCAAGCCTCTGATCTCTCGTGATGGTCATTTCCTCTCCTTTCCAAACCCCTCCACACCAGCCTTCTAGGTTTTAGAGCCCTACCACTTTAGGGTAGATCAACAGCACTAGCTAGGACCCCAAGGCCCATGCTTAACTCTGAGGTAGTTTCAGAAGACAAATTTTCATCCACGGTCAATAATTTGACACGGGTGATCTACAGAAGAAAACATAGAAACAAGCCCCCCCCCCATAAAGTAAAATGACTACATTTTAACAATCAACCCATGACCATTTACAGAGCTTTACCTTTATAGAACCATAGCTTACATAGAGGGAAAATAAAAACAGATAAGCAGTAACTCCTGAAAATACAACAATCACATATTTGAAATAATATATACCAATAATAATAGTTACAGCATAGTAAATCAAATGGCAAAAAACGAAGCTACATTAGCCAATTAATTCTAAAAATTCTAGAAGAATATTGTGTGTCAGGTTATAGGCTAATGCAGATGGATAAATAATTAGAGCTAGGGGAATGTTTTTGGTCAGTTATGTGTACTGCTTAATAGGGATTCATTTGCAGACTGTCAATTATGGACAGACTTTTTCTCTTATATATTGGGAAGCCCTAAATGCTAAGGATGTGGAGAAGTTCAAGGTTCATGGTGGCAAACCTTGGGTGCATCTCCCAGATGAGCTTCTAGGATTCCTTCCAGCTAAGGAGAATGGTACTTTCTTCTGATTTGCTATGAAATCTTTGTTCATCATGGGGCCAAACATGTCTAAATTTACACTAAGACTCTACTCACCTAGAGTCACTCAGAACAGGCTATCATAAATATTTGTCTTCTATCTTTGGATTCCAGGGTACCTACATGTACATAAATAAATATGTAATGAGACCATTGCTACAGGCATCTAGAATTAAACTTCCATTAAGTAAATTACCAGAGATGCAAACTAATGAATTAATACATAAAATAGTACATAAAAGTTATGTTCAGAGTGTACTCATAGTTTTAACAGGGCTAGCCAGCACCAGTTTTCTCTAGAGGCCACAAAATAGCACAGTTACTATGTCTCATATCTATAGAAGTCAATAGACATAACTCAATAAGTTGTCTTGGTTTTTCATGTGTTCCTGATGTTTTGACACTGGGACCTACCTATCTGAGATCAGATTGCTGATTAAGATTTTTGTTGTTGTTTTTCAAGTCAGGTGGCCTTTCTGTCTTTAGGGCAGTGGTGTTCAGGAATGAATAGGTTGTGGTGGGCTTGGGGTTCCACTTCTTTAAATCTGTTCTTCAGGACTCCAGGTTGTATCCCCGGACCTCTACTGAAGTTGAGTACTGTCTGCAACTATAGTTCTATTGAGCAGTAAACACAGCATGTAAATAGTGTGAGCTGACTACAAAACAGTCATTCTGTAAGTATCAAATGTTACAGGAAATAGAAGAGACACCACTAGTATGGTGTACATAAGTTATTGTGGGAGAAAAGAGGAAGGAAGTAGTGAGGCTAGTGGTTGGTATTAGGCTGTGATATAGGAAGTAAAGAAGGGAAATCTGCATAGAATGAAATGGCAGACAGAGTTCCATAACCAAATAGCACAGGGAGAAGGCTAGCATCCAGGGAGTGTGGACAAGCCTGTGAGTGGAGGTAAGATGGGCACCACTGTTCAGCGGGACCCGCCCGGAATCGGCAGAACACTGGGACAGAGGAAGAGCCTGGGACAGGAGCCTTCTAGTATATGCCTGAGGTCTGTGCCTCGTGGCTCCATACCCAAATAGTGCAGGGAAAGAGCTCCCCTCCCAGGAATGTGGACAAGCCTATGATCAGGGGTAAGGTCAGCACCTCTGCTCAGAGAGACCCGTCCAGAACCCTCAGGACCTGGGGACTGAGGAGTAGCTTTCTGGTTTCCTTCTGAGGCCGGGGAGCTGATCCAGTTACACAGAGCTCCATACTCAGTGCCTGGAGAGAGCTGGTCTCCCAGGAGTGCCGACACACCTTTGAGCACAGGAAGACCACCACTGCTGTTCAAATTCCTCCATCAAGAGGAAACCTCTCAGAGCCATAGGGACACAGGAACCAAAGAACAGCTGGGGACAGGATCCTTCTGGTTTCTGTGTGCACCCCAGAACTGACCCTGTACCACAGCTCTCCAAACCCAAATTCCTCTCAGAGAGAGCTGGTCTCCAAGGAGTACTGACAAAAAGGCTTGCAGGAGGGACAAGTCACAGTCAGAGAGAGAAAGACCATCTAAAACCAGAGATAATCAGATGGCATAAGGCAAGGACAAGAATATAAGGAAGAGAAACCAAGGAAACTTGGCATCATCAAAACCCAGTTCTCCCACCACAGCGAGCCCTGGATACTCCAACACACCAGAAAAGGAAGACACAGATTTTAAATCGCTTCTCATGATGATGATAGAAGACTTCTTTTTTCTACTCTATTTACATTTCAAATGTTTTCCCCTTTCCAAATCTCCCCTTTGGAACCTCCCTATTCCTTCCCCTGCCTCTATGGGGGTATTCCGCCACCCACCCTCCCACCCATTCTTGTCTTCCCTTCTTGGCATTCTCCTATACTGGGGGAACTAATACCCTCAGGCTCAAGGGTCTCTCCTCCCCCTGATGTCTAACAAGACCCTCCTCTGCCGCATATGTGGCCAGCACCATGGGTCTCTCCATGTGTATTCTTTGGTTGGTGGATCAGTCTCCAGGAGTATCAGGGGGTCAGGCCAGTTACCACTGTTGCTGCCTTTCTGAGGATGCAAACTCCCTCAGCCCCTTCAGTCCCTTCTCCAAGTCCTCCATATGGGACCTCTCACTCCGCTCTACTGTTGCTGTGAAGTGACTCTTGGATATTTTGAACTTTTGGGCTAATAACCACTTAACAGTGAGTACATACCATGTTCATTCTTTTGTGACTGTGTTACCTCACTCAGGATGATATTTTCAAGATCCATCCATTTGTCTGCGAATTTCATGAAGTCATTGTTTTTAATAGCTGAGTAGTATTCCATTGTGTAAATGGACCACATTTTCTGTATCCATTCTTCTGTGGAGGGACATCTGGGTTGATTCCAGCTTCTGGCTATTATAAATATGGCTGCTATGAACATAGTGGAACATGTGTTCTTATTACATGTTGGAGCATCTTCTGGGTATATGCCCAGGAGTGGAATAGCTGGGTACTCAGGTAGTATTATGTCCATTTTTCTGATGGTCTTCCAAACTGATTTCCAGAGAGGTTGTATCAACTTGCACTCCCACCAGCAATGGAGGAGTGTTCCTTTTTCTCCACATCCTCACCAACATCTGCTGTCACCTGAGTTTTGGATCTTAGCCATTCTGACTGGTGTGAGGTGAAGTCTCAGGGTTGTTTTGAATTGCATTTCCCTGATGACTAAGGATGTTGAGCATTTCTTTAGGTGCTTCTCGGCCATTAGAGTTTCCTCAGTTGAGAATTCTCTGTTTAGCTCTCTTCCCCATTTTTTGGTAGGGTTATTTGGATCTCTGGAGTCTAGCTTCTTGAGTTCTTTGTATATATTGACTATTAGCCCTCTATCAGATGTAGGATTGGTAAAGATCTTTTCCCAATCTACAGGTTGCTGTTTTGTCCTATTTATAGTGTCCTTTGTCTTATAGAAGCTTTGTAATTTTATGAGGTCCCATCTGTCAATTCTTGATCTTAGAGCACAAGCCATTGGTGTTCTGTTCAAGAACTTTTCTCCTGTGCCCATGTGTTCGAGACTTTTCCCCACTTGCTCTTCTATGAGATTCAGTGTATCTGGTTTTATGTGGAGGTCCTTGATCCACTTGGACTTGAGCTTTGTACAGGGAGATAGGAATGGATCAATTCACAATCTTCTACATGTAGAACGCCAGTTTAAACAGCACCATTTGTTGAAGATGCTGTCTTTTTTCCACTGGATGGTTTTAGCTCCTTTATCAAAGATCAAGTGACCTTAGGTGTGTGGGTTCATTTCTGGGTCTTCAATTCTATTCCATTGATCTACCTGCCAGTCACTGTACCAATACCATGTAGTTTTAATCACTACTGCTCTGTAGTACAGCTTGGGGTCAGGGATGCTGATTCCCCCAGAATTTCTTTTATTGTTGAGAATAGTTATTGCTATCCTGGGTTTGTTTTTCTGTTTTTTTGTTTTGTTTTGTTTTGTTTTTTGTTATTCCAAATGAATTTCAGAATTGCTCCTTCTAAGTCTATGAAGAATTGAGTTGGAATTTTGATGGGGATAGCATTGAATCTGTAGAGTGCTTTCAGCAAGATGGCCCTTTTTACTATATCAATCCTGCCAATCCATGAGCATGGGAGGTCTTTCCATCTTCTGAGGTCTTCTTCGATTTCTTTCTTCAGAGACTTTGAGTTCTTGTCATTCGCATCTTTCACTTGTTTGGTTAGAGTCATACCAAGATACTTTATATTGTTTGTGACAATTGTGAAGGGTGTCATTTCCCTAATTTCTTTCTCAGCCTTTTTATCCTTTGAGTATAGGAAGGCTATTGAGTTGTTAGAGTTAATTTTATATCCGGACACTTCGCTGAAGTTGTTTATCAACTATAGCAGATCTCTGGTGGAGTTTTTTGGTTCACTTAAGTATATGATCATATCCTCTGAAAATAGTGATATTTTGATTTCTTCCTTTCCAATTTGTACCCCTTTGACCTCCTTTTGTTATCTAATTGCTCTAGCTAGAACTTCAAGTACTATATTGAATAGATAGGGAGAGAGTGGACAGCATTGTCTAGCCCCTGGTTTTAGTGAGAATGATTCAAGGTTCTCCCCATTTAGTTTGATGTTGGCTACTGGTTTGCTGTATATTGCTTTTACTATGTTTAGGTATGGGCCTTGAATTCCTGATCTTTCCAAGACTTTTATCATGAAGGGATGTTGAATTTTGTCAAACGCTTTTTCAGCATCTAATGAAATGACCATGTGGTTTTTTTCTTTGAGTTTATTTATGGAGTGGATTACATTGATGGATTTCCAGGTATTGAACCATCCCTGCATTCCTGGGATGAAGCCTACTTGATCATGATGAATGATCATTTTAATGTGTTCTTGGCTTCAATTTTCGAGAATTTTATTAAGTATTTTTGTGTCGATACTCATAAGAAAAATTGGTCTGTAGTCTTCTTTCTTTGTTGGGTCTTTGTGAGGTTTTGGTATCAGTGTAACTGTAGCCTCATAGAATGAATTAGATAGTGTTCCTTCTGTTCCTATTTTGTGGAATAGTTTGAAGGGTATTGGTATTAGGTCTTCTTTTAAGGTCCAATACAGTTCTGAACTAAACCCATCTGGTCCTGGGCTTTTATTGATTGGGAAACTTTTAATGACTGCACCTATTTCTTTTGGGGTTAGGGGACTGTTTAGATGGTTTATCTGATCCTGACTTAACTTTGGTGTTTCGTATCTGTCTAGAAAGTTGTCCATTTCATCCAGATTTTCCAATTTTGTTGAGTATAGGCTTTTGTAGTATGATCTGATGAGTTTTTGAATTTCCTCAGAATCTGGTGTTCTATCTCCCTTTTCTTTTCTGATTTTGTTAATTTGGATAGTCTCTATGCCCTCTGGTCAGTCTGGCTAAGGGTTTATCTATCTTGTTGATTTTCTCAAAGAACCAGTTCCTGGTTTTGTTGATTCTTTGTGTAGTTCTTTTTGTTTCTACTTGGTTGATTTGAGCCCTGAGTTTGATTATTTCTTGCCTTGGACTCTTCTTGGGTGTATTAGCTTATTTTAGTTCTAGAGCTTTCTGGTGTGCTGTTAAGTTGCTAGTGTATGCTCTCTCCAGTTTCTTTTTGGAGGCACTCAGAGCTATGAGTTTTCCTCTTAACACGGCTTTCATTGTGTCCTATAAGTTTGGGTATGTTGTACTTCCATTTTCATTAAATTCTAGGAAGTCTTTGATTTCTTTCTTTATTTCTTCCTTGACAAAGTTATCATTGAGCAGAGCATTGTTCAGCTTCCACGTGTGTGGGGGCTTTCAGTTGTTGGTGTTGCCATTGAAGACCAGCCTTAATCCATAGTGATCTGATAGGAGGCATGGGATTATTTCAATCTTCTTATATCTATTCAGATTTGTTCTGTGACCAATTACATGGTCAATTTTGGAGAACATACCATGAGGTGGTAAAAAGAAGGTATATTCTTTTGATTTAGGATGAAGTGTTCTATAGATAACTGTTAAACCCATTTGATCCATAACATCTGTTAGTTTCACTGTGTCTCTGTTTAGTTTGTGTTTTCAAGATCTGTCCATTGATGAGAGTGGGGTGTTGAAGTATCCCACTATTATTGTGTGAGGTCCAATGTGTGCTTTGAGCTTTAGTAAAGTTTCTTTTATGAATGTGGATGCCCTTGCATTTGGAGCATAGATGTTCAGAATTGAGAGTTCTTCTTGGCAGATTTTTACTTTGATCAGGATGAAGTGTCCTTCCCTATCTTTTTTTGATGACTTCTGGTTGAAAGTCGATTTTATCCAATATTAGAATGGCTACTCTTGCCTGTTTCTTGAGTCCATTTGCCTGGAAATTTGTTTTGCAGCCCTTTACTCTAAGGTAGTGTTTGTCTTTAATCATGAGGTGTGTTTCCTGGATGCAGCAAAATGCTGGGTCCTGTTTATATATCCAGTCTGTTAGTCTATGTCTTTTTATTGGGGAATTGAGTCCATTGATGTTAAAAAATATTAAGGAATAGTGATTGTTGCTTCCTGTTATTTTTGATGTTTTTTTTTTTGTGTGTGGCTATCTTCTTTTTGTTTTATTGAAAGATTACTTTCTTGATTTTTCTGGAGTATAGTTTCTCTCCTTGTGTTGGTGTTTTCCATCTATTATCCTTTGTAGGGCTGGGTTTGTGGATACATATTGTGTAAATTTGGTTTTGTCATTTTTGTCATAGAATATCTAGGCCTTGCCATCTATGGTAATTGAGAGTTTTGCTGGGCATAGCAGCCTGGGCTGGCATTTGTGTTCTCCTATGGTCTGTATGAGATCATACACATTTGCACATTCAGGAATCCCTTAAAAACACAAAACCAATGAGACCTCATGAAATTGCAAGGCTTCTGTAAGGCAAAGAACAGTCAATAGGACAAAATGGCAACCAACAGATTGGGAAAAGATCTTTACCAATCCTTTCGTCCAATAAAGGGCTAATATCCAATATATACAAAGAACTCAAGAAGTTAGACTCCAGAGAACAAAATAACCCTATCAGAGAATGGGGAACAGAGATAAACAGAGAATTCTCAACTGAGGAAACTTGTAGGGCTGAGAAGCACAAAGAAATGTTCAACATCCTTAGTCATCAGAGAAATTTAAATCAAAACAACCCTGAGATTCCACCTCACATCAGTCAGAATGGCTAAAATAAAAAACTCAGGTGACAGCAGATGCTGGTGAGGATGTGGAGAAAGAGGAACACTCCTCCACTGGTGGTGGGATTGCAAGCTAGCACAACCACTCTGGAAATCAGTTTGGCAGACTCTCAGAAAATTGGACATAATACTTCCTGAGGACCCAGCTATACAACTCCTGGGCATATACCCAGAAGGTGCTCCAACATGTAATAAGGACACACGCTCCACTATGTTCATAGTAGCCATATTTATAATAGCCAGAAGTTGGAAACAACCCAGATGTCCCTCAACAGAGGAATGGATACAGAAAATGTGGTACATTTACACAATGGAATACTACTCAGCTATTGAAAACAATGACTTCTTGAAATTCCCATGCAAATTGATGGAACTTGAAAATATCACCCTGATTGAAGTAACTTAGTCACTACAGAATGAACACGGTATGTACTCACTGATAAGTGGCTATTAGCCCAAAAGTTTGGAATACCTATGATTCAATTTACAGCAACTCTTGGACTGAGCGTGGGGTCCCAGATTGAGGAGTTGAAGAAGGGACTGAAGAACTGAGGGAGTTTGCAGCCCCATGGGGAGCAAGCAACATTGTCAACTGGTCAGGCTCTCTGGTGCTCCCAGAGTCTGAATCACCAACCAAAGAATACATATGGAGGGGCCCATGGTGCTGGCCACATATGTGGCAGAGGAGGGCCTTGTGGGCCATCAGTGGGAGAAGAGGCCCTTGCGCCTGAGAGTATTAGATGCCCCAGTATAGGGGAATGACAGGGGGGGAAGATGGGAGTGGGTGGGTGGGTGGGGGAATACCCTCACAGAGGCAGGGGAAGGGGGGTGGGATAAGGGGTTTCCAAAGGGGAAACCTGGAAGGGGAAAACATTTGAAATAAAGTATTAAATAAAAAAAGAAATGGCAGATAAAAAATAAAAAGGGTGGGTGAGATGTGGAGGTTCTGGTTAGAGGTGGAATAAAAAGAATGAGGTCATAATACCCACTAACGTGTTGTTGGACACACCCATCTCTAGTGAGGTTGAGGTCTACAGGCTCCACAGCACAAACTAACCTGCGTTCTTTGGGAGAGAAAAAAATAACATGTGGAGAAAACAAAGCAAAAGAAAAAACAAGGTGTGATCCATGAGGGACTTAGGTGGCCAGCTAACTATGTTGATCATGGGTCTATACAAATAAAGAAGAGCTGTGGAGGCACCAAGAGCTTGGAGCTTGTAGGGTCACCATCTGACTTCTTGGCTTGCAGGGCAACTTTGGAGAGGGTCCAAAGTGTGAGTAGGCTCTCCAATCTCAAATGGTGAAGCAGAGCTGGGACCAGATCCTGAGCAGGCACACAAACCTCAAAGAAGAAACCCAGTGTCTCTTTTCTTTACTTGATAGTTTCTGTTACTTAAAAGTTTAGACAACTGTTTTTTAAAAGCGTGTTTTTGTTCATGTGGACACATGTGTGTGTTTGTGTATGTCTGAGTGTATGTCCACTCAAGCATACTTGTGGAAGATAGAAGTCAGCCTTGGGTGTTCCACAAACGTCCTCCATCTTGTTTTTGAGATGGGATCTCTCATCTGGAGTTCTCTGACTAGGTCAGGTAGATTGACTTGCAACCCATAGGGATCTAACTATCTTGGAACCTCTTGTAGATGTTCATCACATACTAGATAGAACGTTGGATGGTTAACGTAATCATTCCAGTATTTGAGCTATGAGCTAAATGATCTGATTCAACAGAAACCCCAGAAAGCCGTGTGGAAGTTCGATTGTTTCTAACATTTTGCGTTCGTAGTCCATTGGAAAACTTCAAGCATGCTAGCGTTGTCACAAAGAAAATGTGAGCCAGAGTCTATTGAAGTCTTTAAAATTCTTACTCTTGTTTTCTGTGCCTTTCCAATGAATATTTCCAAAAATGATTTATGTATTTAGCGTAATGGACTCTTATAAGTGAAGAAGAAGTCCAACAAAGTGAGAGAAATCTCTTCTGCCTTATCATAGCCTCCAATATCTTCAGGTTTTTGTTTTGTTTTTTTGTTTTTGTTTTTGTTTCCTTCCTCCCAGGATAATTTTTCTCAGAAAGAAAAATTTTAAATTTGATCTTAAATCAATTTAATAATACTATCTGGAATGAAGATTTAAGTTTAAATCCTTTATTTTTTAATGTGAAGAAAAACCCAGTTGTCACTAGGTTTCTAGGCAAAATAACCAATATAGACAACACAGGTTTGGTTTAGATAACTCACTTATAAAGCACAGCGAGTGTGTTCCTTGTGTGGTACTGGAAAGGCTGGAGAAGCTGAGATGCCTGGCTTCAGTGCTCACTGGGTATTTTCACATACCCAAATAATGCCTGTTCCCAGCTGGAAAAAAACAAAAAACAAAAAACAAAAAACAAAAAAACCCACAAAAACTAAACCAATCAAACAAAAACAAACAAAACAAAACAAAACAAAAACCCATTGCATTCCCTGAAGTCCTAACTTCTGTGTTTATGTAACACATGTCCTTGTTATGATCAGTTGAATAGTAAGAGATACAGAAACAAATATGAAACCATGGTCTTATGCCCCAAATATCATTTAGAATTGAGGAGAAAAATGTCTGTTTTGGAAGTTTGGCAGAATGCAAGACTACGTGGATGAGCAGTTGTGTTTAGTCAGTGAGCAGGGGCTTTCTGCTGCTGAGTACCTACCAAGGAAGCTTAGGATTCTCTCTGGCTTTCAGATTTGTCTTGTCACACCCTGCTTTTGTGGCTCCCCAGCTTCCCCAGCTGCAGGATTCCAAGTGTTTCCACCTCTTCTTTCCTAATACATTTTATTTCAAATGAAAACCCAGGAACCTCTATTGCAAACATTGAAGACATGTACACTATATCTTAAATATTCAATACTTATAAATATAGGCAAAACATGTTAATAGTCCTGGGATTTCTTAATTATCTTTTTGAAAACTACTATTTTAAATAGTTTGAGAATCGTACATGTGTGTACACTGTATTTTAAGCATATGCACCTCCCTCTTCCATTCAACGCCTCCCAGAACTAACCCCTATTCACCACCCCTCTCAATTTTATGTTCTTAACAGAAAAAAAATCCACTGAGTCAATTTTGCTGTGCATATATCCATGGGTGTTACTCCATCCACTGAAGCATAGCTGACCCACTGGGGACCACATTTCTAAAGAAAACTATCTCCTGAAAGGCTTCAGCAGCAGAAGTTGAAGACCGATGGAGAGACTCACAGCCAAGCATCAGGTGAGGTTCAGGGAGTCTTGTGGAAGAGCGGGGTATAGAATTGAGTGAGCTAGAGGGGATCAAGAACACCACAAGAAGAGCTACCTTGTTAACTAACTTGGGACCGAGGAGGCTCACAGAGACTGAACCACCAACCAAAGAGCATGTAGGGGCTGGACCTAGGCGCCCTCACATTTGTAGCAGATGTGAAGCTTGATCTTTATGTGAATCCTCTAACAGTTGGAGCAAGGATTGTCTTTGACTCTGTTGCCTGTCACTGAATCCCCTTCCTCTACATGGACTGCCTGGTTGGACCTCAGTGGAGGAGTACTCCTGCTGGGACTCGATGTTCCAGGGTGGCGTAGTTCCCAAGGGGGGAGGCCTCTACTTCTCTAAGAAGGGAATGAGTAATGGGGGAGGGGTTGGCAAGGGAAGGACTGGGAAGAGAGGAGGGAGGGGGATGCCATTGGGATGTAATGTGAATAAAAAATATGAAACACACACATATACACACAGAGAGAGAGAGAGACAGAGACAGAAACAGAGAGAGACAGGGACAGAGACAAAGAGAGACAGAGACAGAGAGAGACTGAGACTGAGAGAGAGAGACAGAGACAGAGACAGAGAGAGACAGAGACAGAGACAAAGAGAGACAGAGAGAGAGACTGAGAGTGAGAGACAGAGAGAGAGACAGAGAGAGACAGAGACAGAGAGAGAGAGAGAGACTGAGAGTGAGAGACAGAGAGAGAGAGAGAGAGAGAGAGAGAGAATGGACTCTCTCTTTCTTAGCAGTCATTAGTTCTCAAGAGCTAAGGGCTCTTACAATCACCTGTGACCCCAGTTCCAGGGATCTGATGCCATGTTCTTAACCCACAGGCAGCCATCATACCAACGGTACACAGACGTTCATGCAGACACAAAATGAAAATAAAATTTTAAAGAAACATTGAGACTATGAGCTGTGCTGTCAGAGAGGTGAGTGAGCACAGCAAGCGTTCCAAAGCAGGGCTCTCCTCACTACCTGGTCTTCTGTTATCACTCTCCTACCTGCTCCATATATCCCTCAGGTACTGTACCTTTCAGATTGACATCTAGGATGGTCTCCCTGGACGGGACACCTGTGACATCAATGACGGCAGCGGTGTGGATGACAACAGAGATGCCCTGGCAGGCTCTCCTCAGGTACTGGGCGTCAAGAATGTCTCCTTCCAACACTGTCACCTTGGCCTTTGTCTGCAGCTCTGTGGACACAAAGCAGGTCCTTGGGGAGCTTTCTCCAGGGGATGGAAGTTTCCTGACACAGGTGTCAGTTACCTAGGCCTTCAAGGGCAGTCACAGTGAGAAGACACTGGGGAGGAAGCCTTTCTACTGAAGGAAGCATAAACATTCAAAACTCAGAATGCAGCATTTGTAGGGAAGGAGGAAGTATCTATTTCCACCCCATCCCTTTGTAGAAGATGCATCTGAGCAGTAAGATGCCATCTGTGCTTTGCACATAACCAGAGAGTTATGGGAAATTCCTACATTCATTAAAGCAACTGGAGAAGTGGTGGCACACAAATGTATGGAGGGAGAATAGTATTTCATTGATAGGGAATGGGGAAATCATGTGTGGATTTGAAGGAGAAGCGGAGCCAGAGCCCTGCCTTGGGAAGCTGTAACATTAATCTGGGGTTATAGCCTGTGAAGGCATAGGAGACATCTGAGCAAGGAACAGGTTAACCAGACTGTGTCCCCTGGAGTTCCAGTGAGGAGAATCCAGAAGAGAGAGACACAAAGATGGACATTTCAGCCCTGCCCCTGCTAGGTCTTGATGCTTTCTGTGTCTGGGCTGAGAACAAATGAAGATCTAGGTGAACTACAGAGAGGGACATCGAGCGTCTGTGAGAGAGCTATCTGTCAGCATACAGCAGCTGTCAGAAGAGTACACTGATGCTGCATAAAAGTCAGCCCATAAGAGACCTATGTTGCAGACATGAAGGCATGGCCTTGCATTCCTCAGTATCTTCAGCTTCTATGGAATCCACAGGA
Source organism: Rhynchomys soricoides (assembly GCA_019843965.1). NCBI lineage: Eukaryota > Metazoa > Chordata > Mammalia > Rodentia > Muridae > Rhynchomys > Rhynchomys soricoides. The sequence continues at coordinate 1,030,373 of JADRCH010000111.1, forward strand.
TGACACTGGTAGTCAGATAAATGATCTCACAATAGGAGCATTGTGACACAGGCAATCTACGCCAGTCCCTGACACTGTCCTCATAGCTGATCATCTTTTTCTAGGATCCTTGCAGGGTTATCTTGAGGGTGTGAAGGTAATGCTGCTAAGAATCTGCACTGTCAGTCCAGAGCTTGCTCTTGTCCCAGGGTCAGCAATATCAGCACAAAAGAATGCTGGTCTCCAGAAAAGTCTTCTGTCATTTCCTTTTGTAAAGATAAAGGACAGAGGGGAATGACATTGGAGGAAGGAGGTGAAGAGTCTGCGGCCCTCCCCTGACTCTGCTCATTATACTGCCTGGTGTATGTTCTGTCTGATTCAGTCTCTCATTCTCTGCCCATCTGTCTCTCCTTCACTCACTGATTTGACCTTTTATTTCAACTGCACAGTGGAGAATGTTCATTGGCTTTCTTCCACCAAGCCACACAAGAAAAGGAACAACCAACCAGACCCATGGTAAGTAGAAAAGGCAGAGACCCACTGCGGAGGCCTCCAACCCAGCATCCTTGCTATTGTTGCAGAGCAGGAGACAAATGTATACTAGTATCACATTACAGGAAGAACACAACTGTGAGATTGCCAGATGGGAAGAAAGCTAGAGTCTGGAGCTCCAGCAGTTGCTCTCGTGGCCACCATCTCTAGATCAGACACAAGGCAGACTCTAGCCCCACACGGGTGGTGTATTCTATGCTGAATGGTCATGAATCTTCCCGATGTGTTCAGGCAGGGTAAAGCCCTTACCTTTCAAATGCTCTTCCATATTTGCTAGACAAGAAGCCCTCCCAATGCTCAGTCAGCATTCCCATCAGTCACACAAATGGCGCCTCTGACTCACTTACTAGAGAATTCCTCCTTGGTCTCTGGTCTGAAGACTTTGTCCAGAGCTCTGACCTCCTGCAGTTCTTTCTCCTGCATCAACATCCGGGTGATCCTTTGACCCACAAACCCTCCTGCTCCTGTCACCAGGCAGCTCCATCCAGGCATGGTCAACCCAGGAAACAGATCACAGTGGGAGCAGGTGTGATGTAGGGGGGCCCTGAGGAGGGCTAGAAAAATAGGCCCAATGAAAACGGTTTTCCAGTAATCCCTCAGATTCACTCTACCCAGTTTTTGCTAGCACACTATGAGGAGCTAAGATAACATAAAATCTAACCTGTTAAATTGTTAAAAATCAGGTGAGAGAGTCTGGATGCTGGTCTCCTCAGCCCTCAGCTCAGGATAGAGTTTTTAATCTCTGGTCGTCTGACTCATTATATCTTGACGCATGCCTGCTTTGTGGTCATTATTTATTTTTTTCTGTGGTCCCTCCTTCCCAGTGATTGATAAACACTATGTCCTTTACTCTTGACACAGGAAGAAAAGCCAGCTTCAAGGCTACATTGTGATAAAGACTGTTTGGACACGTGCACTTCTTACAGTATTATTTTCAATGTATAAAGGAGCAGTAGATATAAGATACTAAAGAATTAGAAAGATGTGAGCGGTATGGTGGTGCATGCTTTTAATTTCAGCACCCTAAAGGCAAAGCCAGGTGAGTTTATGGCCAGCCTGGTCTACATTGTGAGTTCCTGGATGACCAAGACTATAAAATGAGGCCTTGTCTCTAAAACCAAACCCTAAGGAAACAAAAAAAGAATTAGAAGAACTTTCCTAGATTGAATCTAAAAATAATTATATAAATTCTTTTACCAGAATTTGAATTTATTTTATGAATACCTACAATGCCACCCAATAAACAATTATTGAGATTAAAGCATATGATCTTTTTATCATTAAAAATACTTTTTATAAAAATATTTTTATAATTTATATTCTAAACTTTTCTTTAGTATAATTTAGTAAGAAATAAAGTCATACTAATAGTTATAAATGTACAGACTTTATTAGAAAGTTCAAGTGCTGGCTTGCTTTCCTGGAGGCTCAACTTAACTTGATACCCACTCCAGGAGAGAGAGCCAACCTCCACACTGTTAATGATACTCTGCTATGCTTACAGACAAGAGCCTAGCATAACTCTCTCCTGAGAGGCTTAATCCAGCAGCCACTGGAAAAGATGCAGAGACCTACAGCCAACCATCAGGTAGTGCTGTGTGGGAAAGTTAGAAAAGGAAAGCAGGATCCAGAGGGACACTATAAAAAGATGTACAGAGTCAACTGACCTGGGCTGATAGGGGCTCCCAGAGACTGAACCACCAACCAAATAGCATGCAGGGGCTGGACCTAAGGCCTCCTACACATTTGTAGCAGATGTGCAGCTTAGTCTTCATGTGTATCCTCTAACAAGTGGAGCAAGGGTTGTCTCTGGCTCTGTTGCCTGCCCTTGATCTCTTTCTCCTACCCGGACTGACTGGTTGGGCCTCAGTGGGAGAGGAGGTTCTTACTCCTGTTGGGACTGGATGTCCCAGGGTGAGATGGTACCCAAGTAAGAAGAAGCTTCTCCTACTCTGAGGGAAGGGAGTAGGTAATGGGGCTAGGAATTTGCAAGGGCAGGACTGGGAAGAGAGGAGGGAGGGAGCTGCCATTGGGATGTAATGTGAATAAAAAATATGAAGAGACTCAGCCAGGGGTAAGGGCTCTGAGCACCCCCTTCCAAGCTGGAATGTTAACTGACTTAATCTTGTATAGGTTTTGTGGAGGCATCCCCAGATGATATGATTTCATGTGTGCAGATGTCCTGTCATGTCCAGAAGACTCTTTGTCTTGGTCCTTACCGACCTCGGACTCTTAGAAACTTTCGGTGACCTCTTTCACAGTGTTCTTTGAGGCATGGGAAGATGGCCTATGCATCAGCTCTGCCTCCATGTTTCTTCCTTGTTAAGATTTCCTGTCCTGACTTCCTTTGATGATGAACAGTGCTGTAAAAGTGTAAGCCAAATAAACCCTTTTCTCCTCAACTTGCTTTTGGTCATGGTGTTTCACCACAGCAATAGAAACCCTAAGGGAGTTTGTGGTATAGAAGCCCCACTTGCAGCTGAGGACTCCAAAGATTCTTATTTTCTTCACTTTGGCCAGTTGTAAATTTCTGTTTTGTTTTCCATTGCATAAAGAACCTTCTCTGACGAGGACTGAGGGCTGCCGTCATCCATGGGTATAGAGATATGTATCTGGAGAGACGGTTGATACTATGTCCATTTAGCAATGTAACAGTACTAAGTCCTGCACCCCTACCCCAAGCCTATGAGCTCTCTAGCCATGGCACTAGGCATGCCTTTCCTCCTGTGGAGTCGTCTTTACATCTAGCCAAAAAGTTGTTGGTTACTCCCATAACAGTTGTGGCCGTATTGCATCCATGGCATCTTTTTCTAGTCTGGTTGTTATTGTAGCTCACAGCACCCGCAGTTGTATAAGAACGTTGATGTTTTCTTTTTCTCCCTGTAGTCTTCATGGCACCTTCTGGTATTGTGAAAGCTAGCCAGCAGGAGGGAAGCTTCTTGGAGAGTGCCACCTTAATTTTTCTACTTCTTGTGACCCTATAGTATCTTCAGCAGTACTATCTTACCATAAGTTTCAATGGGTCACCCAGAGCAATGGCAGTAGCCTGTATAATTTTGAGGGCCCTTGGTATGTCTCTGACCAACAACTCAAAGGGGCATTTTATTTGGCCATCTGTGGTTCTTGAAATGAGCAGCATTACTCTGAGTAAAGCGACAAATTCACACACACACACACACACACACACACACACACACACACTTAGAATCAAACTGCTCTCTAAATACATATCTCTATACCCATGGATGAGTGCAGTCGTCAGTCATCGTCAGAAAAGGTTCTTTGTGCAGTGGACAACAAAACAGAAATTTGTTACTGGCCAAAGTGAAGTAAGTAAGACTCTGTGGAGACCTCAGCTGTAAGTGGGACATATACATCACACACTGTTTTAGGGTTTTTATCTCTTCAGTGAAACACAATTACTAAAAGGTATATATGTATAGTATATATGTATATATGTGCATACATATATATATATATATATATGCCTTTTTGATTATTGTTAGTATTAACTATTCCCCCCAGCCCCCACTCTACCTCTCCTTTTAATCTTCCTCTTCGACGTCCCTTTCCCTTTCCACAATGTCTATCTTCTACTACCCACACCCTTCACACTTAATCTTTCTTCCCACTCCTCAGTGCGCTCAAGTGTCATTCCAAGTGGAACACACAAATCGAAAGATTTAGTGCTGACTCTCACACATGAAATAAGACATGCCATGCTTGTCTTTCTGGGTCTGGGTTCCCTCACTCATGTTTTCTTAACAGTATTAATTAACTATTATAAAAGAATTAAGCCTTGTTTATAATAGGGTCTTTAGAAATTGTCTTCGTTCAAAAGGTTCTCTCCATGTAGAGCCATGAGGAAACTGGAAGCAGAATGAAAACCAGGCATTTGTTTCTACACTGCTTTTATCTCTTTGACTTGGGGACTAAGTTATTGTCCCAGTACATTATAAAAGAGAAATCAGGGGCTAGAGAGGTGGCTCAGCAGTTAAGAGCACTCATTGCTCTGGTAGAGAACCCAGGTTAGATTTTGAACACTTACATGGCAACTCACAACTCACAAGGCCGGAAGGTCCTTGTGCTCACAAATAAACACTAGAGAAATGTCAAACATGCAGGCTTGTTCAAAGGGAGAGATGTTATCTTAGTTAGGGTTTTGCTGCTGTGAACAGACACCAAGACAACTCTTATAAGAACAACATTTAATTGTGGCTGGCTTACAGATTCAGAGATTGAGTCCAGTATCATCAAGGCGGGAACATAGCAACATACAGTCAGGCAGGGGTGGTGCAGGAGTTCTACACTGCTAGTGGAAGACTGACTTTCAGGCAGCTAGGATGAGGGTCTTAAAGCCCACACCCACGGTGACACACCTACTCCAACAAGGCCACACCTACTCCAACAGGACCAAACCCTCTAATAGTGCCATTTCCTGGGACAAGCATATACAAACTACCACAGATATAAAACCTATTTTCTGCCTAGAAGGCTGTGAGAGGATGCGATTAATAGCCTGGTGACCTTAGTGTGGCTGAGACCACACCAGATCCTCCTCAAGACCTTATCATGAGTTTGTCAGTCTCTAGAACCCATCTTTATGGGAGATACCATTTGTACAAAGAATTCCTGTGTAGTCATGCCTAAAGCCTTATTGTGCACATAGGATTGAGTTATTTATCACCAGGAGGGTTTTCACAGAATTGTGCTGTGCTTAAATATACCAAAGGAGATACTGTAATTGATTCCACAGAGATACATTCTACAATTTAGATCACTTAGCACCATATCACAACACCTGGAAGAATTGAGCAAATCCAGGAAAATGTGTAGGTTGTGCTGCTTTTGTTTGTATAAACCCATGTGTGTTGATATTATGTGATTATCAATTTACAATGCTATAATTTATTGAGTTCATATCTCAATTGTTACATAGTTACCTTTTAAATCTCAGAATTGTTATATTTATGGCTACATCTCTTCTGCCATTGTAGGCATCTCCTTTACTTCTGCATCTTATTTCATTCAAACTTGTTTATCATCCACATTCCCACATGGGCCTTTATAGGTTCCACTGTATCTACCTGTATCATTTTCCCTCTGGCTTGCAACTATGGAATCCCGCCCATCTGTCATCAAGTAACCAACTGGCAAGGGCCTTTAAGCCTTTGTCCAGACAGGACATTGTCCCCAGACTTTATCTTTATCAAGCATCACACACCTTTCTGTCTATAGCACAACCAGGGCTCATCTTTTACCTCTTAACCATGAGTTAGGATCAGAGACAAAACTGGAGGCCAGAGGTAAATGATTAGCTTACAGATAGGATTTCTTAGTTTGTATACTTAATTACCATCCAATTGATGTATTATAAAATTATCTTCAGCTCATTGCAAACATGCAGAAGGCTAAAATATACTATAATGCATTCTTGGGACAAAGCACCAAAAAAGAACAGATAGGCCTCCATTTAATCCAGAAAGATGATTCCACATATACCCTCTTCCTTGGGCTGCTTTCACTCTGCTGCTCAAAGCTCACACTGCAGTGTTTGGAGATCCAATATCAAGTATCAATATCCTTTGGTATCCTGACACTCTCTGGCAGGTGGCCTTTTAAACAGAACATCCATTCCACACTGTGCTGGGTCCCTAGTGACCACCCTTGTCTACTGCTCAGTTCTAGTGACCACCCTTGTCTACTGCTCAGTTCTAGTGACCACCCTTATCTACTGCTCAGTTCTAGTGGCTACCCTTGTCTACTGCTCAGCTCTATCTGGCACTTAGGACTCTCAGATTCTCTAAGGCAAACAGCTTAAGTCTTGTCCTGCCTCTTTATTTGCCTTTGCTTTCCTCCCACCTCAACTTGCACACTGACCCTGTATACCATTCTCAGGTTGCCCTTCCTGCACAGACTCTCCTGGCTCTCCTTTCCAAGGCCCTCCTGTTGTCTTAATCTTCCCCAGAAGTCTTCTGCTCTGCTCCATTGTCTTCAGTTATAGGTACACACCCATGAGTGAGCACTTCCATGTGCTTCCCTTATTCCATTGCAGAAGATTGCAGAAGCAAGAAGAAAAACTGAAGGAGGCTCACAGGCTCGGGCTGCTGCCAATCTTTCTGTACCTTACTGCCCCTTTCGCTGTTTTACTTGCATTGCAAAGCCTTGTGTTCAGGACTACCTACCAAAGTAAAGACTACTGCTAGCTAAAGTGGCATGTTTCACTTCTGTCTGTGTGGAATGGAAGCTGGTCTGTTAATTGATGGTTAAGAGCTATGTTCTCCTTTATGTTGATACACATTTCCTGACTGGCTTCCTGGCTTCAGAGATATTGAAAAGGTTAAGGGGAGAGAGCTGGAAGGAAGTAAAGGGCATGATGTCAGAGGATGCCATGCAGAAGTGAGCTGAAGAGGCAGAGGATGAAAGGACTGGCATGAAATCAGGAGATGGGGATAATGTCTTCCAGATTCTAGGGTGAGTGGAATCACGTGTATGATTGAATCAGGTCTCTTCCTTCTAGCCTCCCAGGAACTTAGGCTTGTCTTTATTGTGTACATTTTAAGGTATAAATAGGGGGTATTGATTAGTTAATTAGTTAATGATTAAACTACCTGTCACAAATTTATCTAGATGTGTTCTAGAATCTTCCAGGACACTGACATTTAGAGGTGGTGGCTGAGAGTTTCTCCCTCTCTTGCCTCTCCCTTTCTAGGGCCATTTCTTAAGGAGTACACAGTTTCCTTAAGGTACTGGTGAACCTGGTGTGTAAGTCTAGGTAGGCAGGAAGAAGCCAATGGAACTGGAGCTCTGCCAAGGAGGAGCATCCCACTCTTCAGAACTTCTGTCCCTGTTACAAGCAAGTGCAAGCTACAAGGTTTAGTGGGAAGAGGAAAGTTTTCACTTCAGTCTCTCTGGTGAAGTGGACAACTTTCCACCGTCTAGTCAGGGAGGTGGAGAGGAAGATTCATCACATATGACACAGGAATGAGTGTCCTTGCTTCCTGTTTGGGGAGTACAAAATGAGCTAATCTATGTCAGTAACCCAGTCCCTGTTCATAGTAACAGGGCCCCAGGCCTTAGTACGACAGACGCCAGGATGGGAACACCACTTGGGCCATAAAACTTAGCACTTAGACAGAGCCTCCTGCCAAAACTAAAGCAACGGCCTAATCCTTCAAAGTCCAGATAGTTTTGGAAAGCCTCAAAATCTACTTTCCTTGCTTTTTAGCTTCTACTGTTCTGCTTTTTGTCTGATTTTGTTATCTGAAGTATGTCAACCTAATTCAAGATTTTTGTACTTAAACATCACTCTGAGAAAGGCCCAGTGCTACACTGGGGTCCTGAGCACCTAGTGTACCTGGCAACCAGGTAATGAAGACTATTTTATTGGCTTAACCCCATGTTTGAGGAGGCTTCTCTGGTGAGCACCCCACAACTCCCACATCGGCATGATTAAGGCCAATCTCAGATTGCTACTTCCTCTGAGTGAACTCCTTCTATGTTTGATTTGTGAACTGAAAAGGCCTGGCTAGGGGAGGAAAATCATAGCAATGCCTAAGAATAGAAAGATGCTGATTCCAGGTAAGGCATTATAATATTTATTGTTGTTTCTGTCTCATTTCATAAAGCAATGGGATTTTACCAAAGGCAGAATGTGATTTAGGGCTTGAAGGGGAAAAGAAAACCAATACTAAGTTCTAAATGACAGGAAACTGTAATTGCTGAAGCCTTTGGTCACAGCAGCTGAGGCATAGCTACCTGTGTGTCTCTGGGCAGGGGCTTAGGGAAAAAAGCTGCTGGGTGGGTCAGTGACTGCCAAGGCTTCTGGTGACTTGAGGAAGATACCAAGTTGGTCTCTGTGTCAAAAGAAGGCAGCAACACCTGTCTTGTACCTCTATCCTTGCTGGAGAACCTAATAACACCCAGTGCCATGTCTCCGCTCTCTTCCCATCACTGAGACTTTGTGTCCAGTGTCTCCCTGTGCTGCTCCACTAGTGTCCCTATCCACTCCGAGGTTTTACGCTTGGCTTCCTCCCAGCTGACAAGTGGCTCATAGCCCAGATCTCCCAGAGCTTTCTTGTAAGAGAAAGTGAACACGCTATTTGACAGTGTGACCAAGTGGCGGCTAAAGGGAGGCCGATACCTATACACTGGACTCAGCAGGAAGCTCACAGTTTCCAGCAGGAAGGCAAGCCAGTAGAGCAGGGGCAGAGGAAGGCTCCAACTGGAATCAAGGCGGAGGCCCCATTCCTTGCTCAGGGCATAATTTAGATCATCATAGCTTTGGTGAGGGGTGTCATCTGAGATGTAGTAGAACTGTCCTTGGATATTTGGGGACTTCTTGGGGTCTCGAAGGCCCCTGGCAGCCAGAATGTGTGCCCAGGCCACATTGCCCACATACACTGGGTTGACTATGGAGAATTTGCCAACAGTATCCAGAATACCCTTATTTTTGAGGGCCATAATTACAAAGTTAGAAACAAACGGACTTCCCTCCCCATAAATATACATGGGCCTTAAGGCACAAGTATGCAATGTGCCACCATTTTTCAGGATGCTCCCATTGGCTGCAAGCACTGCCTTCTCAGCCATCTTTTTGCTGTATGGGTATGGATCAGGCCATATGCTTTCATGATGCTCTTCCTCATGGCCATTCAGGATGATCTTCTTGTAGGAGTTGGGCCCTGCAACCTCAACTGTACTGCAGAAGATGAAGGCTGGCACACTGGCTTGGACACAGGCCTCCAGTAGGTTCTGGGTACCTAATCATAGACATCACACTGTCAGTGTCAGTGTTGGGAAATAGACCAAGGACTCTACTTCCTGATATTTCCACCACATTCCCAGCATTTTATTTTATTTTTGTATGTGTTCCTAAATCAGCACAGTTATGCCACAGGCACATGAACAATAACAAACAAACAAACAAACAATAAGTGATGTATGCTATCTGGTAGCCAATGCTTCTAGACGTCTAGCCTTTACAGATCTTCCTTTCTCTGTCTATGACCTTCGATTCTGGAGAAGAACAAAGGATTTCTTCTGTGTACTTTGGCAATATAGCTTTAAGAACGAGGATTTATCGTTCAGATCATTCTTTTCTATTGAGCCTGCTAGAGAGCTGAAAACAATATGTCCTACTGCTGGTCATTTCTGGAAAGGCAGAACACTGTAGACACAGTGCTGACCTGCAGATCCTAGTGAAAGGAAAGGAAGGTCCCAGGCGAAGAGTTATTACCATTGCTATCATCCACTCATTTATTTACATTAAAAGTCACTCAGTAATTCGATTTCTCAGAGAAACAGCTTCAGTTTCTTAAGTTAAAAATATTTTCCAATTAAATTTGGGTTTTGCTTGCTAGTGGGGGTTGATAGATATCCCTGTGATGTATTTTTAGTGTGACAATGTTCTAGTAAAGCAATGCTTGAATCGCTATCCCTGTCACCTCTCATCTCCCTTTGCTTGGAGATGGAACAGGTGAGCATTACAGTCCAGAAGCAGGCTATGAACACCAGGGTCCTTCGACACCTTCCTGTAAATATTCTTGTGTCAGGGCTGTGAATCAGACGCTAGAAAGGACATTTTTAAGTGTTCCATGAAATTCTAAATGAAATTTTCTATTTGTAAAGAAGTCTTGGAGTGGCCAAATTGAAAGACAACATAAGGAACTCATATGGGTTTTTATGTGGTGTCCTTGACCCCTCTGGCTCCTACAGTCCTTCCTCCCTCTTTTCAGCAGGGGTCTCTGAACTCTGCCTAAAGTTTGACTGGATCTCTGTATCTGTTTTCATCAGTTCCTGGATGAAGCCTTTCTGGCGACAATTGGGTTAGACATCAATTTATGAGTATAGCAGAGTAACATTAGACATAATTCCACTGATTATATATTTGTATATGTGTATATGTGTATATGTGTATATGTGTATGCAAATTCGCATATACATATATGCCTGTTTATCCTAGGTCTGTGGTTTCTGGTCCTTCAGGCATCTCAGGGTGGGCTTTCCCTGGTGGCAAGGATCTCAAGCTGGAAACCCATAGAATCAACAAACCTTGACTCCTAGGAGCTCACTGAGACTGAGCCAACAATCAGGGAGCCTGCATGGATCTAACCTAGGCCCTGTGGGTGTTATAGTTGTGCAGCATGGTGTTTTGGGGGGACTCCTAGCAGAGAGAGCTGGGCTGTCTGTGATGCTTCTGCCTGCTTTTGTGACCCATATCCTCCTACTGGGTTGCTTCATTCAGCCTTAATGTGAGGGTCTCTGTCTAGTCTTACTGCAAGTTGGTATGCCATGTTTGATTGACATCCCTGTGAGGTCTGCCATTTTGTGAAAGGAAAATTGGGATGAGTGGATGGGAAAGGAGGAGGTGAGGGGACTGCTGAAAGAAGCAGGGGTGGAAAGATGGAGGGGCTACTGCAGTTGGGGTGCAATTCAGGAGAGGATAAATTAATTTAAAAAGAACATATACCGGGACATTGAAGAGCACGTAGTGGCGATAAAGAGATTGGTCCTTAGTGGAGAGAGTGAGGATATTACATAGAAATCCTATGTCAATTATCTTTTTCATCCTAACTTACATTATGAAGCCATACTGCAGAAAGGCCCACCAAAAAGACACATAGAGAAAAAAGAAAGGGGGCGTGGGGAAAACTCCTTCCCTCCTCCAGAGGAGAGCCACAGTGGTCTGAGAAGCTTGTGTTAAAGACATGGGAGTTAATGACTCCTAAGAAAAGAGTCTGGGAGGACAAGTGCTGGGTCATTCTTCCCAGCATGCTTCTGTGAAACAGCTTTGCTGCTGTCTCTGCAAAAGACATCTTGCTTCAGGGGGTGAGGGGACTCTCACGGAACTAAGCTATCAAACACTGTGTGTCTAATACCTGGATTTGGCTGGGAAGCAGGCAGTGGGTAGATGGAAATGAAAGTTTGGGGCTTGGAATCCAGCCTCACTAGTATGAAGGAGAACAGGATAGAGAGTGTGACTTTAAGTCTTCGTTTTCTTACTGTCTCTGGAGTCTTGATAATGTTCTTTCCCCCTCTCAGCCTGTTTTCCCCACAGGAACTGTTGCGACTACAGCAGGAGAGATGGCAACCTGCTTGAACTATTCTTGCAGGGGATCTGAGCTCGATCCTTAGCACTCACATGGCTTCTCACAATCACCTGTGACCCCAGTTCCAGGGATCTGATGCCATGTTCTTAACCCACAGGCAGCCATCATACCAACGGTACACAGACGTTCATGCAGACACAAAATGAAAATAAAATTTTAAAGAAACATTGAGACTATGAGCTGTGCTGTCAGAGAGGTGAGTGAGCACAGCAAGCGTTCCAAAGCAGGGCTCTCCTCACTACCTGGTCTTCTGTTATCACTCTCCTACCTGCTCCATATTTCCCTCAGGTACTGTACCTTTCAGATTGACATCTAGGATGGTCTCCCTGGACAGGACACCTGTGACATCAATGACGGCAGCGGTGTGGATGACAACAGAGATGCCCTGGCAGGCTCTCCTCAGGTACTGGGCGTCAAGAATGTCTCCTTCCAACACTGTCACCTTGGCCTTTGTCTGCAGCTCTGTGGACACAAAGCAGGTCCTTGGGGAGCTTTCTCCAGGGGATGGAAGTTTCCTGACACAGGTGTCAGTTACCTAGGCCTTCAAGGGCAGTCACAGTGAGAAGACACTGGGGAGGAAGCCTTTCTACTGAAGGAAGCATAAACATTCAAAACTCAGAATGCAGCATTTGTAGGGAAGGAGGAAGTATCTATTTCCACCCCATCCCTTTGTAGAAGATGCATCTGAGCAGTAAGATGCCATCTGTGCTTTGCACATAACCAGAGAGTTATGGGAAATTCCTACATTCATTAAAGCAACTGGAGAAGTGGTGGCACACAAATGTATGGAGGGAGAATAGTATTTCATTGATAGGGAATGGGGAAATCATGTGTGGATTTGAAGGAGAAGCGGAGCCAGAGCCCTGCCTTGGGAAGCTGTAACATTAATCTGGGGTTATAGCCTGTGAAGGCATAGGAGACATCTGAGCAAGGAACAGGTTAACCAGACTGTGTCCCCTGGAGTTCCAGTGAGGAGAATCCAGAAGAGAGAGACACAAAGATGGACATTTCAGCCCTGCCCCTGCTAGGTCTTGATGCTTTCTGTGTCTGGGCTGAGAACAAATGAAGATCTAGGTGAACTACAGAGAGGGACATCGAGCGTCTGTGAGAGAGCTATCTGTCAGCATACAGCAGCTGTCAGAAGAGTACACTGATGCTGCATAAAAGTCAGCCCATAAGAGACCTATGTTGCAGACATGAAGGCATGGCCTTGCATTCCTCAGTATCTTCAGCTTCTATGGAATCCACAGGATGACACTGGTAGTCAGATAAATGATCTCACAATAGGAGCATTGTGACACAGGCAATCTACGCCAGTCCCTGACACTGTCCTCATAGCTGATCGTCTTTTTCTAGGATCCTTGCAGGGTTATCTTGAGGGTGTGAAGGTAATGCTGCTAAGAATCTGCACTGTCAGTCCAGAGCTTGCTCTTGTCCCAGGGTCAGCAATATCAGCACAAAAGAATGCTGGTCTCCAGAAAAGTCTTCTGTCATTTCCTTTTGTAAAGATAAAGGACAGAGGGGAATGACATTGGAGGAAGGAGGTGAAGAGTCTGTGGCCCTCCCCTGACTCTGCTCATTATACTGCTTGGTGTATGTTCTGTCTGATTCAGTCTCTCATTCTCTGCCCATCTGTCTCTCCTTCACTCACTGATTTGACCTTTTATTTCAACTGCACAGTGGAGAAATGTTCATTGGCTTTCTTCCACCAAGCCACACAAGAAAAGGAACAACCAACCAGACCCATGGTAAGTAGAAAAGGCAGAGACCCACTGCGGAGGCCTCCAACCCAGCATCCTTGCTATTGTTGCAGAGCAGGAGACAAATGTATACTAGTATCACATTACAGGAAGAACACAACTGTGAGATTGCCAGATGGGAAGAAAGCTAGAGTCTGGAGCTCCAGCAGTTGCTCTCGTGGCCACCATCTCTAGATCAGACACAAGGCAGACTCTAGCCCCACACGGGTGGTGTATTCTATGCTGAATGGTCATGAATCTTCCCGATGTGTTCAGGCAGGGTAAAGCCCTTACCTTTCAAATGCTCTTCCATATTTGCTAGACAAGAAGCCCTCCCAATGCTCAGTCAGCATTCCCAACAGTCACACAAATGGCGCCTCTGACTCACTTACTAGAGAATTCCTCCTTGGTCTCTGGTCTGAAGACTTTGTCCAGAGCTCTGACCTCCTGCAGTTCTTTCTCCTGCATCAACATCCGGGTGATCCTTTGACCCACAAACCCTCCTGCTCCTGTCACCAGGCAGCTCCATCCAGGCATGGTCAACCCAGGAAACAGATCACAGTGGGAGCAGGTGTGATGTAGGGGGGCCCTGAGGAGGGCTAGAAAAATAGGCCCAATGAAAACGGTTTTCCAGTAATCCCTCGGATTCACTCTACCCAGTTTTTGCTAGCACACTATGAGGAGCTAAGATAACATAAAATCTAACCTGTTAAATTGTTAAAAATCAGGTGAGAGAGTCTGGATGCTGGTCTCCTCAGCCCTCAGCTCAGGATAGAGTTTTTAATCTCTGGTCGTCTGACTCATTATATCTTGACGCATGCCTGCTTTGTGGTCATTATTTATTTTTTTCTGTGGTCCCTCCTTCCCAGTGATTGATAAACACTATGTCCTTTACTCTTGACACAGGAAGAAAAGTCAGCTTCAAGGCTACATTGTGATAAAGACTGTTTGGACACGTGCACTTCTTACAGTATTATTTTCAATGTATAAAGGAGCAGTAGATATAAGATACTAAAGAATTAGAAAGATGTGAGCGGTATGGTGGTGCATGCTTTTAATTTCAGCACCCTAAAGGCAAAGCCAGGTGAGTGTATGGCCAGCCTGCTCTACATAGTGAGTTCCTGGATGGCCAGGGCTATATCATGAAACCTTTTCTCTAAAACCAAACCAATACAAAACAAAAGAAGAATTAGAAGTTATTTACTAGATTGTATCTAAGAATAATTATGTGAAATTTGTTACCAGAATTTGAATTTATTTTATGAATACCTACAATGCAACTCTGTAAGTATTTATTGTGATTTCAAAAATATGATCTTTTTATTATTAAAAATATTTTTATGAAAATATTTTTACAATTTATATGCTAAAGTTTTTATTAATATACTCTACTAAGAAATGAAGTCATACAAATAGTTATAAATATACTGTCTTTATTAGAAAGTACAAGTGCAGGCCTGCTTTCCTGGAGGCCCAACTTAGCAACCTGAGACCTACTCCGTGAGAGAGAGCCAACCTCCACACTGTTAATGATACTCTGCTATGCTTACAGACAGGAGCCTAGCATAATTCTCTCCTGAGAGGCTTCATCCAGCAGCCACTGGAAATAGATGCAGAGACCTACAACCAAACATTAGGCGGTGCTCAGGGAGTCATGTGGAAAAGTTGGGGAAAGATGGGGCAACCCATAGGGGTCAAGGGCACTGTAAAAAGATGCACAGTCAACTGACCTGGGCAGGTAAGGGCTTACAGAGACTGAACCACCAACCAAAGAGCATGCGGTGCCTGGACCTAGGCCTCCTACAAATTTGTAGCAGATGAGCAGCTTTGGCTTCATGTTGCAGATATGCAGACAGTCCCCACATGATGCAGGGACTGTCTCTTTTTTTGTTGCCAGCTATTTGATCCCCTTCTCTTCTCTGGACTGCCTTGTCCAGCCTCAGTGAGAGAGGATGCATTCAGTCCGGCTGCAAGTTGATGTCCCAGGGTGGGTGGGTCCCTGGGGTGGGGGTGGGGGCTTCTCCTTCTGTAGCGGAGAGAAGGGACGTGGTAATGGGGGAAGCATTTGTGAAGGTGGGAACAGGAGGAGAGGAGGGAAGGGAGCCATGCCCAGGATGTAAAATGAATAAAGATAATGAGTTAAGGAAAATGTCACAGGAAGGTACCAGTGCAGCAGCTGCTCAGTTCAGAATGCAGGCAATGGTGAGAGATCGGACGGCATCTGCAAGTGTGGTGACCGAAATGATTCAGTGCTGGCTGAAAAGATCGGGGGAAACTTCAAGGATCATGTAACCTTGAAGTTTGATCTTGGTCTATTTAAACAGCTTGGAGGAAAAACAACAACAAGGAAATACAGAGAAAATAGTTAGCATAAATGTAGGGGTGTTCTGTGCCTGTCTGAAGAATTCTGAGAATCAAGGGGATTACTTTTTAACATGTTGAGTAATCTTCAGTAAAGACTTGGTTTTTCTATCAGCAAAACAGCCACCAGTTCATAAGATGGCCTGGT
This sequence comes from Rhynchomys soricoides, assembly GCA_019843965.1. Taxonomy (NCBI): domain Eukaryota; kingdom Metazoa; phylum Chordata; class Mammalia; order Rodentia; family Muridae; genus Rhynchomys; species Rhynchomys soricoides. The sequence goes on from JADRCH010000111.1 coordinate 1,046,263, forward strand.
GTTCAGTGTGTGAGCTTTAACTGTAAAAAAATAGATAAATCCCAGGTACAGCGCTAGACTCTGTGCTGCTGTGAGCTCACCTGACAGAAATGACGCCTCAGCAGGCTTTCTCTTGTCTGTAGCTCTGAGTGGGACCAGGACTGTCTGCCCCTGTTGGCACACTTTAGGGACTTGCAGTGGTGGCACTTTCATTACATAATGCACATGGATTCCAAATTTTTCAGATTTTATTTCTCATGATACTGTTGTCCTCCTGTAGAAATGCATCATTAAAAGAAGCAAGTTAATAGTATCTGCCTTATCGTGTGGCCCATGTGACCGATATCACAAGAGAGATTGCACCTTTGTCCCACAGTGGCTCTCCTCATAGAGGCTTGTACTAGCTTGAATGGAAAACGGTGGGGGAACTTCAGCCCTCAGCTCAGAGGTATTCTAGAACCCTGCCATGTGCTACTTAGAACACAGTTTCCCTTAACCTTTAAAACAGGCAGTTATGACCATATGCCTGAAGATGGCCAGACATCAGGTATTCAGGGCAGTCATTCCTCATGTGGACACTACACGCAAACAAGGTCACAGAGTATGTGCACTATCCTGGAAAACTCTTTCCAGTCTTTTCATATTACAGACCACCTACCCCTGGTCTACTCTAGAGATGTCTACTTTCTGATTTTATGTGTATGAAATTCACATTTTATTCCCATATTCTGACAATTTTTTTCTTCTAAGCTACCTAGGGTTCTTGATATATGTTGAAACATTAAGCTTTATTAGAGTAAAAAAAAAACCCTAAATAACAATAAGACCCCCCCAAAGACTTGACTTTTTCTATTTATGTCTGCTTGACTTTTTCTATTTATGTCTGCTTCATTTCTTTCTTTTATTCTTATTATTTGCTTCCACATATTTATTTTGGACTTAATATCTCGTTTTTCTGGCATCTGTGATAAAAGCTTAACTGATTGATTTTATGCATCCTTCAGCTGTGATCCCATCCAGGTGAAGCAGGTTTCTGATATCCCCAGCAGCCCCTTGTTTTACTTGAATATTATTACAAGTGTTCTCTCTAGTCTGTGGAAAGGAGGTGTTTTCTAAGCTTCATTGTTATTGATGTTTAATTTAGTTGTCATGTGACCACAGCATGATCACTGTATGATTTTGACTCTTACTTATTGAGACTGGTTTTAACAAATGTTTTCTGAAATGGATGCAAATAACTTTAATTTGAACCACCTTCTTTCCATTTTGTAGATATTTTCCCCTTCTACCTTGGATCCTGAATCCCAGTGTTTCATCACATTACTCCCTCAGGGAAGGATGGCCCTGTGTACTATGCAGCAGCTTGCTCATTAGCTAAAGGCCTTTGATCTTTTTGACATCTTAAGGTTCTCTCAGTAACCATCTAGGTGAATAGGGTACCTCTGCAGGCTGTATCTGATGGCACAGAGTATCTTACAGACCCCTCCACTGCCTTTAAGACTGGAGCATTAATTCCTAAGCTGTAGCAGTGTCAAAGCTGGCAGACTGAAGCTAGCATTCTCTGAGAAGTGCTTCATTAAAGGAGCAGGTATAGTAAACAATTGGGCTTCCCGAGTGGATCTGATGCATGTTTAGCTCTAAGGAAATAAGAAATAACCCAAGAAGTCTTCATATCACTTTCTTTTTCAAACTGTTTACTGAGGTTTAATTTTTATGCATTCATCAGTTGTAATTGTACAGTTCAATGACTTCCAGTAAAATTTGGACTTGTGTCATTGTCATCGTCGTTGTTGTTGTCATCGTCATCATCATCATCATCATCATCATCATCATCATCAAAAACAACAACATCATCATCATCCTGCTTTGGTACATTTTTATAATCCCACAAAGATCTCTCAAGCCACATAGCTACCACTACTTGTTTTCATACTTTACCTCTAGACACATCTATTTTTTTAAAAAAGTCTAAAAGTCATTCTTTACCAAGGAAGTGTCATTTTTTGCAGTAGATGATTAAAGCAAAGACCTGTGTCCTATCTGTCTGTCTAGAATAAGGGACTGTGGAGTGCTCAGCTCTAAATAGGACATCTATGTCACAATGTTAATGTTCTAATGCTGGGATAAAACAACACAACCAGGGCCAATTATAAAAGAAAGTTTTTAACTGGGCTTACAGTGTCAGAGGGTTAAAGTCCATGACAGCAGGTCAAAGTCATGGTGGCATGAACAGCTGAGAACTCACATCTTGATCCATAAAACAGTAGGCAGAGAAAGTTAACTGGGAATAGTGTGGGATTTTGAAACCTCACAGCCCCAGTGACACACCCCTCAACAAGACCACACCTCCTAATCCTTCCTAAACAGTTCCACCAACTGAAGACTAGGTATTTACAAATAGGCATATATATATATTCGCCTACGGGAACCATTCTCATCTCCACATTTTACTCCTTGGCTCCCAAAGGCCTTTAGCCATTTTGTATTGCAAAATACATTTATCCCAACTTCAAAAGTTTTCCATCTTTCATTTTCAGTGCTGTTTAAAAGTTCAAGGTCTCTTCTGAGACTCCTAATTGTAATTCTTTGTAAAATGAGAAAGAAAATTACCTTCTCCCAAGATATGATGGCATATACTATACAGAACCAGCAAGACAAACTCACATCTCGTAGCTTCATGTCTGATGTCAGAAAATGTAGATAGTTCTTCTTTTCCAGCTTTAGTGCCTACAAGATACTCACTCTCTTGGGATGGTTCCACTCCCTATCTGCCTTGGCAAATGTCTCATGGTTCTAGCATTGCCAACATCTTGAGATCTCCAACATAATCAGGCTTCACTTTCACAGCTTTACATAGTTGCCTCTCCAGGCCTCCATTCAGGGATTCCCTCCTCCCATTTGCCTGGCCTCAGAAGCTATCCTTAACCACATTGAACTAATACATGAGACCCTGACTATCTAGCAGTACCAAAGTAAGTATTCTTTGGTTAATAAAGCTTCTCTCTGCTTCCTTGACCTAAAAATATAATGAAAAAGGGTAGTGCTCCAACACTGGAATGCAATGGGAGCTCACCTTTGAATGATTGTGCCACTGCACTCAGCCTAGAGAGGCAATTTTGGGACAGAGCAGTCTAGGGAAGATTTTTAAACAAGTCTAGATGGAATAGTCTAAAATTAAAATATTCATTGATAATAGGGGTAAAATCTAAGACAAAATCCTGGACAGACATGTCAACAGAGTCTGAAAAAGAATCCACAACTTCTTTGCTTCTGTATCTTTCATGACTCTTAAAACAGAATCATATGGTCAATACTGCCAAATTCATCTACCAACTTGGGTTGGTAGAAACATGACACTTTTGAGAATAACAAAGGTAGCAGCTTTGAGCTTTTGTTGCCTTTTGTTTTTCAGGATCAGAAGATTTCTTAAGCCTTTTCTTTCCACGGATTGGTAGGATTAACATAGTGAAAGTGGCCATCTTACTAAAAGCAACCTACAGATTCAATGCAACTCCCATCAAAATTCCAACACAATTCTTTACAGACCTTTAAACAATACTCAACTTTGTATGGAAGAGCAACTACTCCTGTATAATAAAAGAACTTCTGGGGTTATTGCATAACTGATTTCAAGTTGTACTACAGAGCAATAGTAATAAAAACCACATGGTATTGATATAGGAACAGACAAATTAATCAATAGAACCTAATCAAAGACCCAGAAGCAAACCCACATATTTATGGAACTTGATCATTGACAAAGAAGGCAAAAACATACAATAAAAAAAAAAAACGACAACAAAAAACCAAACCAAAACAAAAAAACATACTTCAACAAATGTTGCTGGTCTAGCTGGATGTCTGCATGTATAAGGTTGCAAATAGATCCATGTCTATAACTCTGTACAAAATTCAAGTCCAAGTGGATCAAAGACCTCAACATAAAGCTGGATACCCTAAACATGATAGAGAAAGCAGGGAATAGCCTTGAATGCAGTAGCACAGAGGGCAACTTCCTGAACAAAACACCAACAGCTTAGGCGTTAAGATCAGTAATTTTAAAATGGGACCTCAAGACACTGAAAAGCCTCTAAAAGGCAAAGGACTCCATCAATAGGACAAAATGACAGGATACAGAATGGGAAAAGATCAACAACCCTACATTCCATAAAGGGCTGATATCTAAAAAATATAAAGAACTCAACAAACCAAATAGCACAGTTAAAAAAATGGGGTAGAGAGCTAAACAGAGAATCCTCAACGGAGGAATCTCTAATGGTCAAGAAGCACTTAAGAAATGTTCAACATCCATAGTCATCAGGGAAATACAAATCAAAATAACTCTCAAATTCTATCTTATACCCACCATAATGGCTAAGATCAAAACCTCAAGTGACAGGTCATACTGGCGAGGATGTGGAGCAGGGAAGAAGAACACTCCTCCATTGCTGGCGGGAGTGCAAACTTTTACAACCACTTTGGAAATCAACTTGGTGGTTCTCAAAAAATAGAGAATAGTTTTACCTTAAGCCCCAGCTCCTGGGTATAAACCCCAAAGATGCTTCATCATCTCACAAAGTCACTTATTCGGTTATTTTCATAGCAGCTTTATTCATAATAGCCAGAAACTGGAAACAATCCAGATGTCTCTCAACCAAAGAATGTATAAAGAAAATGTGCTACGTTTACACAATAGAATATTACTCAGCTATTATAAAGACAGCATGAAATTTTCATGCAAGCAGATGGAACTTGAAAACATCATCCTGAGTGTGGTAACCCAGACTCAGAAAGACAAACATGGTTTGTAGTTATAAGTGTATGTTAGCCATAAAATACATAATAACCATGCTACAATCCACAAACCCAAATAATCTAAGTAACAAGGAGGCTCCAAAGGGGAGGGGAGAAGCTTGAATCTCACTGAGAAGGGGAAATAAAATAGATATCAGGTGTGGATGCAGGAAGGGGAATGGGTGGGGAGGTATGAGGAAGGGAACGGGAGGATTTGAGTGGGGGAAGAACAGGGAGAGAGAAGTGGAATATGTGTGGGACATCTCTGGGACAACCTAGAAACAGAGGACAAAGGACATTTTCAAGATGGAGGATATGGAGCCTGATATGGCCATCTCTTATAACCAGAAAAGACTTCCAGTGGAGGAATGGGAACACCAACCCAGCCACAATGCCTTTTGACCTACAATTTGTTCTGCCTTCAAGTGTTCAAGGGTAAATATGGAGCAGAAATTAAGATAATGGCCAACCAGTGCCCAGCCCAGCTTGAGGCTCATGCCACAAGAGAGCATCTAGCTATACTTGCAGGTGAGAGCTTAGTATAATTGTCATCAGAGAGGCTTCACCCAACAGCTGATGGAAACAAATGCAGAAACCCACAGCCAAACATCAGGCAGAGCTTAGGGACTTCTATGGAAGGTGGGGAAGCAGGAATGAAGGAGCCAGAGAAATCAAGGGCACCACAAGGAAACCAACAGAATCAACTAACGTGGGCCCACAGTCGGCCAAGCTACAAGAAGCAAGCCAGTTAGCAGTAGCCCTCCATGGCCTCTGCATCAGCTCCTGCCTCCAGGTTCCTGCCCTCTTTATTTCTCGTCTTGACTTCCTTTGATGATGAGCAGTGAGATAGAAGCATAAGCCACATAAACCCTCTCCCCAGGACACTTTTCATTCATGCTGTTTCATCACTGTAATAGTAATCCTTACTAATTGTGGTTTTTTCTATTGATTTTTTGTTTTTAATTGAGACAGACTTTCGCTGTGTAACTCTGGCTCATGTGGTTCTTATGAATCCTTTCAGTACCATAAGAATTTGCATTATATCTAACACATACTAGGAGCTTAAGAAGTGCTGCCAAATAGATTAAATTATGAGTTGGAAGGTGAACAAATAATCAAGAACTCTAAAATATCTTTCTCTTATTGAAAATATTTTAGTTTTAATCATGTGTATTTGAGTTCAAGTGTTTGAAGAGCCCAGAAAAGGATGTCTGATCCTCTGAGCTGGAGTTACAGGTGGTTCAAGCCATCATACATGGGTGCTGGGAACCAAATTTGGCTCCTCTGCAAGAGGAATGCATGCTCTTAGCAGCTGAAACTTATCTCCATCTCCCATATAGTTTTTTTAAAAAAATCTGTGCACCAACACCTATAAACAAATAGAATGAAGAAATGGCCACCAAAAAATTAGTGGATTCACGATTGTCTCTTTGCTAATTGATAGATTCTGGAGTGTAGGCAGATCTTGCCTTCAGTTGTGTACCAAATGGTGACCCACCAGGCTCCAATGGATAATTTCAAGCCCATTGCTACATAGACAGTACTGGTTAAAATCAAAGAGTCACAAAACAAAATACAAAAGGCATGGTTCTGGGAATGGAACTTACAGGGAAGAGTTGGGGACAAGAATGTTCAGAAGGAATGTGCATTACTTGAGCAGACAAGGTGCTCTCAGGGGATGGATGACTTTTGATCCAGGTTATAGCTTGTTTTCATGGGTAACTGCTCTCATATAAGGGTAGGAGAGTCTCTGGGTGCATCTCTATGTTTTGTTCCCTAAAGGGCTATCTACTCTGAACCTGGGTCAAGGCTAGGATAATATTTAGACAGGTGGCACTGGGCAGTTAAGTTCTGCTCCAGGCTCTTCTTTCCATCTCCAACTTTACTCCTTCCTCCTTTAGAGAGGTCTTCAGGGCCTAGAGTTATGGCTGGCTGGTTAAGGAGTGTTGTGTCCTGCTCTTGCAGAACACCAGAGCTTGTTTCCACACACTCATATCTCCTGACTCACAACCACCTGTAACTCCAGGTCCAGAGAACCCGACACCTTCCGCTAGCTTCTGTGGAAACTTATACTCATGTATGCACACACATGTAGATATGCACAATTAAAAAATTAGAAATAAGATAAAATTCTTCAAAAATATTTTTAGCAGAATATCGTTTACAAAGCTTACATTCTAGTTTTCTTTAGGCAACTTTATTTACAAACTTTATGTACCAAATGTATCATAATTAAAATATAAAATTCAAAGTTTTTTTTACTCTTGTAAAACTATCAGCACTACATAACAGAGTATTTTTCAGCCATGAAAAAAAACCCACACACCCATCAATAGTTGCTACCTGATCTCCATGTCCATTCCTAACTCTGGGCAAAAGTTGTCTCTATTGTTTTGTCTGTTTGACAAACATTCTAAAATTTTAGATAAAGGGATTTATACAATATATGATTATTTTGCCAACTTCTTTCGTTTAGTGTCATGTCTAAGGTTTACTCAGGGTGTAGCATAGTTCAACATTTTTTTTTCTTATTGAGAATAATTTGGAAATGAGAAAAACACAAAGAAGAAAAGTAAAAGCAAATTCCTGTTACAAGATAGTATTGTTCACATATGTGTGCCTCTGTCTCACCTCTGGTGATTTTGTAGACTTGCACATGTGCACCTGTGTTTGTGTCTGTTCTACACTGAGATAAAGGCAGATGTGGTGTTATAGCCCACTTGTGGCACCTGGCTGTACTTCAAAGGGGTCTTTTGTGGCATTGGTGTTCTTTGAAAAGATTATGTCCTTTGACATTCCCTCATGCAAATATACTGCAAATAATAATGTTTTCTTTATTGTTGAAAGTTTATTTTCTCATATCCTTACTATTAAGTAATTATAAATAATTATAAATTGAATATCACAAGAAGTTAAAAACAAAACAAAACCCAGTGGGTTATCAATCACTTTGTGCCAATATTTTGATTCTTGTAATTCCACTCGTTTGAAAAGAAGAAAGTAAATTGACATGGTTCTCAGTCATTTACCTTTCCTTCTTGGGGATTTCTTCTCAGTTATAATGTGCATTAAGCCTTCATTAAATCTAGTTCAAACTAGGTTCTCAAGAACCACGAGCTAGTTCTGCAAATACTTAAGGAGGTGAAGTCATTGGATGTTGGTGACGATATGGGAAAAATACTCTATTTGTGGAACTGTAAATCGAAGCAAGTTTGTCTCTGACAAAAATCATTTAATTGTTTACCCACTTGGCCACTGAGTCTTGTCAAAAAGTTTAAGGAGTAGATTGTTAAGATCAAGCCAAGAGAGACTGCAGAGATGACTCTGTGTTTAAGAGCACTTCCTATACTTGTGAAGGATTTCACCAACATCCACATGGTAACTCACAACTGTTTGTAATAATCTAGAGACTCTAACACCCTTTCAGGCTTCTGGAAGCAGCACACACACACACACACACACACACACACACACACACACACACAGAGACAGAGAGACAGAGAGAGACAGACAGAGAGAGAGAGAGAGAGAGAGAGAGAGAGAGAGAGAGAATACATTCATGCATACGGTCCATTACATACACATACATAAAATCAAATATTTTTTATAATATCAAAGTCATATGACCCATCTTGCCCATAAGAATCTTGACATAAGAACCCCAATATATTTACTATTTATTTGCATTTACTGCACATCAGGTGTGTTACCTGTTTTTCTGTGTTATTTGAGATTGACCCCAAAATCTCAGGCATGATGATCAATGCTCTACCACTGAGATATGTTCCTCCATGGGAATTAACAGTTGCATAGATTATTTCAAATACAATTTGAGTTTCAGAGCAAAATTGGCAGGAAGTGCAGGGTTCCTATAGCTACACAGCCCATAAATGCAGAGGCTTCTTCCACCAATATCCTGAACTGAAAGAGTGCAGTTGCTCCATCCGTTACATCGGTGAAGCTGCACTGGCCTGCTGTCTCCATGGTTTTGCGTGTTCCACATGGCACATGTTTAGAATTTTAAAAGACACAGCTTTTTATCGCTGGCTTCTTGCCTTTAGTGACTGATCTTTAAGGATCTCCCATGTCTTTTCATGGTTTAATAGCCCCCCTGCCCCTGGAACTGAATAATACATGGTGTCCGACATTTATCCATTAACCTACTAATTATTAACCTTGGCAGTTGCCAAGTTTGGGCAGTTGTGAATGGAGTTTCTGTGAATACTCCCATATGGTTGTTTTCTATGTACATAGATGTAAACATATTTAGGTAAACACTGTAGCTCACAGTTGCCAGTTCACTCACTAAAGATGTTTAGTTTTGTGACAAATTGACAAACTGTCTTACAAAGTAGCTATGCAGTTTTATGTGCTCACAAGAAATATGCATCCTTGCTAAAATGTGGTGTTGGTGTTGTTTTGACTTGTGGTACTCCAGGGGGTACACAGTGGTTCCTATTACTTTCATTTGTAGTTCCTTAGTGTGCATGGTGTTGACCATCTTGCTATGTGACTATTTTCTATCTTCATCCTTCCATTGGTGAAGTGTCTGCTCATGTCTTTTGTCTACTTTATGTCAGGTCATATTATAATACAGGGTGCTTTTAAGTTTTAAAGCACTTCTTTCTGAGATTTAATATGCATTTATTTTAAGTGATTAATGTCATACCATCTTTTCCTGACTCCCTTTTGTGTCTGCTTAGAAACTTCTCAGCCCTCTACCCCACCACAGTCTTGTCTGCTTCAGCAGCACATTTGACCATAACCATGATCCAGATGTATTAATCAAAATAATTCATGTTTAAAAATAATCAAAAAGGCTTAAATTGAAAACAACTGTCATGTTATGACTGAAACAACAATTATATTGTGACAAAACAAATGTTTTGTAAGTTTTATTTGACCTTCATTTAACATTGATGTAATTCTGGGTTTTGCTTTTCAAAATGCTGAACCCCTGAGCTTCAGTGCCAAGAGACTTTGAGGCATGAGCCTGCTCTTGGTCACTGGCCAAAATTAAAGGACCGATACTGTTATATTTTTTTGCTTGTGATCCTAGCCTTCAGGGGCTGAGCCATCGCTCTAGCCTGACTCTAATACTCTCAATTGGCTTAATTAGTGTGGCATTCCGTATCTTTCTAACATGATATTATTGCCCTTTGGGTCAGTGTGCTAGCTTATGCTCATGCTTTGGAGCAATAGGGAATGCTTAACTGGTGTTTTCTTTATGTAATAATCTTGGTTCTCTTCCTTTAGAATCTCTACTCTATCTGTTGGAGCCTAGAAGAAAACACAGTTTTAGTTATTTTAGATCCAGGATCCAGAAAGGGCAGGGCTACCACCCAAGAAGATGAATTCAGGGAGAACCTACATTTCTAAACAAAATAATCTCACTATCTGCTTGTTAAATTATATTCATACCTTGGACTACTGTGATTTTTTTCACTCTTGAAAACAAACAAATCTACTTCAGATGCTGAGTTTAAGGTTGAAGAGATGCCCTGTGTGATAGTTGCTTGAAGTTATTACAGTAAGTATATGGCTAGTCCCAAGGAAGTTGGAGAAAATTTCACAGTATATCCATTAGTCAAGGGGAGCATGAACCAGTTAAGCTATGAGGTGGCCAGTGGGGAAAGGTTGGCTTGGCCCTCTGGCTTGCTCAGCTAGCTTTTATTTCCCTCATGCAGCTCAGGCCACTTGCCCAGAGATTGCACTGCACATAGTAGGCCAGGCTTGCTATCAATTAGTAATTAAGAACATTCCTCTAAGACATGGTTACAGGGCAATGTGATCGAAGGAGTTCTTCAGTTAAGGTTCCCTCTTCCTGGGTGACTCTGGGTTTGTGTCACATTGACAGCTAACAATAACTATGACAGTCACACAGGCCAATGAGCACTAGGCGTTTTCATGTTGTTTCTAGTGGAATGAGAACGGTGGGACCTAAGTTATTGATGTATAAATGGAGGAATGTGGAAATTTAGGGTGCCTGACACATAATGCTATGTTACAGAAACATGGATCTAGATTGTGATCAAGGGGGTCTGGGGGCTGTGGAGCACATTAAAGAAGAGCAAAGTCCTTCTAGGTGTGGTCATATCCTCCTGGAAATGGGTGAAGCTTGTTTTTCATGTATGAGTTTGCACGAAACTATGTTCTTGACTGACTTCTGGGTAGCAGAAATTTTCTCAGACTTTAATCTTTACAATTATTTTTTCACTCTATAAACTTTATTGAAAAGGCTTAGATTTATTTGACAAAATGATTAGGACCAGACTAAAGCTATCTTCTTTTTTATGTATCAGTAAACGACTGGAATAGTTAATTTTAATTTAGTGATAGTGTCTTGAAAATGAGTTTCAAAATCTTCCTCTTGGTTTTATTTATTTATATTTTTTAGATCAGCTACTGTCAACAATAGGCATTAGGCAATAGATCACAACATTTCTGTAACATGCCGGGTCAGAACCTTGAACAATTCACACATTCATTTGCTCTCTGCTGTATTATGTTTCAGACTCTGACTACATGGATTACAGTTTTAAAAATATTTCTTGCAGGATGGAGTGAGTAAAATCAGGGTAACCCTGTCCCTATTTCATTTTGAACATATATTGCTATTTTAATTCATACATAGTAATTGCTCATAATTATGGCACAGTATGACATTTCAATAATGAATAATGTAATACTAATCAAATGAAGGTAACTGGTATGTCACATCAGGTGTAATACTCCCTTTCTTGCTGGAACATGGCCATTTGACATAGTCAATTAATTATCAACTATAGCTATCCTGTAGAACATGAGATGTTATTCCTTTATCCAAATGCACCCTCTGGGAGCAGTGGGCTCTTTTCTCCATCCCTCTCACTTTTTGAAGGTAGCGGGCTCAAACTTCCAGGTATGATGGGACCCAAGAAGAACAGCATCAAACACTATGTCGAAGGCTTGTCTTTCTCTTGTAGGCAATTTCAGTAGGTCCTTATAATCTGGAAAACTGAATCAGGTCTGGACTGATCTCAGCAACTGATCGGCAGCCTGAAAGAATCAATCACAATTATGAGCTTGTTTCTAGGCAAGTGAGAAGGCTTAACAGGAAGAGGTCTTTGGAAATAGATCTGATAGTATGGATTTGATCCTGAGTCTTCAAAAATAGCTGGAAAAAGCAACTCCCAAGAGTTATTCTTTTACCTCCACACCCATTCCTGCATATCCTGTCTCTCTGTGTCTCTGTGTCTCTGTGTCTCTGTGTCTCTGTGTCTCTGTGTCTGTCTCTCTCTCTCTCTCTCTCTCTCTCTCTCTCTCTCTCTCTCTCTCTGTGTTCCCCTCTCGATTAGAGAGTTCACTTCTCTTCCTCCATGGGCTTGGGATGATGCACCAGGAGCAAGCCTTTGTGCTCACCTTGACAAAGTGTTATTTATATCAAATGTGTATTGTAATCCTGGTTGCAAGAGAAATCAATGATCTCATAGCTGCTCATAGTTCATGCATAGCCATGTCAAAATGTGAACTCACGCACACACACACACACCCCTCTATTTTAGCATCAAACCCCCAACTGCATGCACTAGCTCTCTTTGGCTTTTAGCTCGGTTTTGATGAAAACGGTGTACTTGGGGAGTATATGCTAGTCTATGAGGAAGAGAAGACTCAGGGAACCTGTAGCAGATGGGATGAGTCCTCTACATACCAAATGCCTTCTAGGGGAAGCTTCTGCCAAAGGCAAGACCCTGCAGCATCAGAAGATCTTAATTAGTATGTAATGTGAAGACCAGAGCCGAGCTTCCATGTGGGGTTTGAAAAAGAAAAAAAAAAAAAATGAAAAAGGGGGTAGCACAGTGGTTTTGAAAGCTATGAGCAAGAACAGGGAGAAGTCCCCGGAAAGGCTGGAAGAATTTAGTCAGAGTCTGTATGGAACTAAACTTGAGGTAGTCACCTTTACCTCTTCACACAGAACATGAGCAAAATGTATCACAGAATGTAACCAATGAGAGATTCTTTTCCTGAGACAGAAATGTAGGAAATTTTCCACCTGGGGCAGGAGCCTTAGGTGGCCTACACATTGAACTGATTTAGTGCTAACAATGTCCTTGAGAAAAATACAAGGTTTCCACCGTCAGAGGGCAGCTCTTGACCTTTCCGTATGGCGTCTCTATGGCTGTTCTGTCTTCAAGGACAGCTGCCAAGCCAAGGTAGGGCTTGCTAGCATGACGAACCTTCAACTTCCGTGTGCAGGCCTCCCACCTGCCAGACGCTCCCTACCAGAGGAGTGAACAGCAGCCATACCTGAAAGAACCATACAAGTGTGGAGTTCTGCCTTTAGAATTTTTAAAACTTCCTTAACACCATTTTCACCCTGAAAAGTAGAAGAGAGAGGACAGAGGTTTAAGAGAACATTTGGACCACTGGATGCTTACATATCAGTGTACGTTCTGAACACTCGCAGGGAGGGATAGAATCTACTAAAACAGAATAATGTCCAGACTAAAAGAAACCAGTGGCAAAGGCTGAGGCTAGGGCTGCTGAAGTCTGTGGAACACTTCAGAGGCCTGGAAGTGAGGTGACCTGCAACAATTTTGCAAAAAGTTGAGGAAATGTCTTCATTGGAAGATGGGTTATGGAAGACCACAGAAATGATTCCTGAGCTCTGTGTCTCATGCTAGCAATCTTACCTTGCAGGCAAGGCCCCAAAGGATTGGTCTCCCAAGAAAAACGCACCTAGCTCCAAGAGCCAGTGCCTTCAACACATCATTGCCTGTTCGAACCCCACCATCCATGTACACTTCAGTTTTCCCTTTGACAGCAGCCACCACTTCTCTCAGAGCATCAATCTGAAAGAGAAACATGCACACAGCTTCGAGTATTTCTATTTTGTTTCTCAAAAGGCCATGAGATGAATGTCCTCTCTGAGCAGAATAGGACCAGGAAATGCAAGCAAAGGCCAAGACCTTCACCAATCTATCTCCAACTATGCTTTCATCTAAGGGAAGCCAGGGTCCTGCTCCCAAGGCCTGGAGACTCCTGAGGACCAGAAGCTCCTGCTCCCTGATTGCCAGGAGACTGCTCCAATTCTATTAGGATGAGATAGCAGGACCCATCTGGAGTCTGGGATTCTTTAAGAGATGGTTCTGAGCTGCCTTTGGTTATTATCTGTACTTCTCTAAAGGAAACTGGGGAAGAGGAGTTGAAATAGAGCCCTCAGACTCTGACACTGGGCAAGGAATCCATCAGAAAGCTGCCCCAGACTGAGAACGATGATGATGATGATGATGATGATGATGATGATGATGATGATGATGATGAAGAACAGGGAGAAAACAACCTTGTCCTTTTACATGTGTATGGAGGAAGCGCTGGATGTATTTTGGACTTACATGTAATAACAGGAAAAAAATTCACTCCCAAGTATTATTTGGAATATCTACGATGCTATGAAAAGGAAATAAAGTTATTTATAAAAACTCTTCTAGTCACACTCAGCAGTGCAGTTGACAATGATTTAGAAGTAGAATGGAGAAGCCAAGCATGGTGGTGCTTACAAACTCAGTACTCAGGAAGCAGAGGCAAGGAGAACCAGGAGCTCAGCACCAGCCAGGGCTACATAAGGTTTTGGTTCCTGCATCAGGGGAACCAAAAGC
>JADRCH010000111.1:1060773-1127253 GCA_019843965.1 Rhynchomys soricoides
CACACATATACACACAAACACATACACTCACACACATACACATACACTCACACACATATACACACACATACACATACACTCACACACACACACTCTCACACACATACACATACACTCACACACATATACACACACAAACACATACACTCACACACATACACATACACTCACACACATATACACACACATACACATACACTCACACACACACACAAACATACACACAGGTGAACGCACACACAACAAACAAACAAACAAACAAACAAAGCAAATCAATGAAATACTAACAGTAGAAGTTAATTCAGCCTAGGGTGCAGAATGGTCCATTTTTTAATAGGTCAGAGCAGGATATTTATGCAGTTCTCTTGAGAATGCTCTTTATCTACTGCAGAAGGAAGTACAGTAACAGCATTTGCTATGGAAACACACAGAATGGGCTTGCTCCTCTCTTGTAAGGACCTTCATTTGCAGATGCAGCTGTGAGGGGTCTTCCTTGCTCAGGGTGAAGGATGAGCCAGCAGTGTTGATAAGGCTGAAATCCAAAGCTACATTCTTGTCCTTAAGTTCTCATTTGAGTTACAGCTCAGAGAGTACTATCTCATGGTTCTCTCCACCAAGGTTTTGATTTTTTGTATGAAAACTTTTTACTAGTTGAAAGTAATTATATGAGAAGAAATGAGAAAAGCAGATTCAAACCCCATTATTAACAATAAGGCCCTATTCACTTTGTTACCAGGCAGATTTGTAAGCCTGATCCTTGGTGAGAAGGACCCCTTTCCCGCCCCATGTTCCCTCGGTTTGTCCTTTGTCTTCTCCTCCTACCTTAGGAAGAAGGAGGCATAACTGTACCTTCCAATCCAGCATTCACTAAGAGACACAGCTGAGTGAGTCTCTCTCCAACAGGACTGTCTGTCTATTACTTGCTCTCCTTAGTGAGGGACTAGTGGAGGAGGTGGAGGAGTGATGGGTACCAGAAATCACTCTATTCCTCAAGCCTTGGACCACACAAGCGAGAGGCTTAGAAATTTCTGCTTCTCTCAGAATCTATCTTTTAAAGAATTAATCAAGGACACAGTTAAGATATAAAATTTAAGTATGGCCACTGACTCATTGATTAAAATAGTTAAATGAAAAAATAGATAGATAAATAAATAAATAAGTCAGATACAGTGGGTATAGGACTCTAATTCCCACCCTCAGGGAGCAGAGATGGGAAGATTGAGGACCCAAAGCTAGTATAGGCGACCTAGTGCCACCTTGTCACAATCAGACAACAAACAAGCAAACCAAACAAAAAGAAACAAAGCAAGGAAATACTGGAATCAAAGCAGATGTTTGACACCAAGGGGTTGATTATATAAACTGTCCATTTGTGCTATGTCATTAAAAAGAAGAAAGACTTATATTGAAGTAAAAGCATGTACCTAATACACTGGATAACTGAAAAGAAAGAAATTATGAAACATATTAATATGTGATCATTTTAAACCACAAAAGATGTATTTGTATTAACAAGCATCAAGAAATTAACATCAATGATTGTGATAAAATTAGAGATTTTTTAAAATTTCCTTTTGTTCATCAATATTTTTTCATAAGAGACCAAAGGAAGTTAGGAAGAAAAGGCTTCACTTTTGTTTGTTAAATTGTGCCAAGTATTGCTGGAACAACCTTTGGAGAAACAATACCATAATTATGTCTATGAAAACAAATTAACAACTAGTTTCCACATAAAGACTCTTTGCCCACTCTCCTTTACTCGCTTTCCTTTTCCCAAGCACCATGCAGAATGGACATACATTTGTGAGCCACCATAGACTATTATAGATTTCAGTAAAAGATTCATCGGACTAGTGCATCTGTGCATTGCAGTTCTACTTTTAAAATGCTTATGTGCCACTGGGAGGTACCGCTCCTTCCTGCATTGTGTCAGATAGGAAAACTTGAAGTTTCCAAAGTCTATGAAGATACATTAGTTCAATCTGATCACTTCTGGCAGAAGACAGGGTCCTCACTACCTTTCAAACATCTCCCTTGGTCTATTGTGAATGGGTACTCATTAGTTGATGTCTCTAAACTCCGGTATCCCTAACTGTAAAATAGGGATATATCTATTTTGCAGCAGTGTCACAAAGTTTAGATATGTTACACATACAGTTTAGGAAAATAATCAGATGAACACTAGGCTCTTATTAGTGATTAGCCATCCTTAAGATCCATAGGCAATACTGTGTGTAAGGCAGAGGGCAATGTGTACCAGATTTAGTAGGGGGCTTTGGCACAGAGCATTCGGACACACCCCTCTGATGACATCCTACTTACAGAAGCAGGAACCTCATCAAGCTGCCTCCCACCATGGTTGGAAACAATGATGCCTTGGACGTTGTGCTTCACTGCTAATTCTGCATCCTCTTTTGTCAAAATCCCTTTGAGGATAATGGGCAACCGAGTTATACTCTGAAGCAAGAAGAGATCCTTCCAGCAGAAAGCTGTACTTGGCAAAGACGTAGTGGTGGAAAGTGTGAACTTTCTCTGTAGGGAATTAGAAGATGACTCTTAGTTCTAAAAGAATGCTCACTTGATTCACTCAAAAGATGAGGTGCATTTGGAGCACTGTCATTTATAAGCTATGAAAACTGAGCAATGCCACTCAACGTTAATGCTATTTCCTCTCCCAAAAGCTGTGTGAAGAATTTCTACTTTCGATGGCTCATTTACTGACCACTAATCAATGTCTTTGTATGATAATTACTCTACGATCTGGATAGGCACAATGACAGATGAGATAGAAACTATACTTTAAAAGAGTGTGATATGTAGTATGCGAGTAAGAAAAATAGTCAAAGGACACAGTGACATTTTATGGTTGATGTATATCCATGGGCTAATAAAACCAAAGCATAAAGGATCTTAACCCAGGCCTTGCTTATTATCTAGCTTTGGCTCACAGTGCACAGCATATCTCCTTTAATTCTAATGTTCAGGGACACACAGGAATCATAGTTGCCCACTGGCTGAAAAGGCCACTGTTATCTTAGCCATGACTTTTGCTCTCAAGGGCATGCCGTCTTTTTCAATCGTCAGAATGTAATGAAGTGTCCAAGGTAGTTCCGTACTTAAAAGGTTTCCAAAAGATGTGTTGCAGTGCCCTGATGATTCTGGATGAGCTTTAAGTTTTCAAGGCAGCAGATTAGGACCCCAGCTGGCTAGACTGGCTGGCTATACAATTGTGCTGTGAGCATCCTCTCTGGAGAGTCAGTTTATCTGTGCATCCTATGCAAAATTATCACTTTCTGAATCCATCATGAAACAGAAAGTATGAGAATGACACTTTAGTTTACTCTCCAGTTTCTGCAAAACTCCTCTCGAAGGTTCCCTTGAACATCTCTGATGATAGGCTGAGCATCTCCAGAGGTGTGAGCATTTGGTCTATAAGTTCTGCCTGCCAGGAGGTCCTGGAAAGCAAAACCAAACCAAACCAAAACCATAAAACTAAAACAAACAAACAAAAAACAAAAACAAACAACAGGTCAGTCTCTTTACCTGCTAAGTTTCCAGTGTCTGCCACAACATGGCAGGTGGGGGAAAATATTTGCAGAAAGGAAGACAAGAGAGTGCGAGGGAGAGAGGGGGAGGGAGAGTAGAGGGAGGGAGAAAGAAGGGATGGATGAAGGAAGAATGGAGAGAAAGAGGGAGGGATACTAATGATCTTTCTTAACCTAGGTGCTTCTTATAACAAATGCTCATTGAGCCTTTCTCACCTCTCCAGGGGATCGGAGATCCATTAGCTTTATGTTTGCCTCCAAATTCAGCAGGTTTCTCTTGTTCCCTCGCCTATTGCCAAGTACAGGCACATCTACAGTGAGCACCAAAGCTTTGAAACCCAAGGCTTCTATCCTCTGAACCAACTGCTTGTTGATATCCCAGTCTGACTGCAGGTAGAGTTGGAACCAATGGAAGCCTCCGGGGGCAGCAGCAACAATGTCTTCCAAGGTATAGCTGGCATAAGTGCTGATGACATAGCAGGTTTGGGTCTCCTGAGCAGCTGGAAAGCAAGGAGCATGAACTAGTTTGGAGAGCAGAGCTGTTCTGACCTAGCCTCTGGTCAGGCTGCTTAGTGAGCGGAGAGAAAACCTGAGTTCATTCTACTTCCCCATGAGAGATGGTTCAATGGAGAGAGTTAGTGTTTGCATTCTCTTCTGTGTGAGCCACTCTGTAGGGAGAAGCAGTATGCCTGAGATTGAGAAGGCTTGGACCCCCCTTTCTGTGTGGCATTGAGGCTTAGTTCTTTTGTCAAATGGGAAAGGTACTGATATATATCATGGCTATTGAATTGTTATTCCTGATATCCTACTTTTATCATTTCAGCATGTCTCCCCAGGACCTTGATCTCACTGTGAAGCTACATCCATTCCAGAGAATTTGTTCTAATCAAAAATTAATGCCAATGCCTCATGACAGCAGGAGACAGATTCTTTCACTCCACTACAAGACAATACAGTAGTACAGTAAGCCAACCATCTTTATATAGGACATTAATGCTTCCATATAGCCATGCCTGTTTGTCTCTTTAACTCTGGAATCCTCAGACTCATTGCCTCATGTATCATGGAGTCAAAGGGGGAAAAAAATCAAAGACTTCTGGGAAACACACACACTCACACACACACACACACACACATACACACACACCACAACCATATTTGGCTTAGAATCAAGAGGATGGACTTCAAAGAATATTTTCATTCATTATTGTTATTATCCATGGTGGTATTTGTGGAGGTCACAGGTTTACTAGGAAGGAGCTAAAACCACTAAACCCCTTTTTGTTACTCAAGATGACAAGGTCAATCAAGAAGAGAAGTGGATTACTTAGAAAAGGGCACATGCCATGTGAGGATTTGGGGGTGGGGGGAAGACTTCTCATCCTAAATGTAGACTCAAAATTCAGCCCCATCTCTAGCCCATAAAGCTGCAGAGAGGTCCCTTTCTCAGTTCCATGCTTAGCACCTCCCCTTGTTGTACCCCATTTTCCTTGGTCTGATTGAGGGGGGTCAGCACCCCTCTTTCAAGGGACAACTTGAGGTCTCAGCATCTCTTATTTATCAATAGCTCCTCTTTTACTGGGATCATTATTATGGACAGTGAGTATTTCCACAGTCTATGTCAGTGTCACACAGCTGAGGCTTATGCAATCCTTTAGTTACCATTCTTAATTCCCTATTGGACTGGTGCCCCTAACACCTTTCTGTAAGGGTCCTGATGCTCCCTTGTCACTTATCTGGGTGAGACCTCTCACTCATTTCTGGCCTTCTGTAAAGGCAGCCTTCAGGTAGGAGGATCCATACCTCTAGCTGTGCTCTTTTCTCCGTCTGGCCAGACAATCGAGTGAAAGGCTGTGGGCGAGATGCAAATGGGGGCATTGATCTTGTGCCCTTGGATTGTGGTACTCATGTCCACCTTTGACACATCTCTCAGGTATCTGGGGCGGAGGCGGATTCTACACCAGACAGACAGTGAGATGGATTATTTTCCAGCATGGCTACGAGTTCTGGAGCTGGGACCTTAATTCACAATGCAGATCTAAGCAGACTTAGCTCTCTGAATACTTCTTAGGATAAGCTGCTGATCCCGAATAAGCAACACAGGCTTAGGAGGAGGCAAATTTCGAGGAAATCATTGCCCACATTAACCCAGTCCCTTTTGAACTGTTGGTGAACCAAAGTCCACCTTAGCTTCGGCCTTGCACTGTTGGAGTACTGTTTCTGTGTCTTGACTTCCAGTGCTTAGATACTTAATTTAGCCTTATCAGCAATGACTAGACAGGGAAAGAAAATTTCAGGCATCCCCAGAAAGAAAAACAAGGTAATCAAGAGTCCAAATCCTAGAAAACAATCATGTCTCCCAACCCCTGACCCTCAAGGAACTAATGTATTTTATTTATATACTGCTTTATGGAAGGTAGGGTAATTCATAAATGACATCTAAAACATCATTTTACAACACATGGAAATTTGGAAATAGCTGTTGTGGCTGGTATATGCTCCAACCCTTAGCTTTCAACCAGTTCTCATCTGAATCAATCTTCCATTATCCCTAAACATCCTTTGATCCCATTTTCTCCAAACTTGAGTCCTTTCTCCTCCAAGGCAGCACTTTTGGGATCTCAGACCATCTAGATCTGCATGCAGCTTTCTCCACCCTAGACTGCTGTAGTCCTGTTTACAGCAAATGAAGTTGCTGGGATGCAGAGAGCTGATAACTCACTTGTCCTAGATCTAAGATAGATTCTCTCTATAAAACTTCTGTCCAGGTTCCTATCCCTCATCCTCACCCTATGATAAAACATAGAAGCCCGCCATTTTCCTGTCTATACTGTGTTTGCTAAAAGCAGAACTATTCCTATCTCAGGAGCTCTCAACCAATGCATCCTAGAGTAACAATGGAGAGAATAAAGGGCACACCTTTTAAATGCTGCTATGTTGTCATTGTAGGTGATGCCATCGTCAGCTTCTCCTTCAATAAAATCCCAGGAGGTCTTAGACAGCTGCTTTTGTGCATGTGCCTTAAAGTCTGCCAAACACACCAAAGCCATTTCTGGACCTTCGAAACAGAAAAACAAAACAGGCCCAGTGAGAATACTTTGGGCATAAAGGGGTGGCGGCAGAGTGTGAACCTGCTTAGATGGCATATCTGTATGTTGGTGTTCTTTAACTCAGTGCACTTCTGCTGAACCCCTCCCCTCAGCCAGAGGACTTACTTCCTCTCACAGCCACATACCTAATCATTTGGTCTTCTAAATGTGCACCATGGCTTCTTCCTACGTTCTACACACTGTGCGTTAGATCGTAAAGGCTGTACCATACCTCAAGGGATTACAACTGAAGTGCTTCTTGCCTCCTCACCTCTTTCCAGGTGGTGTGGATTGTCATAAAATGGACGTCTCATTGCATATCTAGCGTCTCCATGTGCCCATATCACCTCACTTGCCCCTTCCCAGGTCCTGCCTCCTAACTGCCTACTTAGCATCATGTCTCAGTGGTCTTACTTTCACCGTGGTATGGCATCCGTACCACTGTGAGAAAAATCAGGTCTGCTATGATATCAGTGCAAGTTCTCAGGATCTCTAAGATGTCTGAATTACTCGAGGCAATGGTCAACATGGTGAAAGCAGATGATTATTTTGGGTTGTCCCTTGGCTGGGTGATTAGACGTGTTGCCAAAATGTCACTGCCTTCTACCTTTTGTTATTTTTGCCAAGAGCATGCTTTGTTCCCATTTATTGCAGGATCAAATGATCTGAACCCTGCATCTAGTACCCAGGACTTCTAATACAAGTACTCAGAAGGGCTGAAGAGAGCTTAGTTTAAAGCTCACCAGTAATTTCTCCAACAGGAACAAGAATAGTGAGATTAACAGCTGCAAAGATGCTATAGACACTGAGGTTGGTCTCAGCATTCAGGGCTCTTACACAAGAAGATTCTGGAAAGAAAGGATCGGAAATGCAAACTTTAAATACCTATCCAACTCTGGTGCAGGAGATAACGGTGTAAAAATTACCCTGAACCTAGAAGTAGGAACCAAAGAACTTTAAAGTTATTGGCTGAGGGAAAGGTACATGCACCAGAAACTCATTCTTCAATCAGAAAAGGCAAAGGACAAAAAAATCCAGATGAAATTGTGGGGTACAGAATATTTTGGCTGGGGTAGAGATGAGGTAGGTTTGAGGGCAACTCGAACTAGGCAAAAGCCCAGGGAAGCCCGACAGAGAAGCAGCACACCATTTCTACTTAAGGTGCTAAACAGAAGTTCTGTTGAAAAAAAGAGAGTCCCTTGTGCAGTGGGCACTTCACACGGAGGTTATGAAGAGGCATCTGACCACATCTGTAGAGCTTTGCGCAGGTAACCTTGTCAGTTGGTGGGCAGGACACTACCCAATGCTGACTACTCTGACCAAGTTCAGCATCCCTATTTGCTTTAACCCACCCCTACCTACCTTACTTATTGACGCATTAATAAACCCTAGGACAATGAATTACTTATTTTATATCCAACTGTCTTGCAATTGCTCATTCATAATTCTGTGTGCATAGAAAAGTCAGTATAGCAGTTCGGAGAGTGCTATTACCTGGAAGACCTTGCTTTCAAGGTTGGGACTTGGCTTATAGCTAGAAACCTGCACAGCAGCAGGGCCTGATAAGAGTGACTTAGTTTAACTGAACTGGTTTTTGTGTTTGGTTTGGTTTTTGTTTTGTTTTCACTATATGATTTATGCTGAACATCTGCTTTCTTTTTGGGGGAGCCTAGGACTTGTGTACAGAGAGTGATTGTACGTCCAGCCCCCGACGTGAGTTGGTAAGCACAGAGGCTCTACCACGGCTCATCCTGCCCCTGGAGGATTCAGCACATCTGTTGGAAGCGTATCCCTGTTTTTTCCCAGATCTTTTCCCATCCTAACTTAGCATCTTATCACTGAAATAGCCGATAGCCTTGACGATGTTGTGAGTTCTGTGAATTCCCTTACTGAACACACTGATTTCACAGCTGTACCCCTGGCCTTAGGCTTATACAACACTGAATTAGTGTGCAGATGTGTTGATTTCTTCGATCTAGCATTCCTCAGTGTGCTGTGTCTATGCTTTGGGGGGAGGGGTAAAATTTCATCAGATTTCAGTTACTGCCTTCCTACACATTAAATGCCCATGAGAATGTTCTTGTGAATTCATCTGGCATAGAAACTGCGTAGAACTAGAATCTAATCCATGAGAAGCAGCTCAGCATTGCCCGTCCATAGTGTTGTGGTTATGGAATTTGAAAACTATTTGACAATAAAGTGTTAATCTCAGTATATTTAAATGTAACCAGCTATCCAGCTATCTCATTTTCATTGTGCCTTCTCATCTTTCTGTTAGTAGCTGTCAACCTCTCTGTCAAACAGACAGAAACATTACAGCTAATAGGCCATTAATCTCTTCCTTTTGGATTTAGAGGGAATGATGCTCAGAAAACAGGAAACTTGTGGATTGTTAGATAATAAATTAGTGCAGGGAATGACTTGGGAACTTTATCTCCTGTTAACCTCCAAAGATAGATGCTCTCCTCCAAGTCAACAAACAGTAAAGAGCAAATTTGTCACAGTAATATACCAAATATAAACATTATGTAAATTTATATATGATATATAAAGTATATAAATATAAATTTTGATCAGTGATTTGAATTACATGTTAAGTTACATTTAAGAAAAGTTTGGAAGCATAAAGATACAATTGTCCAGTTTTCATTCTATGGTGTAAGTGAAGATCAGTAGAGTACTGACTTTGTTGTTCTTTTTCTTTCTTTTCTTTTTTTTTTTTGGTATTTTGAGACAGGGTTTCCCTGTGTAGCCCTGGCTGTCCTGGAACTCACTCTGTAGACCAGGCTGGCCTTGAACTCAGAAATCTGCCTGCCTCTGCCTCCCAAGTGCTGGGATTAAAGGCGTGTGCCACCACTGTCCGGTGACTTGGTTGTTCTTACTAAAGGAACAATGTCAGAGTTACAGTTGAAGAGAATCACACTTTGAAGTTCAAGCTTTCCCCGAATTTGAGAAAGAACTTGGTGCAATGTTTTTGTATATTGCAATCTGCTTCACACTGATGTTGAAACCAGAAACTGAAGGGAGGATTCTAGTCATCCAATCATTTCTTGTGGGCCTGTTTCTTTGGTCTCACTCATGTGCTCTTCGTCTGTTCTGTTGGACTCAGATTGTCCTGAGAAACAGGCTGGGCATAAGGGAAACTTTTTGCACACAGATCACACTCGAGACTTTGTTTCTGGAGCTTTATCTCTTTGAGTTTCTTCAAGCTCATTCTTTCAGGTTTGAATATGGAGAGGAACAATTCAGAAAAGACAAATGAAACACCAAGAGCAAGAACACTCTGAGTATCTGCTGCTGTGCTCTGTTGGTCCAACTCTGATCCTTGACCCAAGATACAAACTAGAGCTGGCTGCCCTGGTGAGGAAGATCTTGTTTTGTTCTGGGTGATGATTTGAGCTGAGCCAACTTTATCCTAGACAAAGCATTGTTTTCTTTGAAGATTTTATAGAATATATAGTACTGTTACCTAAGAAACTCTCGGGTATCAGAGTTTGCATTTGGTTCAAAGACCCTGGGATCCTCTGTGGGGAACAAGGTGGGAATTACAGAGCACACTGGGAGACACAAGGGAAAACAGTTTGCCTCACTGAAGGTTTCTTTGATAATTCATGATGCTTCCTTTAAGATCCTTTGGCCTACTATCTTGGCATTTAGGCCAAGATCTGTAAAGTCAAAGATAAGATCAAGGACCACATCCATCTT
This sequence comes from Rhynchomys soricoides, assembly GCA_019843965.1. NCBI lineage: Eukaryota > Metazoa > Chordata > Mammalia > Rodentia > Muridae > Rhynchomys > Rhynchomys soricoides. The sequence continues at coordinate 1,071,113 of JADRCH010000111.1, forward strand.
GAAACCAAGTTTGGGAGATTATAAGGTCCAAGGTTAGCTGAAACCAATTCTGGGAAGACTGTTCCAGCCTCAAAGATAGATGTTGCAAAAGTCAGGATAATCTTCAGAGTCTTTATCCACAGCAATTTATCTTAGATAATCTTAATACATTTTTAAAAAGCACCACTAAATTCATGGCCGAATTCTTTAGAAAAAGAGTACAGCAGGGTGAGGCTTTGCACGCTTTCAGGACAAGGGACCTTGGACAGTGGTCTTGATTCCTTAGATCCTTTAGGCAGTGTCAATCATGGGGAGAGACCCAGGACATCCATAACAGGGGAGATAACTAGTAGGGGAAAGATTTGAATCAGTAACAGGTCTGTCCTCAGAGTAATACCAGGAAAGGAATGCTCCAGCACATAGGTGCTTTGAGAGACATTTGAGAGTAAAGGAACAGAAGACCCATGTAGCCCAACAGGCATCAGTTTCGTCAGAGGCTGCAAGAATTGATCAGTGGTTTCCATCAGCCTAGAAGCAGTTTTGGTCAGATCTCTGGGCCATCACATTAAAGGTATAGGACCCTTTCAGGCCATGATGCTCATTCATTGATTTTATGATGAGGAAATAAGTTCCTTTCTTTTGTCCAGTAACCCTCAACCACTCTGTCTTTCTCCTCCCCTCTAATGTCTCTTCCTCTCTTGTCCTGTGCCCATGGGCTGCCATGGGTAGTGTGCTAGTTGAGTGGTTTTGAACTCTCTCTACACTGGTCTGAAGGACTGATTCATGCTTGTGTTCTACTCTAGGGGCTTGCATATCATGGGTCTGGGACATGCTTATCCCAGAGATCCTGAGCACACACGTTCTCAGCAGCATCTTGGCCTTCCTTTTCTTTCACTCTGTGGTGTCAGCAATTAAGATTGCTGTTCTCCATAATCAACATTCATGAGAACTTAAAGAAATTATGTATAACATATTTTTTAATAGTTTCCCATGTTTAACAATGACACATTGTTAAACACAACAACATTACTCTGTAGCCTTTTGTATTGTGGGCATGCCAAGTTTCAGAAATGTTGTTAATCAAGGGAGTGCTTTCTGTCACTTAGAATCCAATCACTATTTTACCATCATTTTGTCTATGGGAAAAATATGTTCTGAGCTCTGAATAACTAACTCCCAGGTAGAGTACTGATGCCCAGCTATGTTGCTAATTGTTTGCTCTGTATGGGAGTTAGAAACAGTTGGGAGAATGCTGGAAGAGATAACAATAGAGTGTTTAAAAAGATCGGAGGGTTTCCTGATTTAGTTAAGCAATGGAAGGATTTAATTATGCATATTGGGAACAACTTAATTGTTTCTTTATAATAATAGTAAAGTAATTGATGATGATGATGATGATGATGATGATACACTGCAACCATCTGTCTAGTGTGACGTGAGACTGAGCACACTATGTGAATAGCTTAGGTAGACTAATGTTTTAATTCTCACTGTCATCCCCAAATGAAACTATTACTATCCTTCAATTCACAAGTGAGAGAGAGATTAAAATACTGCATACAGAAGTCACACATCTAGTAGTGTGTTCTGACTTCCGTTGCCTGGCTGTTAATCACTATGAAAAGAAGAAACTATCTGTTGCCCAAAGTGGTTTATCGTATGACAGGCACCTTAGACATTTGAAATGTCTTGGTCATATGCAGCATATTACTTCCTCTGGCAACATTATATCTCTACTAGAAAGTATAAAGTTACCAGATAAGCAAGCAAGCAAGTGGTGAACCAACCAAATGACCAAAAACCCCTCATCCAATGCTCATTAAAAATATGCTGGGCATTTAAATCTATCTCAATAACTTATAAAATATTCTCCCACAGGCTACAGCATTTGACCCTCACAATAGAGAGTGAATGTAAGAGTTAACTTATAGATTTTAAAAACTGGTTTGCTTCTGATGCCCTTGAAGCCACATGGAGTAGTGTATGGACGAAACACAGTGTCAACTGTGCAGCACAAAGTGAACTCAGTGTCTTGATTGACTCCATGGATCACTGTGTTGCCTCTGTTTGCTCAGGACAGGGTTTTCAAACAGACAGAAGTTACACAAATGGTTCCACTTCTTTTTATAATAGGCTGAGGAGTAAGAAAGCCCAGATGTTCCAAAGTATAAAACTGACTGCCAACATACTACTGCATTCCTGACTTCTTACAGTGGCCTGTAGTCATATCACAGTGTATGCAATGGCTTTCAAACTATGAGCGAAGAACAAGTGAATCTTGTTTTTAGGTTTCATGTTCATGCCCAGGATGTTCCATTACACACACACACACGAATATTCCACTACCATAGCTGTATCACTTCCTGCTCTGCTCCCCTAAACTATTAACATTTCCCAGTTGTTAAAGACAGATGGGTTTATATGACTAATCTGGCCAAGTGGCTCGGTGTGGTTCTGCCATGCCAGTTCACTAGGAAGATTTAGGATACTTCTTTTCTGCTGCTACAGCCAGCCTGGTGCTCCAACTTCCAAAATCCACATCTATGAGATAAAGGCAGCTTGGATTTCCAAATAGAGATTTGGGGGCAGCCTTGTAGGCCAGATGATTTTAAATGAACAAATATGTATTTGTATGTGTACATTTTTATGTTAACCCACTGATGTTTTCAGGTGTATTTTTACAATAGTGGCCAGCTTTAACTAGATATGTAGGCACTGTCCTAAATACTGGAGGTTAAGTGGAAAGCTAGTTTTTTAGGCTCAGCTTTCAAAACGCAGTAAAAGTTGGAAGATGGGATTCAGTATTTCATTCTCAGTTTACTGGTACAATTTAGAGATTAACATGAGGGTTTTCCTAGGGAGAACTACTGGAAATATAGGAAGAAATTCCCATTGCTTCTCAAAGAGGGCCTCAGATGATTCCCCAGTACTGTACAAGCTCCAGTTGTTCTTAGGTTATAAAATCACAACTTCACTGTCAAGCCCAGAGCTCTTGTAAGGACTAAAGGATTCTGTACAATTCAGAAAGGCAGAGTGGGTTCTAGTAAAACCTTTAGGAGATGTGCATTCTGGGAAACTGTAGAAGAATATGAAAAGTCCTTTTCTTTTTGTTCTGTTTCCTGCTTTATCTGTTCCATTCAAGTATTGGCTATCTACATGCCAATACTACCCTATCTTGGTTCCTCTTCTTCTCGGTACTTGAACTGATCACAACCTCGAGAAGCCCTTCTACTGAAGGGAATTCACATCTGCTTCCAAAGAACATAGTATTTCCAAATAAATGAAACAAATTCTCTCTTTTTTGAAAAATATTAACTATATTATACTTGAACGAAGACCTAGACTTGTCACAACATTCTTGTTATGACCAATGCTCCATGTAATAAGCACGTTTAAGGGCAGGGACTTTTTAAAGAACATATTTTGACTACTTTTTCCCTAGGGATACGTACACATTCAATCATTTCCAGGTTTAAATTCACTGGACTGAACCGTTTATGCCTGTAGACTCTGATACTACAGAGTAGTGCCTGAATGCCCCCTGCTACCTAGCTCCATTTGACCTTCTTTGCCAAGCTCTCACTATGCCTCCCCCAAAACTCACCGGCTATTTCATCTCCCCCCCAAGTTCAAGCATATAGAAGATACCCCAAGACAAACCTGACTCTAAGGTCTTCCAATAACCAGTAATAGTATATAGAGGCAGCCGTGCAAAGTCTGCTTACAGTGGCTCACTGCTTAGCTCAGGTGAAATATATTCAAGGGTAAACATTAGCCTTTTGGTTAAACAGTTATCAGGGAAGTAACAAAAAAACAGTCCAGATTAAAGTTGGCCTTGACGTAAACTTGAATGGCTCTGTGATGGCTGTTTACAAGATATAAAAATCCTGAAATTTTGTTATAAGATTAAAGTTTGAAATATAAAGTAGTTGCTGATTAGCTTTCCAGCCACCTATTCATAAAGAAGGCTAATGGAAGGATATGAGTGATTTCAGGTAGAGAGTTAAAAAATACACTGCAATGGAAAAAGAAAACCTTTCCCCGGCTATGGTAACTGGATAGGGCAGATAAAAGCTTGAGAGCCATCGGCAGGACGATAGTGAGGATCCATGACAAGGCTCCATAAGAGTGATGTGGAGCTCTACAGACTGAAACAGACAATCAATTAGTGCAGGAGGCAAACATTAACGTCTCTGAGGACAATATGATCCAGGAAAGTAGGATGATAGCTTGCAAGGCAAAATGAAGCTGTACGCAGATAAAAGAGAACTGATTCCCTCAGGACAGTCTTGTAGGGCTCACTCAAGCTGAATCATTGATTAATTACCCAGGTCCCTCTTCTCTTCTTACACCCCAGCTGTTATCAGGAGCTTTGATATTCCAGCAGCATGTAGCATTTTAGTGGTTACAACACACCAGTCACAGAATATTTTGATCGCCTCACCAGACATATAGTTAGACATTTTCCCCATTTTTCAGAACAATGATTGGGGTTAATTAACCTGCTCAAAGCCATCACCAGTGTGAGGGTTACTCTTGGCTGTCAACTTGATGGGATTTAGGATCACCTGGGCAATGCCCTTCTGGGTGTGTATGGGAACAGATATTTCTAGAGTTTAAGTGAGCTGAACAGATCTGGCCAGAAAGTTGTGGGGCACCATCTTGCACAGGCTATGACCCCAGACTTAATAACAAGAAAAACAAGCTGACATAGTGGTTCATGCTTGCAATGTAGGCATTCCGATGGCCCAGGCAGGCAGATTGTCTGAAGTTCAAGGCTAGCGTGAACTACATAGAGAGGTTGAGAACTGCAAGAACTACTGTGTAAAGCCCTGTTCAAACAAAGCAAAGCAAAGCAAAAAATACAAAACAGAATAAAACCAGACTGAATAAGCAAAACAAAACAAATGAGTAATCAAGGAGCAGGAGCATCTACCATTTTGTTTCCTCAACATGGCTACCATGTGATCATCCACCCTCTGCTGCAACCATAATGGACTATCCCGGCTCCCTTTAAACAGCGAGCACAAATAAACTCTCTCTTTTTTAAGTTGCATTCCTGAGGTACTTTGTCATAGCAATGAAAAAAAAAAGCCATGATGAACACAAACACTAATAAGCACAATTAATATCTAAACCTAACTTGACTACTGAATACTGCTGTGGAAACCTGCTAATTACAGCGGAAGTCTACTACTGACTGGATAGCCTTCTGGGCTCAGCAAGTAATGGAGGACCCCCTTCATTAGCAGACTTTCTCCTTCTCTGATCTTATCTCGGAGTTCTAAGTCCCCACACTTGCCTCTACCTGAAGAATGTCATGTAGCCTCAATTAGTTTATAGGGTTAATTTTCTTTCTCCTGACAAAACCTGTTCACCCAGCACCTGAGGTTCCTGAAATGCTTTCCCATACTAATGAGGCAGTCCAGTTACCATCAGGTCTCCAGCCAATTATCTTTGTCCGTCTTAGATGTACCTGCCCTCAGACCCTCACATTTTTATAAGTCTTTAATCACCCCAAGTAAACTGACAGCAGTTCCTGATGTGGCTTATTCATCATATGTACTCACAGGGAATCTGAACCCTTGGCTCGATGCCACCACCTTTGTGGACTGTATCAGCCATGAGGATGGGAAACCCCACATACTACTATTGCAGAACTTCTAGGTCTTATAATGGTCATAGGTGTGAGACCTGATCCTCTTCTAGAATCTGCAGTGTTAGTAAACATGTTTTCCTGTCTGGTACCCAAACTTCCCTATTCTATCTGCTTAGAGTTGGGGGAAATGATAGTTTTCTGACCACTAGATGGCAGTACTGTCTCAAAAATGCTTTCAAAACTGTCTGGCAATTCCCTTTCCATGGCAGGTTTTCAGCCTTTTGCATTCAGCCCTGGGCCTGGGGTATACCTGTGGTCAACTCTGACATCACCTGGACACCATACAGTGTTTTGATTGACATTTTCTGTTATACCCTGAAGCACCACTACTGCCATATTTATTAACCTCTGCACATTACTTCAATCCTTTGGTGTCCCATGTCTTCACACCAACTCTCAAACCACGATGAGACATGTCCTAGTTTGTTTTCTGTTGGCTGTGGGGGAGGAAAATATTTATTCTATCTTACCAAGTTATAATCTATTGTTGAGGAGAGCTAAGAAAGAAATGTGGAGGCAAGAACTGAAGCAGAAGCTCTAGAGGAGTGCTGCCTACTGACTTGCTCTTCATGGCTTGCTCAGTGTGATTTCTTTCTTTCTTTCTTTTTTTTTTTTTTTACATAGCATAGGACCACCAGTTCTGGGGTGACACTGCTACCAGTAGGTCAGGTTCTCCTACCTCAGTCATTAATCAAGAAAATGCCCACAGAGTCTTGCCTAGAGACCATCATTTCAGCTGAAGTTCTCCCTTCCAAAATGACTCTAGCTTGTGTCCAGTTGAAAAACTCTAGCCAGCACAAGAAGCAATGAGATGATGTATGTAAGCACTAGTAGTAGAAAAGAGAAAGGTCTCTTAGGAGACTCAAATTTGATCCTTTTCAAATTGGGTCATTGAACTGAGCTAAGGAAGATCCCTTTTCATAGATGGAACATTTTATGTAAGTATCCAATACCTCACCCAAGGGAGTTAATCTCAATAGATAGATATAAGGTCACAGATAGAGCCAATTGAAGTGAGAGTTTGACAGCATCTCTTCATTCTAGAGAATTGGTTCATAGTGAGACTGACCAGTCTTGGACTCATCTGGGTTCTACTGAGCATCACCAGTAGGATTTTGAGAGAAGTTGGGATGGAACTGGGAAGTGGTACTTATCTTTCTTGGGTGGCCATTATAACCTGTTGAGCAATGTGCCTGCTTACTTTGGGTGATGAGAATGAGATGCCATCCTAAGTAGTCATCACACAGCCAGAAAGCAGGTGGCAGTGGCCTTCCATCAAATGCCGGAGTCCTGAGCAAGTGAGTTCTTCTCTGGTTCCATGGTGTGACTCACTTAAGATAGTTATGCAAGTCAGGATGAACTCCAGACTCCATTCGGCATGACTTAAGACTATCAGGCTGAAAGTGACCCTTTACATTTGAGGGAAATCAGGGTAGTGTCACTCTTCAGTTACTGAAATCACTCATGGAGAGGGCTCAGTCATAGTAAGAGAAGTTTGCATATTTCTGATCTCATTATAAGCTATGAACTTTTAGCAGTGGCTATGCTATTAGTAGGGCCAGAGGCATGGCATAGGTACAAGGACATAAGGGGAGAAAATCTAAAGAGGAACTTTTGGGGATCTTGAGTACAAGGCAAATAGATTACACCATTTGTCCTTGTTTTTTGTAGTCAAAAATGTTCACCAGCTGCTGAATTCTTACCTAAGTCAGATCAGACTGGAAACAAATAGAGTGTCTGGACATGGGATTGAGCCTTCCTTGGATCATGGAAATAGGTAGAATCTAGGGACAGAACAGGAAATCAAGATTCTAGTCAGGAGTATGATGACCACATCAAGGTATCGTGGATCCACTAGCAAAATCCTATTAGAGTGAGAGCCATTGACATATCGGAGATAGTTTGTCTTTATCAAAAGTTTATGATGATTGAGGATCCCATTAAGTGGCAGAAGCCAATGTCTAGAGTTTGAGAAAAGGGTTCTTTGATTGAGAAGCAACAGCATACCTCATACCACCACCTCATACTTCGAATCCTGCACATTGACACCAGATGGCCTCACAGCTCTGCAGTGAGAGGACATGGAGAGAGCACTGTGCTTAGTAGCAGAAAATGCTCCTGAAATTAGAACTAGTACTGTTGGCAACCAAGCAGATACTCTGAGGTTCAGCACCTATGCTACAGCCTTGCTGAACTTACTGACTGTGTACTTACCAAAAGGCAAACCTATTGCAGTTATAAAGTTGGCCACCCAAGTGGGACTTCTCCCTTGAAAGCTTCTTTACCTGCCAACAGGAGAATTGGTGGGCAATGGCATTTTGTCTTGGGTTAACTTTACTCGGTTGACAGAAGCAGACAAAGAGTACATAGAAGAAGTGTCTTCTTGGTGCCTGATTGCATTCCTATCAAGCTGTATTGAATTACTGGCCACTCTGAACCCTTGGTTGAAAAGTTTCTCTGGATTGTGTGTCACGCTGGATGACTCTATCTGTGGATAGGGTTCTGGGAACACAGAAGAGGATCTTTGCTGGAGATGTACAAAGGAGACAGTCATCAGTCTGGGAAGCTACTACCAGTAATCAGAGATCTGTGAGATTAAAAGAAATCTCAGAGCCAGATGCCTTCAATTAAAGTTCTGGAAAATTGAAGAATTCTTTCTCCAAAAGTAGAGGATGGTTGGGGAGTGGGCGGTGGAGGATGTGGCCAATGAAACCTGGGAAATTGAGAAAAAGCTGCATTCTGGTTTTGACAATTAAAGGTTTAGGAAGTTGGGTGGTGTCTGTCTCTATACTGTGGACCAGCATCAAAATGAAAGTACTCCAGAGAGAAGTTTTGTTTAATATTTACAGAATAATTATAAAATTTTATGGGTTAAGGAAGACAGATTTTGGGTTGCTTTCATCCAAATGTTCTTGTCTCAGTGTGGGTGTGGGAGCCATGAGTGTATGATTAGAAAATTAGCACCTTGGGGAACTTAGTAATCAAACTTCTTGAGCCAATTCTGCTCATCCAAAGAAGTGGGATTTTTCAGCTAAGGTTGTACTCAATATCTGTGTTTCTTTAAATGATGTCCTAGTTGAACAAGGACTGGGCCATTCTTTTCTGCACTTTATTTTCTGTTGTGTTTAATTTAATTAATTGTGTTTCTGTTTAATTTTTGTTATTTCACATTAACACCGCAGATGAAGTTCAAACTCATCTTGGAATTATTTGAGGGCAAACTTCCAGTCTTTAAGAGATACTCACAGAAGCAGTGGTTTGTTTTTTTTTTTTTAGAACATTTAGCCTGGACTCTCTAGGGCATTAAACTTACATTTTTTGTGTTACTTAAATTAAGGATGGCCATTTGACTAATTCTATTTGTGACATATTTAATTGTTGCAAATTGTCCTGCAGAATAATTACTAAGAGAGCTGAAGAAACACTTTCCTGCATTATTATTAAAGTCTATCTCAGTTTGCTAAGAGAATTCTACCTCTCTAAGAAGCACATGACAGTGCCCCATTCTGCAGTAAGTGATTTTGGAAGCCTCAAAGGTCCGAGGAATGGAATGTCCTGGGGGAATTTTCTAGCCACTGGTCAGATACTTTTAGAGACAACCTGCTATGCCTACAAGAGATGCTCTTACCCATTTACATGTCTACTAACATGCTTTCTGTGTTTTTGTTGTTATAGATGAGACCTTCGGGGAAACCTACAAGGAACAGCTTGAACCATCGCATCATTCTGAGCCCTTTACATTTAGTAGCTTACAGTAAACTTTGCTTCATATAATACTGAATTTCCCGTGCAGAGGCCTGCCTGGTCACCGGTCTTTGAACGCGTACTGTGCAAGAAGGATGACTTTGACCTGAGTTTACTTGGAGATGTGTCCTCCTCTGTGTGAGATGAGTCTGTATCTGAATAAGGACTTTGTCTCCCAACCTTGGCTTTCTGTGCTCAGAGATATTTCTTTGGGAATTATCCCTCACCTCTCTTTCCATTTGCTTCAGGTAGCACACCTTTCTTTATTCTTTCTACCTCCTGGTTGTGTCAGTGAACTTCACGCTCACCAAGAGGCAAACCCATTGCATTAGGTTACCACATTATCCATAATAATAATACCATTTATAAAACATTTATTGATCCAACAAGTGTCCTAGGGGTTTAGCATGTATTAAATCATGTGATAGAAGTCATTATCATAATTTCTCATGTAAGGAGACTGAGACACACGATAGAAACTAAGTTGTCCAAAGTCATGTACCAAATAAACCACATAGCTGGGGTTAAAATTCCAGGTCATATGGCTCTAAGTCTGCATTTAAATGGTAGACTTTTACTTACTAAAATAGCACAAGAAAGAAAGAGTGCTTCTGGCTGGGGAAGCAACTGTCTAAAGAAGCAGATGTTTTGACGACACTCTAATAACAACTGAATATTATTTTCTGCTTCTACTATCCGCCCTAAGTTGAGCTCAGAGACCTTGCTTCTCTACACCTTCAGGCTCAACATACTCAGCGAATACCTCAAACCGTGGAACTCAGAGCCTTTTGGGAACCAGAGACTGTGGGTAGGATGCTAGGGAACAGGGTATGTCTTTAGGAAAGAGCTAGCGGCTCACTGAATAACCTTCACCTCTATCTGCACCAAAGCACATTACTTTCATGCCTCTGTGCCTTGTGTTTGCTCCTCTTGTTTCTCCTACCCATTGCTGAGACTCAGTTGATGCGTCTGTCTCTCTGCCTGAGAAGCTGTAGGCAGAGCTGTCCCCTTCTCCCAGTAACTTCATGTGCCCTGTTCCAGATAATCCAGCGTGACCGCCTAGATTTGTAGTTTCTTGAACCATGCTGCATTCATTCTTGAGTCTCACTGCCCAGCCAAGTGCCTAGGAGGAACAAGGATTAGGCAACAGATATTAAAACTGAGCTCTCAAGGAAGGAGATAGAATGACCAGACTCAGTACCCACCTCTATTTAGCATTGCTCCTACCAGATGGTATGGCCAATTAAACACAAATCCAAGACATTGTTGGTTGTTGGATTTCTGATGCTTATGTTTCTGACCCTGTATGGGCCTCAGTGGATCCTAGGGGCAAACTCCAAGCAAGCACACTGGGTCATGTTGGTGAAAATCAGCCTTAAGAAGGGTATATTAGATTCATTTATGTCAGTGTGACCAAAATGCCTAACAAGAAACTTAAAAGGGAAACATTGATTCTGGTTCATGGTTGGGAGGGTTTCAGTCCATTGTGGTAAAAGTCTGTGATTGATATCTTGGAAGACCAAGAAAAAAAGAGAGTGACAGGAAGATCTTCCCTAGTGAGCTCTGTCCATCAGCAAGACCCGCCTTTTAATGATTCCACAGCCTACAAAATAATGCTACCAGCTAGGGAGCAGACATTCAGATCCACCTCTAGGGTCCTTCAGATTCAAACCATAACCTAAGGGTTGCGATTTTAAGTCCTAATCATCCAAGGAGGCTTCTAGCACCATGTCTATATAAGACACTGTTTACTTCCAGCATGGTCGCAAGTGCTGAGAAAGCCTCTCTCAAAGTGGTCTCATCAGGGTCCATGGGGTAATGGAGCATATACTAGTTGCTTTTATTACTATGATAAAATAGCCAACTTAGAAAAAAGGAAGGAAGGAATGAAAGGAGGGAGGGAGGGAGGGAGGGAGGGAGGAAAAACGGGTTTATTTTGCTTTATAGTTCCAAAGAACACATTTCAACATAGTGAGGAAGGCACAGAGTCAGAAGCAGGAGTCCAGCTAGTTGGTCGCACTGCACTCTTGGTAAGCAAGCAGAGAGTAAGTAGAAGTGGGGTCAGGGTGTGAAACCTCCAGGTTCATCCCAGTCATCCACTTTCTCCAGCAAGGTTCTATCTCCTCCAGACTCCACATCTTTGCCAAACAGTATCACCAGCTGGGACCAGGACCTGAGCCTATGGGTCCATTTCATATTCAAAGCCCTTGCTGGCTCTGAAAAGCACCAGCCTGGAATAATTCTTCTATCCCTTGACACACTGTGTCTAGGAGTCTAGGAGTTTTCCTTCCCCAAAGTCTCTGTATTTGCTCAGGGCTGTTTCCTGGACTCAGAGAGCAGCGCTTTCTGACCCCTCTATAACAATTCGCTGCCCAGCGACTCCATTAAGCTTTACTCCCTGTTTCTCCCCCTTCGAGTCAAGGAAAAAGGCCTTTACCTTCCAAGATGATCTTGCTTGATTTTCTGAGTTGATTCTAGGAACTAGGTTCACTAATCACACACACACACACACACACACACACACACACACACACAATTTGAAACTAGACTCCCCATGCACACAATAAGAGAATATTAAGGCGTGGCTTTACTATTTTCAGTTGTCCACAGACTAACTTAAGACCCAGGCAACATTGCTTTCTAAGCCTTTCTCTGGCCCTTACGTAGTTCTTCCTCCTCCTCCTCTTCTTCCTCCTCCTCCCTAAAATACGTGAAAAGGGAAGGTGAGACACCAATCTATCTCCTTCCAGGTAAGTAGCACTCCCAATAAACCTCACTTTCTCTTGGTATTTATGCCTTAGCTTTAAATTTCTAAGTGATGAGCTTTCATACTATGTTCAGTATCAATTTATTATGAAGGCCTGGGGTAGAGAATTGCTTCAGTCATTACGAGTGTTTCACACGTATTTTAACTACAAGCTGCTTGGTTCACAGCATAAAATCGTAAATTGACTGTGTGTTTATATAACACACTTAAGTTCATTCATTGACCCGGGTTCCCCTTCTAGGCTAGGACTTCAAATTATTTAAATAGTTGATTATATATTGCTTCCATTCAACAAAATGCATTTAAGAGTCACTCATGTTGCTTGCATGAGTGTTCTCTCATAGCTTAGTATGGTCCCATTGTAAGAACATGATATAGATTTTTTTTTTACTTTTATACCTGGTGATGGGAATTTGCATGGTTGCCAGTTTGGGTGGGCAGAACCTCTATGAACCTCTGGCCCAACTTTTTGTAAACATGTTTTTGTTTCTCAAGGCTCTGAATGAAGAGTAAAGTTGCTGCTGGGCAGTAGTGGAGGTGTACTGCTGACTTCTAAAGCAAAAGGTTATCCAATGTTCTCTCTATTCCCATCTCAGGGGTGTCCTGACTCCACAGTGCCTTCATCTCAAACAGCTCATACTCACTAGTACGAGAGAACAGATCACCCAATTGTTACCTAATTTCTACAAATTGATTTTACAAGGTGTCCTCTCCCTAAAAGATCTTCCTCCTTGGACACCGTTGATGTGAGAAGAATCCCAGTTCTTGAGACACAAAGCCCGAGGTGCAAATTTGATACACTGTTCAAGAGAGAGCACAGGTGGAGGGCAGTACAGCAAGCCCAGGGTGCAGAATCAAATCCAATCACCATCTTCTCCTTTGTAACAGATCGCTGTCCTGTCCCTGAGAGCAGTCAGAGGATTTATTTAGAGCATGTTGGCTAATTGTTCCCATACTGAGCACAGGTCTTAACAAAATATCTTAAGTGACATTTAGATTTCTGGTCTCTATTGTGAAGTGGTTAATAAATTACCATGTTTATATTCTGCTGGCATCATTTCATTTAATTTTCTTAAGATTAAATATGATACAAATATCACAAGATACGATGTAAATGTTGAGCAGACAGGGACCTTGCAGAGCATAGAGGTATGACATAAGTGCTAGAAGTGACACATATGCTAATTATGTTGATTGGACCACCACACACTCTATGCTTGTGTAGCACCACACTATACCTCATGAGTACGTACGGTGTTACTCCTCATCTAAACATTCTTAAGAAGAGAGGTGTTGTACCTCAGCACAGCATTCAGTTGTTACATCATTGAAAATGGACTGTGACTTCTCAAAACCAACAATTCCTAATTGTGACCTTTAACCTCCCATTTTCTAGTGTGAATGTGAGATTCATGTGTGTTTGCTTATAGATGTGCTCTGATCCTGGCTCTGGCACGTTCTGTCCAAGAGACTGACAAAATATGAGTTCAGCTTTTCAGATCTGACTTTCCACTTTCCAATGAACTGAAGATAGAAATGCATGCTGTACAGGACTGCTAAAGATTTAAATTAGGCATTCTCTGTAACACATTGTTGCAGTAGCTGCCTGACAAATGAGAGCCTCAGTGCTTGAGTAGGCTACCTTTGTAGGATTCACAAGGATGCCATGGACCAAATGATGGTTTCGCTTGATAATTAACCTTTTATCAGGACCACCTTCCTCATGAACCAGGTTCATGGTTTTTCCTACCTATAAACACTTCACGGCTGGAGAGATGGCTCAGTGGTTAAGAGCACTGACTGCTCTTCCAGAGGTCTGAGTTCAATTCCTAGCAACCACCTGGTGGCTCACAACCATCTGGAATGGACATCCAATGCCCTGTTCTGGTGTGTCTGAAAACAGTGACAGTGTACCCACCTACATGAAACAAATAAATTTTTAAAAAAAATCACACAGTAGCAGCAACAGTCCTTGGCTGTGTTTTACAGTTCACGTTGACAGCCTTCCACCCCTGCCCTAATCATATGGGATCGTGGTTTGTTTTTTTTAATATTAAACAGAAAATAAGCCAGCGTTATCTCCCACCTCATGCTGAGTGGGAAGGTGCATCTTTTCTTGTCCCTGTTCCCATGGATCCTTGGATTATCAGAATATCTGAATTTGCTTCAGGAAATATCCTACATTATGATGATAAAATAATAATAATAATAAAATAATAATAATAATAATAATAATAATAATAATAATTTCAGTTTGTGTCTTGCCTCCTGTATCTAATTTCTTTATGCTCTGTCCATTTAAATATAAAACACATTTTATTTCATCTCTAATTAAAGTAACTTCCTTTTTAAAAATAAGTTGTTCTTGAATGTTTGTTTTTACTGTTTGAAATTAAAGCTTCCCTCCAAATCCAGTCCTCCACTCATCACCCAGCTCAGTAACAGAGACCCTGCTGTGGGCTCCCCTCTCTTTTTGCCCCACCTCCTGTAGATCATGCAAAACTCCCCCTCTGACTTTCTTACCAGGCCTCACATCTTTGCATTCCAGCCCCCATCTCCAGCAGTCACTCCCTGGGAACTCAGCAGCTTCACTGCCTGGGGAAATAGATGAACTAGCTGCAGAACTTCACTTCTCCCTTCATTCTTCCAAATCCACCCTTCCTCCCTCCAAGTCTCACCATCATCTCTGTAGCAGACCATCTTCTGCAGCCTATCCTCATTTTCTGCCTCTATTCCTGGGTGGCTAAGCAGATTCTGGTGGCACACTCTGCTTTTCTCCCTCCTGGAAACCCTGTCAGCTTCCCTTCTAGCTCAGTCAGTCCTAAATATTAGCTTTCAAAAGCACCCCCTACCAGGCAACACACAGTCTCCACACTCTCCTAAGAACCAGAGAGAGCAATAAAAACCAAGGAATGGAATGTCCACCTAACAAAAACAAGAACAGGTGTCAGTAACGAGAATTACAATCATCCCCAAACCAGATGCCTAGATGCCAGTGTAAAAACACAATAATAGCCGGGATAATATGTCTACACTAGAGCCCAGCAACCTTACCACTGCAGGCTCTGGTAATTGCCATATAGTGGAAACACAAGACAAGGATCCTAAAATATCCTCTATAGATATGATAGAGGAGGTTAGAGAGGAAATGATTGAATCCCTCAAAGAAATCTAAGGAAAACAATCAAATAGTGGAAGGAAATGAATAAAACAGTTCAAAACCTTGAAAGTAGAAATAAAATTAATAAAGAAAACCCAAACTGAGAAAAGTCTGGAAATTAAAAATCTGGAAACTTGAATGGAAAGTTCAGATGCAAGCCCCTCCATCAGAATACAAAAGATGGAAGAGAGACTCTCAGGCATAAAAACAAGATAGAAGAAATGGATACATCTGTCAAATAAAATGTTAAATCTAAAAATCTCCAGGTACAAAACTCCCAGGAAATTTGGGACACTCTGAAAAGATCAAAATCTATGAATAATAGGAACAGAGGAAGGAGGAGGGAGAGGAGAAAGGGGAGGAGGAGAAAGGAGGAGGAGCAAAAGGAAGAGGAGGAGAAAAAGGAGGAGGAGGAAAAGAAGGACAAGGAGGAGGAGGAGGAGGAGGAGGAGGAGGAGGAGGAGGAGGAGGAGGAGAAGGAAGAGGAGATGATGCAGCAGCAGCAGCAGCTGCCACCCAGGACAAAGGCACAGAAAAAAAATCATAGGAAAAAAAATTCCCTACCCTAAAGAAGGAGATGCCTATCAAGATACAAGAAGCTTACAAAACACAAAATTCCTCATGGCACATAATAAGCAAAATACTAAACATAAGCATAAAAGACAGAGTATTAAAAGCTGCAAGGGAAAAAGACAAAGTAACATAAAGGCAGACCTATTAGAATTAAACCTCACTTCGTAATGGAGATTCTATAAGCCAGCAGGGGCAGATATTCTACATATGCTAAAAGACCACAGCCTAGCCTGCCATACCCAGCGAAACTTTCAATCACCATAGATTAAGAAAACAAGATATTCCACAATAAAACAAAATTTAAGCAGTATCTGTCTACAAACACAGCTACACAGAAGGTGCTAGAATGAAAACTTCAATCTGAAGATGATAACCACACCCAAGAAAACACAAGGAATAAGTAATGAAAGGCAAGCAAATAAAAAATCAAGGAAACAAACAAACAGAATACAAACAGCAACAACAAAACACCACAGGAGCAAACAGAATCAACAAACTCTGCTCGTTGATATTTCTCAACACCATCAATAGTCTCATTTCCCCCCCAAAAGACAGATTAACAGAATGGACGTGACAACAGGATCCATTCTTCTGCTGCATCAAAGAAACACACCTTAGCATCAGGGATAGACATCACCTTGGGATAAAAAAAAAGATTAAAAAGATTTTCTAAGCAAATAGACCTCAGAGGAAAGACAGTGTAGTCATTTTTATACCTGACAAAGTCTAGACATCAAGCCAAAACAGAAGAAGTAGATAAGAGCACTACCTACTCCACAAAAGAAGAAGATCCTCCAAGAGGACATTTCGATTCTTAACACCTATACATACCTCAAACAAAGGCACCTGAGTTGTAAAATGAACATTACTATAGTTTAAATCACCTACTAACCTTATTGACGTGGGGGACTTCAATGCCCTACTCTTACCAATGGACAGGTCCCCCAGACAAAAACTAAACAGAGAAATATTTGAGTTAACTGATGTCATAAAGCAGATGGGTCTAACGTATTTATAGAACATTTCACTCAAACACAGAAGTTTATACCTTCTTCTCAGTACCTCATGGAACTTTCTCTAAAACTGACCACATACTCAGACACAAAGCAAGTCTCAAAGGTTACAAGAAAACTGAAATAACATGATGCATCCAATCTGACCACTACATATTAAGAATGATATCATCAACAACAGAAAGCTTATACACTCGTGGAAACTGAACAAATCTCTCCTGAATGAAAAAAATAAATGGGTTCAGAAGTAAATTAATATCTTCTTTTATTTAGGAGTCCCCAGAACATTATTTTTAAAAGACCTTCCATTCATATATATTAGCTACCCTGAGTCCAGTTTCCCGTGACAAAGCGTTATGTCTCAGTTCTACCATATTCTTGCAGTTTTCTAACACATACAATGTGGCTGTCCTGACTGCTTTGAGATGTCAGGATGAATTTGTACACCCTTAATAGACTAAGAATGTTGGACCTACCAGGCATTGTGGCACACTCCTTTAATCCCAGCACTTGGGAGGCAGAGACAGGCAGACCTGAGTTCGAGGCCAGACTGGCCTACAAGGCAAGTCTAGGACAACCAGGGCTAACTACACTAAGATACCCTATCTTGAAAAACAAAGGAATCTTGACACCATTCTCAGTGGAATATTCAATAGAAGAAAATAGGACAGGTGTTTGCACACTTGTGGACGGCCACCACCTAGGTGCACTGCACTTATGTACCCTAATACTGAATACAGTAGCCAGCAACTCCAGGGGTTAAAGCTGTGAAGGGAGAAAACATGTCAGAAAACTAAGGCTTTCTTGAGGCAGTGTCACTAGGTAGCTCTGGCTGGCCTAGCAGCTAGTGATCTGTCTGCTTCTTGCATCCTGGTAAGTGTGTGAAGGTATCACAGCAGCATGCTGAGTACTAGATTTTCAAATATTTTGCTTAGATTTAGATGCTGCTGAGGGATTCTGTACTCAAGGAAAACAAAGCCCATAGTTGATAACTCAAGGGCTTCAAGTTTCTGAAGTGAACAGAAAACCTTTGAAGGAAAACAAGTCCCTAAATATAACAGTCCACAGGGTCCCTGAGTCAAAAAGAAAAAACATACCAAAAGACTAGAGCAGGAAAGACCCTATTTCCCTAAGCACTAACCTTGGTTATTAGGGAACTATTTGCTTTTAAAAATCATCACTGACAAAAGGGTTGAAGGTTTTCAGTGCATTTAAGCAATTCTAACAGAATCCCCCAAACCAGGGTGGGCATCTGCAAAAACCCTTCCTGACTGAAGACATGACAGAAGGTGAGGGCCACAGAAGCAAGAATGTTAGCTCCATTGCCTATGAAGGTGGTTAATAGTGACTTCACATATTAAAAATAGCCCCATTACTAGAATGGGATGTTAACCAAGCAATGTGTTTCACTAAGATACATGGAGTACTTCTAGAGAACCCACCCTTACCTTCACTGTCTAATCTCAATATTGCTGCCATACCAAGCAACAGTATAAGGAGCTAGGAAGTTTGGCATTGCAGATTCCAATCCTGGGTTACAACCTAAGCACTGCCAAAATGGCCATCAGAGAAGGCTTACGGCCAATTAGACTTTATCCTTACCACTCTGTGGCAACATTCAATGCACCCACCAAGTACAACCTGGAAGAACACCAGAAAGGTGAACCAAAGACCAGTACAGATTTTGTTCCAAAGACGGTGGGCCATTTATAATCTTAAGGTTAGGAAAAGAATCAATGCTTTTTCAGCAAATAGTACAAAATGTCTGTGGCCACACTCCCAGCCCTGCCCTGGCTTACTTTCGTTTGCCCACTTTGGAGAATTTAGAGAGAATCTTCAAAGTGGGAACCATATCAGACACCTACTCTGATATCTCCAACCTTGAGATACCAACATGCTACCATGCATGTCATACAGGCCTAGATCCTTCTTCCTCAGCCTCCAGGTGCTGCACCACCATGCCTGACCACCCATTAATTTTTCCCAGCTTTAACCCCCTAGTGATTCAGAACAACTATTTTGAAACTAGTGTACACATTTTGTAAATATTTGACTATTTTCTAATCAAGAGTATGTTTTCTGCATACTAAGCCATATCATTTAGAAGAACAATTAGTAAAATTTGAACAAGACAATGAAAATTTGCTTTAACATTTTCTTTCAGGGAGAAGATACCACACTTCAACCTAAGGAAAACACTTTGCAGTCCGGTCCTTTATTTCTCTTTTGTATATTAGGCCATGGACTTATATGGAATGGGCTCCAACAGCCCAGGCTCCTTTCCATTAGTCCTCACAAAGTGTGCTTCTCTGGATGGTGCAGGCTGGCGCTTCAGCTGAACCCAGGCGCCCTTCTCTTTGGCTTCCTTTTTCTTCTGATCATTTTCCTTCACCTACTTCAGGAAGCTGTCTCTGGTCTTCGAGTGCTTGATATGCTCAATCCATACATTGATCCCTAGGCCTTTTAGGAAACATGGAGTTGTCCTTTGGCCACATACATGTGAATCTACAAGAAAGGTGATATTGTAGACATCAAGGGAATGGGCACTGTTCAAAAAGGAATGCCCCATAAGTGTTACTACAGCAAAACCAGAAGAGTCTACAATGTCACCTGCATGCTGTGGGCATCATTGTAAACAAGCAAGTTAAGGGCAAGATTCTGGCCAAGAGGAGTGCCTGCCATCTTTCCCTTTGTGTTTGTCATTTTGGTGAGTTACTGGAAGATGGCTGCCCCAAAATAATGTCCTTTTAGAATTGAATAAAATGAAAACACAACATACTCAAACTTATGGGACTCAACGAAGCTATTCAAAGAGGAAAGTTCATAGCAAAAAGTGTCTACATAAGTACAGATCTCATACTAGTAAAATAATAGCACACATATATGGCAAAAATAATTAAACTCAGGGCTGAAATAAATAAAATAGAAAAACAACAAAACAAGAAATCAATAAAACAAGAGGTTAGTTCTTTGAGAAAATCATTAAGATTCACTAACTCTTATACAAACTCACTAAAAGGCACACAGAGAGAGAGAGAGAGAGAGAGAGAGAGAGAGAGAGAGAGAGAGAAAGAGAGAGAGAGGGGACAAATAAAATTAGAGATGAAATCAAAAGGGACATCACAATAAACAGTAAAGAAATTCTGAGAACCATAAGGATATACTTTCAAAACCTGTTCTCCACCAAATTGAAAAATCTAAAAGAAATGAATAATTTTTCAGTACATACTACTTATCAAAGTTAAATCAAGATCAGATAAGCAGTTTAAACAGACCTATAACCTCTAGTGAAATAGAAACAGTCATTAAATGTCTCCCAAACAAACAAAAACAAAAAACTAGAACAACAACAACAACAATAACAGAAAACCCATGTCTAGATGGTTTTAACACAGAAATTTTACTTGACTTTCAATGAAGTGATAACACCCATGCTTTTCAGTGCCCAGTTTGTTTTACAAGGCTGTATAGTTCCTTTGCTACTCAAGCCACATAAAAACTCAACAAAGAAACAAGAATTACAGAACAATTACCTTTATAAGCATAGATGCAAATATTCTTAATATAACAAATCCACAGAATCATCTCATTAGTTACAGAAAAGTTCTTTGACAAAATCCAACAACCTTAATTATAAAAGTCCAACAGCGATTAGGGATACAACGAATATACCTCAACATAATAAGCTTACTGAAAGCCCATGACTGTTGGCTCCTTGCTGGCAGGTCCAGGTGAGAGCAGAGAACCTGGTCCAGCCCGTCTGTCCTGTACGGGGCTGAGCAGAATGGCAAGTGTCAACAGCCCAAAAGAAACATGCCAGGCTGGGAGTCTTGTCAAAGCAGGAACTCACTTTATGCAGTTGCTTATGTAAAGAACTCACTTTAAGCAGTTGCTTATGTAGAGAAGGCAAGGAGATGGGCACTTAGGTAAGGAAAGAAATGATGTAGGAGGCAGGGAAGGATGATGGAGGGTAAGGGATAACTGACAGGGCCAATGGCAAAGCTTCACATCAAAAAAATGGTGGGTCAGAGGCAGGGCCAAACAGGTCTTGCTGAGTCACCCTGATCTGGAAGTGACTGAAACAGATCTCAAAACTCGAGCCAGGCTTTGGCTTTCCCACAAAGCTGCAGAAACTTGAGGCAGGCTCGGGTTTGTTCTCAAGGCCCAAACCAGAGCCAAAATGGGGCCCAACACATGGCCAACATCAACTTAAATGGAGAGAAACTCACCACACTTCCATTAACATCAGAAGCAAGATAAGCTTGTCCACTCTTTCCATACCTATTCAATATACTACTACTAGCAGTCTTAGCTAGAGCAATAAGACAACAGAAGGATATCAAAGGGATATATATTAAAATGAAAGAAGTAAAAATATCTTTATTTAGAGAGGATATGATAGTCTACTTAAGCGATCCAAAAAATTATACCAGAAAACTCCTAGAACAAGTCCAGCAAAATAGTAGGATACAAAGTTAACTCACAAAAATCAGTAGTTCTCCAATAAAGTTTTAAGTACTTAAAGTAATGAGTAACACAAAGTTTTGACTTTGTGTTGGTCTGCATTCATAGCTGTCCTCAACCACATGTGTATATGGACTGTAGATAGTCTTGTATTAAAATGATGATGGTATTGTCTGATATGACTGGCATTATGATCGTCAGGGATGGTCGGCAGGGATCTCTCGGCTCCAGAAACCACACCAAGCCAAACAGTTCCACGTGGGGAGTTTATTGGAGGGGTGGGGGGCAAAGTAACAGTGAGAGGAGAAAGGGGAGAGAGAGGTATAAGAGTAGAGAGCAGAGAAGTGGAGAGGCCAGCCATGATCACATGGAGAGAGGGGGGAAGGGAAAGGGGAGAGGTAAGGGATAAGAGATGCAAGGGAGAGGCAAAATCAAAAGATAAGAGAGAGAGGAGGGGCAAGCAGCCCCATGGGGAGGAGCATACCTGGTTATTGTGGGGTGGAGTTTAGAGAGAAACAGGACAAGTCTTTCTACCATAAGGCCATTGACTCACCTACTATTGTCACTCTAAACAAAGAAACAAAAATATCAGAAGCATGCTATTCCAGTAAATAATGATATGTCTTTCAGATGAACATATGCACAAAAGAACTTAACTATAAAATGCACAAAGAAGTTTAGGTAAAGAGATTTTCAAAATGATAACAAAATTATTACATCTAACACACTGAAAGAATACTTACTTGTTGGCCAGGTATTTGTTAGCCTTGGTTGTACATTTGACATAACCTAGAGTCATATGAAAATAAGAATCTTCTATTGAAGAATTGCCTAGATCACATTGAACTATTAAGCATTGCCTTCATTATTAACTGATGCAGGATGGCCAGGCTCCTAAACTTGTGGGCAGCTGAACATTTAGACATTTCTAGAAATGGTATATCAAATGAAAGAGTAGAAACCTTATTCCCCATTCTAATTTGTTAGCTTGTGCACCTGTTCCTCTATATTCTTTATAATAGCTTTTATAGCAAGCTAACACATGTAAGCTTTAGTCTCGAAGTGTGTAGGAAAAAACTGTTTGGTAAAAGCTACAAAACAACACAAAAAATACAAAAAAAAAATTAAAGATACAAAGCACAGGAGATATTTGATTGTTGATTGCCCACCTGTACCAGAGAGATAGGGATGTCATAGTTCTCCAGTAAGGTAATATGCAAGAAAAATCTATTTGTTATGCCTTTCCCCCAGTACTGGAGATTGAATCCAAAGCCTTTCTGTTTATTGGAAAAACATCCCAGTTTGAACATGGAGAAACAAAGGACTGAATAAGGGGCCAATGTTCCATGATATCTGTTCAACGTCTACAAAAGTCAACACTGATTTCATATGCATCTGTCTCAGAAGTAGCAGGATCTCTTTGACCACCAAGACCAGTAGGGTAACAATGCAAGAGAGCCATAAGGCCATTCAGTTCAATAGGACTAAGTAGTGGGTGTTGGTTCAAGTTTCTGGAGTTTGACCTGAGTGGTTCAATTTTGGTCTATTTAAGCACAGCACAATTTGGTGAAAATGTTCCTGGTAATTATTAACTCAATCCCATGTGCACAATGAAGTTTATATAAACCTCCTTGAGGAACAAAGTAAGCTAAGTAAAGATCAGACATGACCACATTGAAACCCTTTGTAAAGTCCATGTGATACCTTCCATAAAGATAGGTTCTATAGATTGATCGCAATAAACAACCTCATGGTGAAAGCCTGGGGGAGTGTCCAGTGTGGTCTCAGGCCACAGAGATTATACAAAGTTCACCAGGCTAGAATGCAATCTTCTCCCAGCCTTCTGGGCAGATAGTTCATTATGCATTCCTTCCCTTGAAGGCACAACTCTGTGTCTACATTCCAGGTTCCCCTAGTGTTTACCTGTGCCTCTTTCAAGAAATCCTGAGGTCCTATGCTTCTGAAATTCTTTTGCACCTCAAACTATTCACCAGTAGTCCAAATGTTTCCTTCATTCTAAGTCTTATCTCTCTTTACTAATTTGGGAACACAGTCAGTTTTAGGGAAAACAAAATAAACATTCCCTTCTCCTTTCTTTTCCTATTTCATAATTATTCTTATACATCTTTATAAAACTTGTCATGCTTTCCTCGCATACTTAGTTCTTTCCCTTTGTTTCATACAACAAAATGCTAAAATATGTAAATCTTAAATTTAGGTTTAACTAAGGTTTTAGTATTTTAACTGCCTTAGAAATAACCTAGACACCCTGTCTCAAAGCAAGCAAACAAAAAGAAATAAATAACATAAAGAATCTCTTAGTTAGGGTTACTACTGCTGTGATGAAACATGATGACCAAAATCAACTTGTGGAGGAAAGTGTTTATTCTGGCTTAGGCTTCCACATCACTGTTCATCACTAAAGGAAGTCATGACAGGAACTCAATCAGGACAGAAACCTGGGGTCAGGAGCTAAGGCAGAGGTCATGGAGGGGTGCTGCTTACTGGCTCGCTCTTGTAGCTTGCTCAGCCTGCTTTCTTATCGAATCCAGGTCTACCTGACAAGGGGTGGTACCACACACAATGGGGTGATCCTTCTTTATGGATTGCTAATGATGAAAATATCTTATAGGCTTGCCTGCAGCCTTATCTTATGGAGGCATTTTCTCAGTTGGGAAATGTAAGAATAGAGAATCTTTTTAGCATCTTTTCTGTATCAGTGACATCTTAATGATGGAAATGTCTTACCATCCCTAAGAGATCTCTAAACAAAGGTAAGTTCATCTTCTGATTCTACAGACCAGGAGACAATACAGATGTTAAATGACTTCCCCCAGAACCCACAGCTAAAATAAGGCAAAGAAGGGTTGTGATCCAGGAAGTCTGGCAACAGCCTTATAAAGGCTGCTGTGTGGGTAGCTTCTCTCTGGATCTCCTCCTACTGTAGACCACAGCATGATATCAGCTTCATGATAGAGCAGTGAATAACAATTGTCAAGTCCATGGTGTCTTGGACAAAGTAGGGGCTGTGGGATTACCAGAAAACCCCCAAGATGTCCATTCCTGGTATCTCAGGACCTCCAAAGTACCAAGGTATGAGTCTACTGCACTCAAGATCTTGACTCTCCTGCTGTGTCACAGCTGATAGAAAGAGACCTGCATCCTTGTACCTGCCTCCTTCCCAGAAGGCTTTCGTCCACCCTTCTCTATCTCAAGGCTCTTCTTGGGATTGCCTGACAGAAGAGAGGGGCCTAGTTTAGACATAGAAGAGGTTTTAATCTGTTTCATGAGAGATTTCTCCAGCTCTGGATCTCTACTTCTGCCTCTACCAAACTATTCTTTGATTTCAATCCAAAGTAAAATTATACCTTTCATCCTATCAAATCACCATGAATTACAGATGAATATCAGCAACAATGAAAATAAGAGAGCTTACAAACTCATGGAAAATGAACTCACTACTGAATAAAAAATTGGTCAAGGAAGAAATTAATAATGAAGTTAAAATCTTTCTAGAATTAAATGAAAATGGAAATACAGTGTATGCAAATTCATGGGACACAATAAAGGTAGTTCATAGCACTGAATGCCTACATAAAGAAATTGGAGAGGTCTCATACTTGTAACTTCAGAGCACACTTAAATAAATGATCTAGAACAAAAAGAAGAAATCACACCCAAAAGGAGTAGATGGCAAGAAATAATCAAATTCAAGTCTGAAATCAATAAAATAGAAAAAGAAGAGAAAAACAATACAAAGAATTAATAAAATAAAGGATTGGTTCTTTGAGAAAATCAATAAGACTGGAAAATCCTTAGCCAAATTAACTTGATAGAGAAGATCCAAATGAACAAAATTAGAAACAAAAAGGGGGTATAAAACAAACACAGAGGAAATCCAGAGAATCATAAGGACATACTTTCAAAAAATGTAGAAAAATCTCAAAGAAATGGATAATTTTCTCAATTCATAACACTTACAAAGTTAATTCAAAATTAGTTACCAAATTTAAAAGACCTATAACCCCTAGTAAAATCGAAGCAGACATTAAAAGCTTGCCAACCAAAAAAGTTCATGGCCATATAATTTTAGTGCCAAATTCTATTAGACTTTCAAAGAAGAATTAATGCCAATACACCTTAAATTATTACACAAAATAGAAAAAGAAGGAACATTACCCAATTCATTTTATGAGGACACAGTTATTTTACTAATCAAACCACACATAAAGAGTCAACAAAGAAAGAATTTCAGAACTGTTTTTTTAATAAACATAAATGCAAAATTTTTCAATAGAATATTTGCAAATCAAATCTTAAAGACACGTCAAAAAGATTATCCATCATCATCAAGTATGTTGTTTTTAACAAAATCTTAAATGTTTGGTTTTTACCAAACAAACTCTGGAGCCAGATGTTGGGGTGAAAGCCTGCTAGCTCAGAGAGGTAGAGAAAGCATGGAGCTAATGCTTTCTCCTTAGCCAATGTCCCAAAAGAACACGTCATCTCAAAATCCCTTCAGTCTGAATGTCCCTCCTTTCACTTCCTGTGCCTCTCTCTACCCATCCCTCTTGACTTCATTTTACTCTCTATGTTTGTTTCCTATGCTCACTCCTTGCCAACAACTGGTTGCTTGCACTGCCTCTTGACCTATGGTTGACTTTTTTTAATCCCGTTTACATATTCAAGCAGAAAGCTCTTGGATTAAAGGCGTGTGCTAGGGCTGAGCCACACCACAAGTAGAAACAGGTTTTTCCAGTAAATAAAACAATCTTGGAGTTCATGATGATCAAATATCCTGCAACACAAGTAGGCCTCATTCCAAAGATGCAGGGGTGGTTAAACATACATTAAATTAAGACATGAAATACACCATATAAACAAACTAAAAGACAAAACCACATGATTACCTCATTAGATGCTAAAAAAGCCCTTCGCTAAATCTAATACTCCTTCATGATAAAGTCCTGGAGAGATCAGGAATACAAGGGACACACCTCAACATAATAAAGGAGGTTTATAGCGAGCCCATAGCCAATATTAACTTAAAAGGAGAGGAAACCAAAGTGATTTCATTAAAACCAGGAACAAGACAAGGTTGTCCACTCTCTTCACATCTATTCAATGTAGTCCTTTAAGTGCTAGCTAGAGTGATAAGGCAACTGAAGGAGATGAATGGCATATACGTTGGAGAGGATGATGTCAAACTATCATATAATATGAGTATCCTATCATATATATGAGTGATCTTAAACACTGGGAAACTCCTATAGATGATAAATACTTTTAGCAAGAGAATTGGATGCAAAATTAATTCACCAGAAGCAATAGCCCTCCTGTGTGCAAGTGACAAATGGACTGAGAAAACTTTAAGACACTGAAGAAAGAAATGGAAAAAGATATCAGAAGATGGAAAGATCTCCTGTTCTCATAGATCAGTAAAATTAATAAAGTAAAAATGACTATCCTACTCAAAGCAACCTACAGATTCAAGGCAATCCCTATCAAAATTCCAACACAATTCTTGAAAGGACAATCTTCAACTTCATATGGATACACACACACACACACACACACACACACACACGGAGAGAGAGAGAGAGAGAGAGAGATCAAACCAAACCAAACCAAGCCAAATCAAAAACAAAAACAAAAAATAAGCAAACTAGGATAGCTAAAACAATACTTAAGAATCAAAGAATTGCTGGTGATATAATCATCTTAAGATACAGAGAGAGCTACAGTAAAACAAACTGCATGGCACTGGTACAAGAACAGACATGTTGAAAAACAAACTGAAGACTTAGACATAAATTGATACACCTATAGACATCTGAATTTTTTGATAAAAAAGTCAGAAATATACACTGGAACAAAGAAAACCTCTTCAACAATGGTGCTAGTCAAACTGGATGGCCGTATGCAGAAGAATCCAAACAGGTCCACACTCATCACCTGGCACAAAATTAACAACCAAGTGGATCAAAGGACTCAACATAAAATCACATGCACAGAACCTGATAGAAGAGAAAGTAGGCATTGAACTCATTGTCACTGGAAAAGACTCTCTCCACAGGACACTGATAGTGCAGGCACTAAGATCAACACTTAATAAATGGTACCTCATGGAACTGGAAAACTTCAGTACAGCAAAGAGCACCATCAATAGGATAAGTACACTTGTGCAATGGTGGCACAAAGTTTGTGTGAGTGACCAACCAATATCTGATTGGATTTAAGGCCCAGTTTAATCAAATGAGCTGAAACCCATACTTGATAGTGCCTGGGTGACCAAGAACCTGAGACCAGATAGCCCAGGGACCTAGAAGAAAACCCAATATTACTGATCTATAAAAGAAGCATAGCAATACAATGATTCCTGCAGACATTCTGCTCTACTCCTAGATAAGTGCCCTGTTCTACCATGGCCAGAGAAGCTTCCTCCTGTAGCAATAGAAACACATACAGCTAGACAATTTGCAGACAGTGAAAGACCATGGATTACTCAGCCCTAAATAAACTATTTCCTACAATCAATCCTTCCCCACAGGGCTCAGGGAACCCCATGGAAGAGGATGCAGAAAGAGTGTAAGAGCCAGATAGGATAGAGGCCACCAAGACAGCAAGCAGTATTGATGCACATAAGAACTCACAGAGACTGAGGCAGCATGTGAAGGGTCAGCGTAGGTCTGCACCAGTGGGGATCCTTGAGTTGAAAGGAGAAGTAGACACATATTCCCAATCCCTAACTCAGAGGAAATCTCAAATTGGTAATCATTTGCAAATGAAAAAATAGTTTTTCCAAAGGAGTCTCACTTGGGAAAGAAACCACTATCTAGGCAGTATATGACCAACAGAAAACAAACTCAGTGGAACCTTTGGGGGTTCCTTGTCTCACAATGTCATATCAGGGATTTTTTTAATGTTTGATTTCACATTTATTTACTTACTTATTTATTTATTTCCCTCCAGGTTTTGCATATATATTATGGCTTTTGGTTTTGTGTTTTTTTTTCTTTTTTTGATTGCATTGACATATTTTTTTAAATTTATTTTTGATACTTTATTTACATTTCAAATGTTTCCCCCTTTTCTAGGTCTCCCCTTTGGAACCTCCTATTCCCTCTCCCCTCCCCTGCCTCTATGAAGGTATTCCCCCAGCCACCCCCCCACCCACTCCCATCTTCCCTCCTTGGAATTTCTCTATACTGGGGCATCCAGCACCCTCTGGCCTAAGGGCCGCTCCTCCCTCTGATGGCCAACAAGGCCCTCCTCTGCCACATATGTGGCCCTAACCATGGGTCCCTCCATTTGTATTCTTTGGTTGGTGGTCTAGTTTCCAGGAGCACTGGGGGATCAGGCCAGTTGATACAGTTGCTCCCTCCATGGGGCTGCAAACTCCCTCAGCTCCTTCAGTCCCTTCTCCAACTCCTACATCTGGGACCTCACACTCAGCCCAATGGTTGCCGTGAAGTGAATCTTGGGTATTCTGAACTTTTGAGCTAATAACCACTTATCAGTGAGTACATACCCTGTTCATTCTTTTGTGACTGCGTTACCTCGCTCAGGATATTTTCAAGTTCCATCCGTTTGCCTGCGAATTTCCTGAAGTCATTGTTTTTAAAAGCTGAGTAGTATTCCATTGTGTAAATGTACCACATTTTCTGTATCCATTCCTCTGTTGAGGGACTTCTGGGTTGTTTCCAGTTTTGGCTATTATAAATATGGCTGCTATGAACATAGTGGAGCATGTGTCTTTATTACATGTTGGAGCATCTTCTGGGTATATGCCCAGGAGTGGTATAGCTGGGTCCTCAGGTAGTATTGTGTTCATTTTTCTGTGGGTCCGCCAAACTGATTTCCAGAGTGGTTGTTCCAGCTTGCTATCCCACCAGCAATGGAGGAGTGTTCCTCTTTCTCCACATCCTCACCAGCATCTGCTGTCATCTGAGTTTTTGATCTTAGCTATTGTGACTGGTATGAGGTGGGATGTCAGGGTTGTTTTGGTTTGCATTTCCCTGATGACTAAGAATGTTGAACATTTCTTTAGGTGCTTCTCAGCCCTTCAAGTTTCCTCAGTTGAGAATTCTCTGTTTAGCTCTGTTCCCCATTTTTTGATAGGGTTATTTGGTTCTCTGGAGTCTAACTTCTTGAGTTCTTTGGATATTAGCCCTTTATTGGACGAAAGGATTGGTAAAGATCTTTTCCCAATCTGTTGGTTGCCATTTTGTCCTATTGACTGTTCTTTGCCTTACAGAAGCCTTGCAATTTCATGAGGTCCCATTGGTTTTGTGTTTTTAAGGGATTCCTGAATGTGCAAACATATGGCTCTCTGCATCTTTATCTATTTCTTGTGCCTTTTGGCGGGGTCTCTTTTCCTTCTCTCAGTTTTGTTCTATTCCTCTTTGGTTTTGCTTTATCTTGTAGTATTGCATTTTATTAGTATCCTTTAGATGCCTATTTATTTCCTAAGGAGAGACAGAAAGGAGGTGGATGCAGATAGAAGGAACCGTGAGGAGTAGGGGAGGTAATACCATAATCAGGATATATTGTGTGAGAACAAAATCTACTTTCAATAAAAGAACAAAACGATCCGCCTTTAAGGACTTGAACTCTTTTTTTGTTTGTTTGTTTGTTTTTGGTTTTTTGAGACAGGGTTTCTCTGTGTAGCCCTGGCTGTCCTGGAACTCACTCTGTAGACCAGGCTGGCCTTGAACTCAGAAATCCTCCTGCCTCTGCCTCCCAAGTGCTGGGATTAAAGGCGTGCGCCACCACTGCCTGGCTAGACCAGCCTTAAAAAAAAAGAATTCATAATATTTTTACATCCTCTCTCCCCTTCCCTTTTCTCCCTCAAACACTGTCCCCTTCTCTCTCAGCTTCATAGCCTCTTTTTCTTTAATTGTTGTTACATATGTACATATTTATGCTCTAAATCTATAAACACAACTTGCTCAGTCTGTATAGTGTTACCGGGTTGGCCACTTGGGATTAGATAACCAATTACCTGGGGATCGGGTTCTTCCCACAGCACCGAGGAAATGGGCATGTTCTAAATGTTCTTCAGTGATGAATGCATAATAAAAATGCGGTGTATACACACCACAGGATACTAGTAGAAAAGAAACGTGGTGGAAAGAAAAGCGAAGCCATGAGATTTGCAGCTACATGGAGAACTAGAAAAGATCGTATTGAGATAGGAAACTCAGACCCACAGAGATAAACTTCCTGTGTCTATCTGTGGTTCTTTCTCCTGCCCCTTTGTATACTCTTACTTCTTACTAATAGTTCTTAAATTAAAACTTAATCATTTTATGTAGGTAAAAACCAGTGGCCAAATTATGTGCTTAATGTATAGATAAATATATTGAAATATATTATCTTTTGTAATATCAAATTTCCTCCTTATATTTATTAGTGTTATAAAAATGTAAATACCTTTAAATGCTCATAGAATAAATTTGAGGATGTCACAGGGTAGTAATAACTTATTATGTGTTACATGAAGGGGAATTGTGTTTGGTGGTATTGACAGCCAGTGTTCTAAGTGCTATCCAGGTATTCTACAAAAACTTTATAATCTTACAGATCTTCACCTGCTGGCAGCTACTCTAAAAAAGAGACATTCAGTGTGGACACTGAAATGTTATGTGAATCTGGCTGGGGTCCTCCCTTTGTGAGCTTCTGAGTCTTTGCCTGCTAGTCACTTCTCTGCTTCTACACTAGATGCCAGTAGTGCCCTGCGATATTGCTCAGATCACTGTGCTGTGCTCTCTGGTAGTTTTTAATGACAATGCAATAAAAACTGCTCTGGTTTTAAGTCTTCATGGAATTGGAGGCCTGCTAATGACATGTTGGTCCCTGATTACCATCTTCTCTGTTTCTGAGTAACAGGGTTAACCTTATGCAAGGCAACCTCACAGGTGAGCCTAGAGTACCACTGTGGGTTCCCATCCCTCTTCTGACTCTCCTGCTCCCCACAGACCACATCTGCTGGAGACTGACCGTAAATATTTACCTTTCATTAAATGTGTCATCACTGTCATTCACACAGAGCCCCAAGAGCATTGCACAGAAGCTTGGGGCCTAGTTTTGGGGACAGGGAACAGTAGTCCTGTGATTTCTTCTGACTCCTGGATAGCAACATCCTCCAGTTCAGCCTCCACCTCCCCCAAAGAGAAGACTGAGTCAACTTCATCTTTGCTTTTGCTCAGTAGAATGAAAAGAAGAATGAGTACTTTACAAGTAAACATATGTTTCTTATAGGTTTCCAAGGATCTTGTAATGACATAGGAAGACACAGAAGACATCAGCAGGTGGTATAGTGCAGGGTTGTCTAGCAGAACCTCAGTGATGCTCCTGCAGATCACAGCAGCATGTGGCTACTGACACTGAGCCTGTGGCTAGTCTGAGAAATGATGTTCAAATTGTATTGAATATTTTTATTTATGTTTAAAAAGCTGTACGTAGCAAGTGACCAATGGATTGAATAGGCAGATGCAGAGTATGAAACAAAAGCATTATTAACACCGGGCTTACAAAGGGTCAGGTCTTTTGCTAGATGTATAGAAAACCAGCTGATTTCTAAAGGCCTGGGGATCGACACCCATAAGTGTGCTCTGGAAATGATTTTTCAGTTGTCCTCTTTTGTCTTCTGGAAACCACAGCCATTGCACACACGATCTTGCTGCAGCTGTGCTCATCTGTGCACAACTGGCACAAGACTGGCTCCTTCAGCATTTCATCAAAGATAGAGAGGTGTCCCCTGAGGTCCAACTCTTCCCTGAGGGACTACTGACAATTAAAGTAGCTGGTGAAGTTCTATATCATGTGGTGAAGCCATTTATTGTCTCCAATCCAGTAAATAATCTCCTATCAGGCTTGGGTGAGAAACTCTAAAGTCAGTGGACCACACACAATAGAAGGCATCAACGTAAAGAGGGACTTACTGAGAAGGGTACCTTCTGAGGGAGGTAGAGGAACGGAGTGTATAAAATTACTGAAGCCCATTATATAAAGGTATGAAAGTATTAAGCAATAAAAAGTTTAAATAAATGTAAACAAATATTATCCATATATAAAATTTAAAAGTTATGTTCTGTGCTGAATACACAAAACTCTCTTCTTTTATTATTGCCCAAACAGTATACTATATGACTTATAACCTATGAAAGTAACATTGTAAAGGCTCCACTGGTTAAGGGTCATAAGCGAAACATAGCTGATTTGTATGTATGTGTGTGCGTGCATGTGTATCCACATGTGTGAAATGTTTGTCCTTTACATGTCCTTTACATATATCATTAATATAAAGATATATTACATATATACACACATATGTATGTATATACACACACACATACACACACACACCCACACACGCACATACACATGTGTGTGTGTAAAATTACTGAGACCCCTTATATAAAGGTTCAAAAATCATTGGTTTCAGTCTAAAGAAAACCAGGCACACAGCAAGACCTCCAGGGGGCGCTCCAGACAAGGCAGAGGAAGCAGGCCCCAGGCCTGCTGGCAAGGAGGGCAAATAGAGACTAGAGAAGCTGAGACAGGCCGCAGGCAGGCACCCAGCTGTGTGACCAGAACTGAGGCAGGCCAAGCACAGAGGACTGACATTTGGGCTTCAAATGGAATCTTCTCATATCTGCTGATTTAATGCTTCTCACATATAATTTTCTTTTTCTTGTGCTTATTTTAATCAATGTGACGAATGGAATAAGTAAACCATTAAATTATACCAATTTTAAACAATCTACAAGGCGCTCTGGAAGATACTCGATGTGGACAGAGCCCAGCACCTCCTTCAGACGCAACATGCACAGCTGCAACATTTCAACAGAAACTTTGGTAATATTATGAGTGTTATAGCTAGAAACATGAAGCTCAAAGAACAGAAGAAATTTGTTCAAAGTCATTCAGCTTGAAGAGAATAGATGTCAGTTTTAATTAAGATTCCAGTCAGTGGCTTGAATGACTCTGAGTTACCTGAAATACTTGTTTGGAACAAGCCAGTAGATAAACGATTGGGAAATAGGTAAATAAAACTGAAGTTTTGTATACACTGTCTGATTGAACCCCTTGCCTACTTTAAGTCTGTATGTTAACTGGCTCTCCCTCCCAGAGGTTTTGAATGTTGTTTTCAGAGGACTATTTTGAGCTATCAGTCTGAACTGTGGGCTCACCAGCCACTGTCTTTGTACCTCTCTGCAGGATGGCTAGTTATCAAATGATTATGATGCCAGCCATGCCCATTGGCTTCTGCATTTGGACCGAGTGTGTACATCCTTGATCAGTTGTGGAGAGCATGGACCATCCTGGGGGAACTGATGCATCCTTCCTGTGAGCTGCTAGCATAGGTGTTATCAACCTTCCTGTCAGTTAGTGGTTCTAGGAACTTAAGATTTAATAACATAGCATTTAGGTTCTTTTGGTCCCTGGTCCTGACTTGTCTACCTGTGAAGGCAGCACCTCAGTCCCCGTATGCCCAGTCCTGGTTAACTTGGCATTGCCAGCTGGCTAAATGACTGTTTTTGATTGTGTTATAAGCATTCTTCCCATAGACATGCATTTGAAGTTCTGTGAAAACTGGGACTTAGGTCAAGGCCACCTCTCTTCTAAGAATTCTTCTGCAACACCTTGGTCCTCTGGCCATGGCAAAGACTCAAGGAATCAAGAAAGAATTCTGCATTCTGTTGAAATGCAATAGTCATTCTGTTGAAATGACTATTAACAACACAAATTGCTCCAAGTGCTATGAATAACTAACAGAAATAAGTTATCAATTGCTAGATTAACACATGGATGACTTGCCCAGTTAATAATTTCATTAAATCGATTTTTGGTTGACTTGTTTTCAGCAGATGGGCGGCTGTGAATTTCCCTTCCTCTTCTCCTTTCCTATGTTTAACCTCCCTGTCTCCTGAAACCCCTTCTGTTCTCCATCACTTCATCTTGTCCAAAGACTTCACAGAGACAAGAGGCCAAAAGCCTCCGGTGATGACTTTATTTGTTGTGGCTATTCCTATTATTCTTTAGACAGTTTGGCCTTGTGAAAAAGTTTCAGTCAACACCCACAGCTACCATGACCCTCTGTGTTGTTGACTGGCTATGTAATTCTTCGAAAGTGACTCATCTTTTCATATGTCCTGCCTGCCTTCTCCTCTTCCCTTCTCTTCCTTTCTCTTCTCTTCTCTTCTCTTCTCTTCCTTTCTATTCTCCTTCCTTCTTTCCTTGCCTTCATCTTTCTTTCTTTCTTTCTTTCTTTCTTTCTTTCTTTCTTTTTTCTTTTTACCTTTGCCTGTAATAGAATACATATACATATACACGTGTCTATGTATACATATGTATAAACACATGTATTTGAGAAGAATTTACAAGGATTAATGGAATGGCCTATGGTATTGATTTGTACAAGGAGAGGTTTTCATGCTGAGCTCTTGTTCTTCTCCACGTTACCTCCCCATCGCACCATCTTCTCAGCAAGGCACAGTACACACTTCCAGCCTTTCCTAAGGCTTTGCTTCCCTCTCTTCATGTAAACCGTATTGACTCAGGTGCTATATCCCCACAGCCAGTTCTTAGAACTGGCCGGATAAGCCAAGACGGTGAGGTAGCAGTCTGTACACATTGCCAACAAGAGCTGTTTATCAGATATTGTGGGTTGAGCATACAAAACTCACTTGGTGCCAACTTGCACTCTCAGCTAAAAATTTTTAGAAATCTGAGGGTTTTTTCTTTGTTTTATTTTTAGTTTTTTTTCTGCCTTCTTTCCCATAATCATGTGCATAGAAAAACCAATTCTATTACTTTGATAAAAGATAAAGTGTTTTGTTTTGTTTTGCCAGTGCTTGGTTTGAGACGAGAGTGGTACTCAGTTCCAGTCAATGTATATAAGGGATGTTTCATAGATAGCTTCTAATGAAGAGTTTGTCCTTCTCAGACACAGCTGCTACTAGAGACTGCCATGTTTGCGAGCAACACTATACTTGAGACTGTTAGGTGTGAAGAAGGCCACCAAGCTTATGAGACAAGATGCTAAAGAGCCCAGATGGCAGAGAAGGAGGATAGAGCCTGAGTCCTGTGACACTCTCACGGAGGAACTCTTAAGCAAACCTGGAAATACCGTGTTGGGAGTCCTTGACTCAGGTCATCCCATCAGATACAAGAATAACTAGGTGGGTTTATCAAAGAAAGGGAAAGCAGACACAGCAGAATATTGCTGCCAGTGAGCATGCTTTCTGGTAAAGAGTGTGTAGGAAGAATGGCCTGAGAGCTTGGTCCCACTTTATCAGTGAGACTTATTGCTAGGGACATGAAGGCCACCAGTAACTGTTATCCCCTTACCCCAATAATCTGGCACTGCCTCAGCCTCCTGGCTCCTCTACCCTTGCCCATCACTACCGCTCCAGGTTTCTAACTAACCTCCAGTGGCAGTGGCTGTGGCCACTGTGAATAAAGATCACAGACCACAGAAGTCCAGGGCAGGACAATCCACCACAGTGTGGAGAATGCAGAACACTGGGGCTTCCATGAGCCTTCTAATGCCCCTGCTATATCTGCAGTGACTGGAAGAAGAACATGGTGCTCAGCAAGGCAAACACTGGAAGAAAGATTGTCATTATCTCAAAAGCAGATGCTACTAAAGGAGGAGGATTTGTGCTGGGTCCCACATGAATGGGAGTGTGAGCCCAAGAGCCAGTCTAGCTGTTTGAAATCTGCGGTTGCTTCTTTCTGAGTATACCATCTTGGCTAAATTAGTGAACCTCACTGTGCTTTGTTTTCCTCATCTGTAGAATGGGTTCAATAATACCAATTACCATACATGGTCACTATGAAGATTAAACAAATGAAAAATGGATATAGAGGATTATGGGAGTTTCAGGGACAGAGTTTCAGGCCAGTCAACATTAACTATTGTTCTAGGAAGCAGAAAACTTAGGGTAATTATTCTGTAGCATCAGAAAAAGCAGATAACTGAGAACATAGCTTTCCAAACACTGAAGCTTGCCTGCTTTCCTTGATTTCTTTCTTTCTTTTTTCTTCCTTCCTTCCTTCATTCCTTCATTCCTTTCAATTTTTTCTAACTTTCTTGTCTTTAATTTTTCCCTCATATTGAAATAGATTCTTTCACACATACTATATCCCAGTTATGGTTTTCCTTCCCTCTACTCCTCCCAGTTCCTCTCCACCTCCCCTCCCATTCGGATCCACTCCCTTTCTGTCTCTTATAAGAAAAGAACAGGTTTATAGGAGATAACAATAAAATACCACAAAATAAAATATAATAAGATAAAACAAAAACCCTCACATCAGAGTTGCACAGGACAAACAGAAGGAAAAGAGCCCAAAAAGCAAGTAGAGGAGTCAGAGGCCAAGCCGTAACCTAAGCACAGAAGCACAGAGGACCTGGGCAGACCCAGCAGGCACTGTGCATGCTGCTTAAGTCTCCGTGAGTCCATAGGAGCTCCTACAATGTTGATTCAAAAGGCCTTGTTCTCTTGGTGGCTCCATCCCTGCTGGCCCTTCCATGGGGTCCTCTGAGCTCCAAGGGGAGGGGTTTGATGGAGACCTCCTACTCAGGGCTTAGTAGTCTAAGGTCTCTGGCTCTCTGCATAATGCTTAATTTTATTTTCAAAGATTTTTCCCTTACTTAAGTGCCGTCAATAATCATGTCCATTCTTCCCATTAAACCAGGCATTTGTTTCTACTTTTATAGTTCATAATCACCGCTAACCCTGGGATTTAAGATTCTCCTCTCTTGTGAGTGGTCAATAACATCTAAGCTAGAATACTAGGCTCTTTTCGCATTTACTTGTAGACTTACTATGACTTGGTTCTCAGCTCACTGGCTATTCTTTCTCAGCCTCCTTTGGCCATCCCATTGTTATCATCTTGATTTGAAAGATCCTGTAGCTTTCTTCATCCCAGGCCATGGGGATTAATTCCTTGTTTCGTTTCTCAGGCCACTTAGCCCAGATTTGCCATCACGCCTAGTCAGAACAAGAGCGTCCTGCAACTGACTGTCCCACCAGACATGTTCTCGAATGTGAGGACACTGTTCACCTGCCTGTTTCTTACCTGGTTTCTGTGACAGAACGTGTAGGAGAAATGAATCATCAGACCTTGACTGGCAGCCCATAATGGTCCATGCATGCACAACATCTGCATCCACATTTTACAATCTTAAGATCTGCCTTAAGGTTGTAGACAAAGGCAGACAATGTGGAGACAAATGACAACAGAGCACATTACTGGCCAGCCAATCAGATGGTGCCAGCAACAAGGACCAGGGGGCATGAGTGGAAGGTATAAATTCTGTAATAAATGAGTCTGCTTCCGCTTCTCACCTGACTCGCGGAGTCTATGTCATTGACTCCACACCTTCTTACCCAATACCCTCAAGGACCTTCCAGAGGGGCTGAGGACTAGGGCATCAAGAACGTAAGGGTTTTAGAACTGCGATGACATAGGACACGTCTAACCTATGCCAAGCAGTGACACCATCAGTATAAGGGACGTATTACACCTTCGCTCCTCACAACCATGCCTATGCCTCATTTTGTTGTTGTATGCCTGTCCTGCTCTGTCTTGTATGTAGATTTTATGTGGCTTGTGACTTCACTCCCCAGCACTTCTCCAGAATACCCACACTGTTCCCTTTAGCAGAAAAGTTGAATAAACAGATGATGGTTGACTTAAAGAGCCATTCTTATCTTGGGAATCGCACCTCGAATGCTTTACTTAGATGACTGATTCACACTGATCTCCTTCCCAGAGTCGGAGATGTGAGGACAAAGAGAGACCAGAAGGCACACATATGGTTTCTCTTCCTGTCTGTGTCTGCTTCCCTTGTTAGGGAAAATAATCCTAAATTTCCCTGAATTTAATTTTGTTTATTATGAAAAACAAGGCTAAGATGGGTCCGAGTGTCAGAGAGCAAGTGAGTAAGGGGGTCATATTGGAGTACTTGAGAGTGTGTGGAGTGAGCAAGCTGGTGCCTGCCTTTCTTTCCTTCCTTAATTTTCAAAAATAACCAAATCCAGTAGAAATCATTACTTCCTGCTTTTTCCCCCAGGGGTTATCTAAGAGGCCATCCTAGTTTTGCTTGCTGGAATTCTGCAGAGAGGGACAATTTTTAAAATCTCTTTTAAAAAGCTGATACTATGTCCACAATTCCATATGAAAACAGACTTAAAGACCACCAAACCCGTTTGGGCCCCAGAGCTGCACGGAGCCCTGATGAATGGGTGGGACCACATTAGGTCTCCAGAGAATAGGGCAAAAAGTTACCAACTGTCTTCCTGAAATATATCAGCAAGAATGTGAGCCTTAATTAACGAAGCCCAAGGTTGATTTTTCTTGCTGCCTTTTTCTCTGAAAGACAAATAATAAGAAATGAATGAGGTTGGAAGCAAATGAGAACCATATTGGGAAAGTGAAACATAGTCAAACTTTTGGCCGAGTTGGTTGCAAAGAGCTTGTTCTTTAATCATCTCATTGGAGATGTAGCCGAAAAAATGCAATTTGAAACACACACACACACACAAACACACAAACACACAAACACACTCACACACGCATACACACAGGCACACATATGCACAGACATACACACACACACACACACACACACACACACACTCCCACACCCTCATTCTTTTTCACTGCAGATGAATCAGGATGGTAAGATAGTGGAGACGGGATCTGATGAGAACCATACTTGCTCTCCATCTACTTTATAAAAAGCCTTGGCAATCACACTGGGGAATCCATCTACTGGTTCTTATAACTTAAATGTGCACTGTACAATGTTCATTGACCCCAATAAGCCCCTACCCAGCTGAACTTGGTCTTGGATTGAGCATATGCTAAAATGGTAATACACCGAGGATCTAAATTTTTCTAAGAGATGTGTTTCTAGAAGAAGATGAATCTGTGTGAGAATCAAAGTACACTATATCTGAAAGTGGGCAAGGCCAACTATAATAGGATTCAGATAAGTCTTTATTAGAGATAAGGTAGCTCCTTACTGATGAACAGATTGATAAAACCCAGTGAAGTTTTTCTTATGCTTGGGTTGGCCAGGTCAGCTGTATACAAAGAACCATCTCCACTCCCCTGCACTTCACAGCACTTCAGTTTGAGGATTTAAAAGGTGTTATTGTTTTGGTCAATAAAGAGACAGGAGACACATCTGTCTTGCTTTGTGGCATTGGAGGCATGTGATGGAAACTTATCTCACACAGCCCCACTTAGGTTGATAGTAAATAAATACAACATACTGTGAGAATATTTTCATACAGCTTTTAATATTTCCTTTTCTTAAAGGGAATGACTTAGCTTTCTGTTTCCCTTGTCTCTTTATTTACTGTTCTCTAGGGAAGGATGGAGTTTCCTAGCTTCTGAATCTTCTGGGCATGCTCAGATCAGATTCTCCCTCTTTTGGGGAGTGAGTTGTTCACAGAGAGGAGTCATCTTGATCTCCTAGGGAAGGTTATTTCCCACTGTCAGAGGCCAGAATTGGCAGGCTCACTTGAGTGTCAGACATCTATAACTCCAAGTCTGGCAAAGTGTATTTGCAACTTCACGTACCAATTACTTCTTTTGCTAATTTGTACAGGACAGAGAGGTGGGAGGTTTTACTGGCTGTTCCTAGATGCCCCCTACACAGTTTAAATGGCAAGACACTGTATGGAGATCTTAAAAAAAAAACAAAAACAAAAACAAAAAAAACCCCAAAAAACTGTTCTGACCATGGCTCTCTTTCTTTAGTGTCTTAACTTAAGGGAGATATTACTATGGGCTAGAGAGGAGTCACCCAAAGGTCATGTGAGCAAAGGCTTGGTTTCTAGACTGGAAGGTGGTTGAAACTGTAAAAGAAAGATCTGGCATGAGGTCTATAGGTCATCC
This sequence comes from Rhynchomys soricoides, assembly GCA_019843965.1. NCBI lineage: Eukaryota > Metazoa > Chordata > Mammalia > Rodentia > Muridae > Rhynchomys > Rhynchomys soricoides. The sequence goes on from JADRCH010000111.1 coordinate 1,111,396, forward strand.
TAGGTATGGCCTTGAAGGGGATTGTTGGAACCTGTCTTCTCATTTACTTCCCAGACACCTGGCAAGAAGTGTTGCTTTCTTGCATGTTGTTATGGCTGCTCTTACCAACCATAGAGAATCCAGAGTCACCAGGGAGTTAGACACCCGGTCATGCCTATGTGAAATTGTATGGATTATGTTTATGTTAGCTGATGTGGGAAAGCCTACCTTAACTGTGGGCAGCACCTGGGCTGTGTAAGTGCTGAGAGCAAGTTGAGAAAGCATCAACATACATCTATCCATTGTTTTCTGTTTCCTCACAGAGGATACAATGTGACCATCCCTCACAATGATGGATTGTAACCTTGCACTGTGAGCTTAAATAAACCATTCCCTCCTGAATTTGCTTCTCTTGGAGTATTTCATCAGATCAACATGAAAAGAAACTAAGACATATGTTCTTGCAGTGACATGCTTTCATACCCCTGCATCCCCCCACCCCGGGGGGGGGGGGAACTGGGCCAATTGATCATGGAGGAAACTCTCAAAACTATGAGACAAAATAGTTCCTTCTTTCTAAAAGTTGGTTATCTTGGGTATTTATCACAGTGCCATAAAGTTAATGGACATGGATGTACTGGTATATACTTCAATTTTTTGAATTTAAAATTGTTCCATAAAACCATTAGCTTAGAGTTATATGTGCAATAAGGTACCAAATAAAAACATATCAAATGTGTTGCCAGAGACATTTTCCCACTAGAGAAGCTGCCAAAGCCCTATAAAGGCCCAACCTGTGCATCCCTTGGGGTTTCTCGGAATTGAATGATCACACTATCATGTTCTAGGAGAGGAGTACTGAACGTCTGATCTTTAAACACTCACAAACTTGCCTCTGTCTTCGAGAAGAGAATCTATGAAAAGGGATTATGCAATTTTTGCCAAAGTATCCCTTTAAGAGAAAATGGGAGTGAGCTATGGCAGGTAGTGCAGGGTTTTCCTTAATCAATGCCAGAGACAGGGAAGAGCAGGAGAGTCACTAAAATTCACCTTATCTTGAAGAAAAGAGGAATCACAGTTGGAAACACAATGAATAGCCTTCCCAGGAAGCAGTTAACCATGATCATATTAATGCTGAGGAGCACTAACCACAAAATTTCAGTATTAAAGCTGGAAGAACTAGCTCTCTATTCTGGTAGTTGACTAAAGACAGGCCAGTCGTATCAGCTTCATGCCTTATCTTATTTCTAATATCCATACTCAAACATATTAAAGCTCAGATGATATAGGAAGTTCATATCTGGTATAGCTCAACTTAATTCCACAAGCAAGAATGCATAAGGCTTCTTATAGCCCAGTGTTAGAACAGACAACTAATTCTCCTCTTTTCTATTGGTCAAGACAAGTCACATGGTTATGTTTAAATTTAAGAGATGGGAAATGCACTCTGTTCTTGATAGTGGAAAATCTTCAAAGTCATATGACAAAAGGCATATGACAACAGGTCTTCTGTGTATATATTACAGCTAGTAGCTTAGTATTTTTATGGGACCTCTGACTTTGAAAATGAATGGGTCTCTGACTCTATTGCATGCTCTTGGGACTCTTCCTACTGTTGGGTTACCAGGTCCAACTTCAATATGAAAGTTTTTACCCCATCTTATTATGTATTTTATTTTGCCATGTTTGCTTGTTATCTCTAAGAAGCTTCTCTAATAAAATACAGAAAGGGGTGGATCTGGAGGGGCAAACTGGGACGAGTGGAAGGGAGAAACTGTAATCAGGATACACTGTATGAGAAAAGAATCTATTTTCATAAAACTTAAAAAAGAAATCTAAGAAAAAGGAAGGAACAAAGGAAAGAAGGAATGAATGAATGAAGGAAGGAAGGAAGGAAGGAAGGATGGAAGGAAAGGAAGGAAGGAAGGAAGGAAAAGAACAACTCACCTATGAATCCATCCAATTCTTCACCTGGCCTCTCCATTCTTTCTGTGCCTAACTTTAACTTTCTACCAGTGATAGCTAAGGATTTTGAGGAAAGGCCATCACTCTGATCTGGAAAATGGTCAGTGCTTTGGATAGAGATTAGAGGTAACATATGTTATTCCCCTCCTTCAACATAGCTTTGAAATAAGCCCCCACAAATGTATGCAATGAAAATTTCATCCAAAGAGCAATGATTTCTGTTTCGTGTCTCTGCTTCAGACAGGAAACATCTTTTCCCACCAGGCAGGCATCCCCTACCACACCTGAGCTTTGCTATTTCCAGTGTGTGGATCTCCCAGCATACCTTTCTCAAGGCTCCATTCTGTGCCTAGTCTAGAGTGCTAGTCTAGAGTGGTAATAAGCAAATGTCCTTAAGGAACAAAGAAGGAACTGTAGGTCCTACAGCAGTGGTTCTCAACCTTCCTAATGCTGCAACCCTTTAATACAGTCCCACATGCTGTGGTGACCCCATCCATAAAATTGATTTTGTTGCTACTTGATAACTGTAATCTTGCTGCTGTTCTGAATCATAACGTAAATATCCGATGAGGAGGATATCTGATATGAGGCCCCTGTGAAAGAGTTGGTCGACTCTAAAGGATCACGAACCACAGGTTGAGAACTACTGTCATTCAGGCTTTTAATGGACACACCCCTTGAAACCTTACTGTTTCATTTACCCCTCAAAGCAAGAGGTAATCACTGCCTACGTTGCCTCCCTTTCATCTCTGAACAGATGAGGTTTAGGGAGCATGGCTCTATGCCCCTCATAAAGAAGAGATGGGAAAGGAATTCTATGGCTGGTGAGTATCATTGTCCTTTGAGGAAAAGGAGGTAAGGGTATAAAGATGGTGTCACAAAAATCACAAGCTTGAGCTTTATTCTGATTGTATTTATTGTTATATAGGCAGCATATAATCACATGGTTTAAAAGTCAAAGATACACATGGCAGTCTGAATAAGTACTTTCCAGAGTTCTGAAGAATGCATGTTTAGCTGCATATAGTCAAGAATACAAATTCTGGATTTACTAATGATTAATGGGTGATTTTGGATAGTTAATTCATTCTACATATGTTTTTAGAGAAGGGAAAGTAATGTTAATAGTTAAGATTAAAATAAATGAGTTTGTGTGTAAGAAATATAATACACACACACACACACACACACATACACACACATATATATTTGGTACTTGATAAACAATAGCTAATATAGGTACTCATTACATGAGCAAACAAGGAAAGCGCCAGTTTTATTCTTCCCATATCAGGCACAACTTTCTGTCTCGAATCTCCATTTAAATTAACAGAGACATATGAATAATTACATTCCTTAATTCCTTAAGTAAACCAATTAACCTGCTGATTTCTAAGCCACCATGGGAAAGTTTATGAACAATGTCACTGTGAAGATTTTCTTCTCCTATTTCCTCATCATTTTAGTGGACTGTTCAGCCACAAATGTCTGGCTGCTCTTGCTTATTCATCAAAGTGTTTCAAGTATGCAAGTATAGACATATACTCCCCAGGCTTGTTTGCTTTGGTCCTCTGCTAACTCCGCTTCCAAAGCGGCCCTGCTCTCTGGGCATAGTGCTATGCTCCCACACACCAGCAAGACTCTAGGATGCAACTATGTCCTCCATGAACTTCAGGTCTGGGCTCCATCCTTCTGAACCAGTGTTCACCCCGTTGGCCTCAAGGTCCCCAGTGGGCTCACTTTTTCCAAGATAGTTTTTATGTTTTAATGTATTAGTTACTTTCCTCATTATTGCAAACAAATGTCAGATAGTAAGCAACATAAGGGAGAAACACTTTAATTTGGCTCATAGTTCAAAGAAATGAGGTCCAGCGTGGTGGGGAAGGTCTGGTGGGAGGAGGTACCTGGTCCATGGAGCTGGTCAGGAAGCAGAGAAAGGGGAAGAGTAATATTCATGGGTCTTCTCGTTCTCTTTCTGCTCAGTCTGGCATGTCAGGCCACAGGTCGATGCCATTTGTGTTTAGTGTAGGTAGATCCTGCTATCCCAGTCAACTACATGGAAATGTCCTCATCATCACACCTAGAGTTAAATCTGCCAGATGATGTCAAATTCAGACAAGTTGACAGTAAAGATTAACCATTGTCCTCAGCCATAGCTTCACATAGCTCTTCATAACCATGTTCGAGGTGACACTCAGGATGGTCTCTGGCTGTACCATGTCAAGCTACTGTATCAACCTCACTTTTGATATATAATAATAGGTCACATTAACAACTCAGTAGATAGATCTCATACAGTAAATAAGACTTGTGTTCTTTCCATTCTCAGGCGACCCAGTTTAAAAGAAGTTGGGTATTCCCACTAGATATTTGTACATCCTTCATTTCATTACTGGAAAAATATCCAACTTCTACATGACACATGGCTCTCTTCTTCATTACCCCTCTAGTCTCTATCCCACTTTTTTCTATTGGCTGAGCAGTAGGGGAGGACACAGATGGATGTGAGAAGAAAAACCCTGCTTACAACAGTTTCTAAAGCCAGAGCTTTTGTTCATTTTTTCTATAATATTTGGATTACACACAGCTGTTGAGGGCACAAACAAATGACATGTCTGAGAATATGTGTGGGGAGCACTTCCATGAGTTTTATGCATTTTCCTACAGCCAATGTTCTATGTCCTCCTGGCCATTCATCTTTTCAGCTGGTCTTTGTTCCATAGGGTAGGTAGCATAGCACACCATCCAGGAGTCCTCAAGACAAGGAGGTTTGCTCTAAAAAATGAGGCAGGATCTAAAGACAAGAGATGTTATGAAGACATGGAAGAGAAAAGAGCTCCTCATCCCAGAATCCGGGTGAAGTCTCCAACCAGCTGAGAATCAAGAATTTCAGCACAATTAACAACTAACTTCCTCCCTGCCCAGCTGTAAACATGGGACTTTCTAGGACTCTCACCAGAAAACCCATTTATAGTAAAAGTAAATGCCCTAGGTTCCTTCCCTGTGCAGCCACAGTGGCTTCTGACTGTACTTTATCAGATTGTAATCCCATACCAGGCATCCTTGGATCTGCCCTGTAACCTCTACTGTTGAAAGGGATAAAGGGAAAGAGAGAGGGGAGGTGAGGGTCTCTTAGAAACTTGTTGAGCAATGAAATTCCAAATGCTTAAAAAACCTGTGTACATCCACCACTAGGATGCACATATGTATGTGTGCACACACACACACACCACACCACACACAAATCACTCACACACAAATCACTCATACATACACAGACACACACATCACACACCACACACATATATCACACACACCACACACTCCACACATATACATACTACACAACAAATCACACACACACACAAACACACATACCACACAAATCACACATATACATACCACATAAATCTCACATACACACTGAACAAATGATACAAACACCACATACCCACATATCATACATAGCACACCACACACAACACACACACACACATACACACACAAAGACCCTTGGAGAAGCATGAGTCACACTTGGGGTAAGTCTTACTCCATTCCTGAGTGCCTCGAATACCACTAACTCCAGAGCTTATGATCTATGTTAAAATGTCTTTCAATAAACTCAAACTGTGCTTCATACTGCCTTGTTTGTCTTAGTTGAAACCAAGAGCCCAGTTGTATCTGAATCGAAGTTCTTGAAAGATTAAAAGAACACCCAAGGCTGGGCTACCTTCTGTCCTGCCATCACTAACAAAAGGAATCAACAGACTGAGAAGAACAGCATTGGGCTTGGCCTGCAGTGGCCTGGGAAGGCTCCAGACAGGACTTTTCATTCCTAGGTGACCTTGAGCATATAATCATTAGATAAAAGACTTTTTATTTTAAATTATAGATAAAATATCAACCGTTTTCCTCAAAATTTTTTACAAAAGCCCTAAAATGATGGTGTTGAAGGTCTTGAAGTACTATTGGAAAGGCAACTAAAATCTCAAATAAGGCTTTTCCTTATCCACCCTACAACTGGGCGCAGGTTAGTAAATATTTTTATAAATCATTTAAACACACTGAGAGAAGTTTGATGCCCTACCACGCTGAAACAAGAGCGGGCAACCATGGCACCAAGAGCTGGCAACCATGGCACTATGAAGAACAACTACATGGCTTTCTGGTTGCTTGAAGCTTCCTCAAGTGGGATTCCAGTAACAATAGTGAGCTTTAATGCTTTGGTGTAGCCCATGTAAAGGTCTGTTACTATTCTGATATTTTAAATTTTTAATTTACTTACTGACCATGTAAACAATGTACTCTTCAGTATACTTAGGTTGTTTTGCTTAACTGGCTAATCAGATTTTTTTAAAGTTAGTTCTTTGACAATGTCAACCTCCCAAACCCTTGTTTCTTTCCTAGACTCATGACTTTTGGTTTTGTTCTATTATCCATTTGATTTAATTGGAGTTATCTGTATGACCACTGGATTGGGAAAATACATTGGGGTCTGATGGGGTTATCAGTTGTACACAATTAAAAGAATGACTACTTGTCCATGAATGTATCTATAATTAGATTTAGATGAATAAGAAGAGGTGCCTTTGTGACAAAATTGTTGTCCTCAGTGTAGACAAATTTTAGTTGCCTCTTTCTCTTTCTAAACTGTGAAGACAGTGGAAAAAGGTGGCTACCTGGTACTTTGCTCTTGAACATTCAGATCTGTGACAAAAGGAAATTCTGTTTAATATATGCTAATCTTTTAAAAATATAACTTCAAAATGGTTACTTGTAGAAAGAGTTTGAGCTAGCTCCTGCCAGGTTGAATACACTTCTACGTCAGAGTTTGAGCTAGCTCCTGCCAGGTTGAATACACTTCCATGTCAGAGATACTTTTCCTCTATATTTTGAGTGACATCCGTTCAGTTCTTTCTTCTCTTAATAATTAGCCATTTTTTGAAAATAGCAACTATGTCACACTTATTTTTAAGTGATATGCAAATCGCTGGGCATGCTTGACTCTAAATATGCAACTGTTATGTTGCTTTGAGTTTCAAGGAAAGGAGTACAGACCTAGGATAAGCCCTGGTGTGAAGAAGGAAGAAGCAGTTCATATCTAAGTTCGTAGAATTTCTCCTTCCAGTTGATAGAGAATAGAAGTTCACTCTTTATGTTGGATACAAGTCTATACCATTACAGCAGTGTAAATTATTAGCCCTATTTCTAGGGTTAATAGGACTAACAATATCTTTTGTAATTTTTGTGCTTTTTAAAATGTACAATTATATACTTAAATATGAAACATGGCAATTATATTGTGATAATTAAGAATTATTGCATTCTTTACTTGTACCAGCCTGCTGGCAGGAAGTCAAACAGCCTCTGAGGGGTGATCAAGGAGTAAAGATAGGAAACATGAAAAAAATGCAAGAGACAAATATGGGAGGGCTGCAGGTCAGTACCATGCCAGCCTTGAGTTTATTGTTCTTAGCTGCTTTATACCTCACAGTTCTGTGGGAGGCAAAGCCACAAGCTAACTGAAACAATTGCTGAAATATGCACATAAGACATCTGTTCTCTCCAAAAGCTTCCCTGTTCCTTCTACCAAGGACAATAGACTCTTCAGCCCCTGACCTTGAGTCTCAAGTGCACCTCCTCTTACCGTTCCATGCCTCAGCAGGCTGGGAAATCTGCCAACACACCCTGACTTGCCTTGACTTTGCCTCTCTCTCTCTCTCTCTCTCTCTCTCTCTCTCTCTCTCTCTCTCTTTCCCTCTCTCTCTCCTCTCTGCTTCAGAGAAGTGCCCTGATATTTACTAAATGTTAAAAGAGATCAGTTTTATAACAGCATGGATTATTCATGCCTAGAGGTTACTTTTGAAGGTCTTCATAAACGAGTTATGCTTATATTTTGATTAGGCTCTTGTGGAGTCTTGTTCTTATTACAAAATTTCAAAACAAAACTTTCAGAAGTTGACAGTTTGTCAGTATTCAGCAGTACTTACCATGGAACCTCCGAAACAAGACTAGTAATTAATGTGTTGACATCGTACCCTCATCCTGAATATATTTCTATGCTCAATATCTTTTGTTCAGGGATAAAGGCACTGTGACCTAATGGCTGAGCATGGCTTCTGCAGAATTAAAAAGTGACTAAAGCTGGTGCCCTGAGCTGACCTTGGGCGCGAACTCCTCAGCCAGTCCCACAACACCCAGAGGAAGCTCCACTCTCAGGTTCTGTAACACACCCAAGATCACAGGATCTTGGTCACACCAGGATCTCAAGGTCACAGAAGCAGCTTGACTCCCAGGAACTCTGTTACATGGAGGATCTTAGGATCAAAGTATCTCAGAATCACAGGATCCCAGTAACAGCTGGTCTCTGAGGAGTTCTGAGACAACCAGGATCATAGGAAGAACAAGCTCCAGTCAGATAAAGGGAGGGCAAGTAGCACTAGAGATAACCAGATGGCAGGAGGCAGGCACAAGAACATAAGCAACAGAAGCCAAGGTTACCCGGCATCATCAGAACCCAATTCTCCCACCATAGCAAATCCTGGATACACCATCACTCTGGAAAAGCAAGATTCATATCTAAAATCACTTCTCATGATGATGATAGAGAACTTTTAAAAGGTCATAAATAACTCCCTTAAGGAAATATAGGAGAACATAGGTAAGCAGCTAGAAGCCCTTAAAGAAGAAACACAAAAATCCCTTAAGAATTACAGGAAAACACAACCAAACAGATGAAGGAATTGAACAAAACCATCCAGGATCTAAAAATGGAAACAGAAACAATAAAGAAATCACAGGGGATTGAAATCCTAGGAAAGAGATCAAGAGTCATAGATGCAAGCATCACCAACAGAATAGAAGAGATGGAAAAGAGAATCTCAGGTGCAGAAGATACCATAGAAAACATTGACAGAAGAGTCAAAGAAAATGCAAAATGCAAAACGCTCCTATCCCCAAGCATCCAGGAAATCCAGGACACAAAGAGGAAACCAAACCTAAGGCTAATAGGTATAGAAGAAAGTGAATATTCCCAACTTAAAGGGCCAGTAAATATCTTCAACAAAATTATAGAAGAAAACTTTCCTAACCTAAAGAAAGAGATGCCCATGAGCATACAGCAAGCTTACAGAGATCCAAATAGATTGGACCAGAAAAGAAATTCTTCCTGCCATATAGCAATCAAAACACCAAATGCACTAAACAAAGAATATTAAAAGCAGTAAGGGGAAAAGGCCAAGCAACATATAAAGGCAGACCTATCAGAATTACACCAGACTTCTCACCAGAGACTATGAAAGCTAAGAAGATCCTGAGCAGATGTCATACAGACTCTAAGAGAACTCAAATGCCAGCCCTGGCTACTATATCCAGCAAAATTCTAAATTACCATAGACAGAGAAAACAAGATATTCCATGACAAAACCAAATTTACACAATATCTTTCTACAAATCCAGCCCTACAAAGGATAATAGATGGAAAACACCAATACAAGGAAGGAAACACCACCCTAGAAAAAGCAAGAAAGTAATCTTTCAACAAATCCAAAAGAAGATAGCCACAGAAACATAAAAATAACAGTAAAAGTAACAGGAAGCAACAATCACAATGGATTCAATTCCCCAATAAAAAGTCATAGACTAACAGACTGGATATGTAGACAGGACCCAGCATTTTGCTGCATACAGGAAATGTACTTCAGTTACAAATACAGACACTACCTCAGAGTAAAAGGTTGGAAAACTATTTTCCAAGCAAATGGTCTCAAACAAGCTGGAGTAGCCATTCTAATATAGAATAAAATCATCTTTCAACCAAAAGTTATCAAAAAAAGATAAGGAAAGACACTGGTGAAATAGAAACATTTAAGGGGTAACTTCAGCAAGTGTTATAGATATCTGATGACTCTCAGTGTCTTGGGACACTGAGTGTGTGGCCTTGGGACACACAAAGGAATGGTGCTCTTTGCTCAGAGTGAAGCTAACATATCTTCAAGGGAGAACATTGGAGGTATTTGAATTTTATGCTCACATTAGGGAGGTGAGTCCTCTATATTTTAGACTAATATTTATTTTGTCTGAATTTAGTCAGGAGTTGTCAACTTTTTTCTAGTTGAGTGTGACAGTAGTAAGGTTTCCAAAACCTACTGAAAACAAGTAAGATTAAATGTGTGATTTATGAGATTAGGATGTATGCTATTTTGACTGTAGTCAACTTTCCTTTGTCATTTCAAAGGAGAAAAAATGAATGGTCTATAAAACTGTAAGAGTTGATCTGTCAGAAATAATTTCCAATTGCATAATGTTTTTACAAAGTGAGTTAATTTATTTTAATTATATATATAATGTGAAATTATAAGATGATGATGATATTGGCTTCTGAAGTTTTAGCCTAGAAAATAGCATTTTAATTATTATAGAAAAGTCTACAAGTAATTTCATAATTTATTACTTTTGTATTTAATTTTGACATGTTTCTCATAATTCACCATTATATATAATACTGTGATAGATATCCCACAGTACATACATATTTCTGTCAACATAAATTCCTAAAAATAAGTTTACTAGAGAAAATTTTATGCACAATTTAAAAAAAATAGATAAGCTTACCAACTTTATTCAAAACTTCAACTCTTCCCATTGATACTCTGTAATCACAAAGAAAACTGAGAGTTTACCAACCTTTGGCTAGAGAGTATCAATCAGTAAAAAGTTATCAATTTGTCAACATAAATATAATTACTATTAGAATGCATTAAGCAAAAAAATTTAAGTATTTTGTGTTTAACAGATTATATTCTAACCTTAGACAACTAGATGAAGAAAATAATTTCACAATAAGCTGAGATCTAGTTCAAAGATCACTGACAGGTTTTTTGTTGTTGCTTTTTTTTTTTTTGGTTGGTTGTTCTTTTTGTTTTTGTTTTGTTTTTGCTAAATCTAATGGATAGTTTTCACCTGAACTCAATAAAGCTACTCTTTATTTTTAAAAAGTGACTAAAAGAAACAAAACAAAACAAAAAAGTGAAATGCAGCAAAACAAATGTGTTTCAAAGAGGAAAATGTGGCTTAAGCCATCCTGAAATACCTTTGTGTTTGTTGAACAACAAAAAGCTCTGCCAATCCGTTTGGACTTTGGGCTCTTAGTCTGACATTGTCCACTGAACTCTGACTTTAGAATTCGATCAGTCTGCAATTTCTTTCTAGTCTTTCAAGTCACCCAGTTACTTAGTAGCTACATAACTTGTGCTTTTGTATAATATCCCCGAAAGACCCAGTTTCTTAGAAAACAGGAAAGCACCTTCCAACATGAGGTTGTTGTAAGTACTCCAGAGAGGTTGGAAAGACCCTTAGAACACTGCTTAATTCTCAATGAACCCCCCATTTCCCCTCACATGATCCCTTCACACTCCCTAATAAACCCTCCAAGTGACAAAGAAAGTGATTGTGCGTTTTCCAAGAAGGGTATCCCCGCTGTCCATGGGCTGAGGAGGTTTAGAGCCTTCACTGACAGACGTGAGTGGATAAAAAATGTAATATGCTGAGGCTTGGGCATATGGCAGTATTTTAAATCAGCAAGAGGGGTAGCTTTGGCTTTCTCCCATTCTTATGTAAGCCTACCTACCAGGACTCTATGTTCCTGAGCCTTGAATTCCTGCCCTGTTCTGTCCCCAGTCACAGACAAACAGTTCGGTGCTGGGGCTTCTTGGATCATGAGAGAGGAAAAGAAAGCAGAGGTCTGGGGTGCTGAAAGCAAGGACCCAAGAACTTGAGAACAAAAACAAGGGAATCCAAAGCAGAGACACCAAGTTCGAGTCCGGGGACAGAGGAAACAGTTGTTTGAACTTTGGGAGGAGTGGAAGCTGCCTTGAAAATGAGGCAAGGGAGCTGAATTGCAAAGCCAGACTAGTTCATGTACAGTCTGGGAGTCAAAATTCCATCTCTACATTCTTGCACTGTTATTTCCTTCTCATCTTGGTAACTTTGTAAAGCATTCATCAGAGCTGTAGTACCCTACACATTGACGTGAACTGAACTCACTGTCCGTGGGGTTCAGATCTGCTTGGAACCTCCCTGGAAGATCTTTGTTACCTTAAGTTACAATCAAACAGTCCATTTGTCTTGACTTCACAAGAGCAGTTCATTCGTTGTGGAATCACCATCTTTACTCTCCATTCTCACCTGTGTTTCTAACACTGCCCAGTAAGGTCATTTGCAGTTTGTTGTGGATTCAGAGGCATGGAATAAGAATTGATTCTTGGCCCTATTCCTTAATCTTACTGTGGTTCCTACTCTATGTAAACTGTCTAATGACTCTGCTCTCAGTTTCTCCATCTGGGAAATGGGAATAACAAACTTTCTCTTGAAAACATGAAGATGGATAAGAAACAGCATTTTTGATTTCCTACAAAAGTAAGAGGATGCTATACAGTTCATAGATGTTTACAGGGATGAAGTCAGGCACATATAAAAGTAATCCTCTTGCCTTGGGCCTGAGAGTATTAGATCCCCCAGTAGAGGAGAATGCCAAGGAGGGAAGATGAGAGTGGGTGGGTGGGTGAGTGGGAGAATACCCCCATAGTGGCAGGGGGAGGGGAGAGGAAATGGGGAGGTTCCAAAGGAGAGATCTGGAAAGGGGGAAACATTTGAAATGTAAATAAAGTAGGAAAAAAAAGTAATCATCTTTACTTTGGAATCTAACAGGACTATGGAACTTGAGGGGGTGATTAGTTGTTCAATACTGGAGAGGGAGTGGCTGGTATTCTATTTTCACCTATAGTTGACATCAACAGGGACTAAAAACTAGTGGAATCAGCAGGTTATAGAGGGAATAAACACCTTAAACAGCTCACTAAACTCTAGTCTTGGCTCTGGCTTAAATATTATTAGGTTTCAAAGTCTAATGCAGTGTAATTCTCAGGAATTACAGTCCTGGGATCCACCTGACCATATAAAACTCTACAGTCATGTAGAAGTCAACATCTGCTCATAAAGAAGGGAGGGCAGCCACCACACGCTCTTCTGATGAGTCCAGGTCTCAGGCAAGCTGGAAGCACCGCATAATGTCTCACCAGAGCTGAGCTAAAGGAGGTACTGTAGACATTCAGTGAGATACATCAAATGAAAGAATGTACTAGCTCTGTGCAACTGAAGATTTGGGCAGTACTGTTTACTTTCCTCTCCAAGGAGACGCAACTCTATGCCCACCCAGTACAGAAGCATTTGGTAGGCACTCAAAGCTAGAGAAGGTCCTTCAGTAACAACACTGACACATACTAAACATTTGCTAAATGTGTAAGTCACGGCTATAAGCATTTTATATGCGTTATCTGGCTTTTACAGCAATCTGGTAAGGCATACAGTATGATTTCACTCTTGTCTTACAGAGAGAGTCAGTTTGGCTCAAAGGACTATTACAACACACATATCGGTTTAGGATGCTAAGTAACCTCAACGCAGGCAGTTTAAATAGGTACTTCTAACTGCTCAACTGTAGTACTCTCCAGAGGCTAATGCCTCTGATTAGGGAAGCAGACTCCTTCAGGGAAAGAGTCTGCACACTGTCATTATTCCCTCTGACCAAATAGCATAAGAGCACTCCAGATGAGTTGAGCGAGCCCTGCAGAGCAGGCAGGTGTCTTGCTCGTCCTTTCTAAATTTACTATGGGGATCAGATGGCAGGTCTGCTGGCTCCTGCAGGGCTGGTCGGCAGGCACAATCAGTGACCTGCATAGGATGTGTTCATGTCACACACTTCTCATGCCCACCATGAGCAGGCCTGACAGTCACAGACATGCCTAGCAACTAATCGCCTACACACGTGTTAGTGGGAGGAAACCTGGGCTCCAGAGTGAAAAGCCCAAGACCTATTACAGAACATTTACTCTAAGCTTGCATTTCATGAGTATAGAAACTAAGGCAGCTTGCCAAGAGCCCAGTCTGCTTAGGAGCCATGGGGAGAGCAGAGGTCAGGTCTCCCAACAACACATGGCATGTGCTTTCCCTGGCCTCCTGAATGTCCAGTTACCCTGGGTGTCTGGGTACAGTCCCCTCACTGAGCACAGTGGCTATAGGTACACAGAGAGTGAGTCCTGCCATGTGAGGAAGAGAGGCTCCTCAGCCTGTGTACAAAAAAAGGATCCTTGGAGAACCATTCATCCTGACCAGCCCCCTCCTACTCCTTGCCTGAAACTTAATTAATCATGTTTGCATCTGGATTCAGACAAGACAATAGCAGGGGATGTGTTTTTGGTTAGGAACTGAAGCTGCATTCGAAGAGGAATGTTGATTAGTGGTCGGTATCATTTTTCATGCCTTTTTAAGTTACAAAAAATTTTAATATCAAAGCATTTCTCCCTGCACCGCACATATCTATTTCCCATAAGTGCATTCTGCTGGCATAATTTTCTTTTCCTTCCTGCAGGCTCTGTTTATGAGATGATCCATCAGGTTGTCTCAGCGTCTCCATTCAGCCCTTCAGCAGCCAGAGGCATTCCAGGTGAGCTGTGAGCTGCAGGCTTCAGCCTCTCCCCATGTGGAAGGGGAAGGAAAGAGGCAGCTCAGGCAGGAGTACAATCTATTGCTGATAACGGAGACAGCATCTATTCACTGTACAGAGAGCAAACTCTCTCACTAGCATGCCCTGAGTCTTCGTTATAAACCCTTACAGTCAAGATAGCCCAAACCTCCACTGGACCTGTGGATGTTAAGGTCAACCTGAATGCCTGAATTCATCCATCTATTTTACTTTGGAAAAAGGTCCTCAGTCTGGGAAAATCCAGCACAGGAAGCATGTCTTAATGTGTACAACATGCCCATATGTGTAGAACATGTCAAGTCATAGATGGTAAGTCATGGCAGAGAAGCAATGTTAGAATATGTGGCAGACATGGAAATCTGTCTGCCTGACCAGCCTGACCAGCCCTCACACTAGACTTCCCTTTTAGACAAAGGTGATGGAAGAGTCATGGAAGACAGTGAGATGTCCCTTCCTTCCGGTCATGGGTCTTTACAGGGTCTTTTCTGAGCCAGATGTAGGCATTGAGCATGCATTTGACTAAGAGGGAAGCAAGAACAAGATGTTGTAAGATGCTTAGATACAGACCAACCTTCCTTGTCACTAATCCCCACTGCCAGTGGCCCAAAGGAATCCAAGGGCTTGTTACAGGGAAAGATGTCTGGGCAAAACCAGGATATTTGAGACATCTTTGTGTCATGTCCATTTTCACAGACCTTCAGATCAGCTGAGGTGGCTTTTGACTTGACCCGAGCCCAGCTACCTTGACTCTTGGATATATTCGCTCTTGACTTTGGCAGAGAAGGTTGGTTGGTAATAAGGTATGAAGCTGGTGATTGACCTGTACACCCAGACTGCTCTATGACAACCAAACAGTAAATTCACATTTGTAGAAACCAACCAAGTAGTTAAATGTTATTTATTCAGAAAACAGGGCATTCTCTTAGGCAGTGAGCTAGACAGACGTTATCTGGGTCTCATGTAACCCCAGGCTTCACCTAAATTTGATCTCATTCTTTGCCCTTCCACTCCCCATACCTCTTGTGATTGTTCAAAACTAGAACTTTATGTGGAGAAATAACTACTCTCAGATCCATAGAAAACTTTTAGCAGCAGAAGTATAAATAGTAAGAAGCAAGGACCAGCAATCCCTAGCCTGTGGGGCAAATTTGGGTTGATGCCTGTTTTTATATAGTAACGGCCCAATCTACCTATTAGAATATTGCTTATAGATATTTCTAGGCTACACTAAAGAGTGGCTTAGGTAGAGACCGAGACTGGACATGCTAAAGTATTTACATTTTGCATTTGTATGAAAGGACTTGCTGTAGTACAAAAGCCTATTTCCAGGTAGAGAGCCAATGGGCAAACGCTCAGCCACCCAGATCCAGACA